>QXTE01000325.1:946079-1106694 GCA_003942145.1 Platysternon megacephalum | reverse complement strand
GGGGGGGGGGGGGGGGGGGGGGGGGGGGGGGGGGGGGGGGGGGGGGGGGGGGGGGGGGGGGGGGGGGGGGGGGGGGGGGGGGGGGGGGGGGGGGGGGGGGGGGGGGGGGGGGGGGGGGGGGGGGGGGGGGGGGGGGGGGGGGGCCAGGCAGCGAGCACAGGTCGGGCCCTAACCTGCACTAGCCAGTCACCTCCCGGCTGGGGGGCCCCTTGGCGAGCTCTGGGTCCCTGTTCTAGTCAGCCCCCCCCCGCAGCCATGACCCACGAGGCAATCTGGGGATACTGCCTATCCCGGCTCAGGAGAGACCCTAGGACTGGCCAGTGGGGGCGATGAATCCGGACTGAGGGCACCAGAGTTACCCCATCCCCAGCCTTGTGGGGAAGTGGGGAGACGCTGGCTCAGCCGGTGCCAGTCCCGGTGCCATTGCGCTCGTTGCGCTGCCTGACCCGGCTAACGCAGGCAGGGCGAGCAGACGGGCGAGCGACTGGTTAATCTCGTCAGGCCAGGGGCCGAGCCGCGTGGGGAGCCAGATTAACACAACCCGCCCATCGCATCACAGGGCCCTCCTGCCAGCCCCACAGCACCGGGTCTTGGGGGGGGGCACTATGCAGCGGGGCAGGGATATCATGGAGTGGAACAGGAGAGGGGATTAATCGCTAGGAAAGAGCCCCAGCTTCTCTCCTGAGGTACGTGGGTGCCAGGCAGCAGGGAGGCAGCCGGCTCTCCACGGGCCCCTGCCCAGCAGCGAGGGCAGAGCGACGCCCTGGCCCTACCTTCTTCTGGCACGACTGCCTGATCTCCTCCACCTCCTCGTCGCGGTTTTCCACCTCCTTGGAGTGGGTCTGCCGCAGGCGCTCCATCTCCATCTCCAGACGCAGCTTGGCCTGTGGGCGGAAAGCAGCCCCGGTCAGCCCGACGCCGGGGGCCTGGCCGCCTCCCTCCTGGCAGAGCGGACCTCTGCTGATCACTTCCATCCCGCCGAGCCCGAACACAGTCAGGCAGAGCAAGGCCACTAGCCCTCGGGGGCAGCACATGGACAGGGCCAGCCCAAGGCCTGTCGGACCTTCCATAACCCTCAATCCCCCCTCCCCCCCGCCCCCACACACTCTCCCGACCACCCAGCACGCTAGACAGCAGCTGTCTGCCCCGGTAACGCCAACGCCCTCTCGGCCAGCACGGCACAGAGCAACCGGCCTGCACCCAGGGAGAGGTCCTGTGTTACCCGGCTACAAACTGCCAGGGAGCGCAGGGACAGGGGCGCCCTCATCCTGGGGAGCTGATGTGACAAACACTCCCTGCCCATCACCGGGGCCCCCCACTCCCAGCCCATCGCCGGGGCTCAGCGCCAGAGACAGGCCCCCCGCTCCCTGCCCGTCGCCGGGGCTCGGCGCCAGAGACAGGCCCCCCGCCCCCTGCCCGTCGCCGGGGCTCGGCGCCAGAGACACGCCCCTCGCTCCCTGCCCATCACCGGGGCCCCCCACTCCCAGCCCATCGCCGGGGCCCAGCGCCAGAGACAGGCCCCCCGCCCCCTGCCCGTCGCCGGGGCTCGGCGCCAGAGACGGGCCCCCCGCTCCCTGCCCGTCGCCGGGGCTCGGCGCCAGAGACAGGCCCCTCGCTCCCTGCCCATCACCGGGGCCCCCCACTCCCTGCCCATCGCCGGGGCCCCCCACTCCCTGCCCGTCGCCGGGGCTCGGCGCCAGAGACAGGCCCCTCGCTCCCTGCCCGTCGCCGGGGCTTTTCACAGCCGTGACACTCACAATGCCCCCAGTCCAAGGCCTGCGCTGCTGCTCTGCCACCCAGCATCTCTGCAGCCCTTGCAGGCCACTGCTCCGTGACGGGAAGGCCGCGTTACTGTCTCTCCAAGCCCCCGGGGCAGGCCTGGCCCCACACACCAGCCGGTTGCCCCGCGCTCTAGTCCCCTGGAGGGGGTTGCCGCAGCAGAGGGGGAGTGGCCCCGCCCACACTGAACGCAGGGTCACCCAGCGAGCCGGCTGGCCAGAGCCGTGCAAGCCCTGGGCTGGAGGCAGCCAGCACGACAAACCCACATGAAACCGGCACACCCAGAAACCAGCCCAGTCCCAGGCTCAGCCTGGGACGCCTGCCGCCCACTCGAGGAGGGAGCCGCACTCTGATCCCTGCATTGAGGCTGGATCGAATCCAGTGGGTCCCCCCTCCGCCCCCCCGAGGTGAGTCTGGTCTGAGCCGGGCCCCCTCCGCACCTGCTCCAGCAGCTGGATGGTCCCGGCCTGTTCATCCAGCTCCTCCTCCTGGTCCTTGACCTTCGCCTCTAGGTCCCGCAGCTGCTTCTTCACCTTGGCCAGGGAGGCCTCGTCCTTGGACTCCTGGGAGGAGACATCTTGGAGCTCGGCCTCCAGGGCTTCCACCTTCTGGGTGAAGCTCATGATGTCGGAGTCTTTATCCTGGAAGAGAGTGCAGGCTGCTGAGCCGGCCGCACCGAGCGCCCAGCCGCGGCCCCGCGGCGTGGGGCAGGGAATGGGGTGGCCGTTCTGCTCACCTCCAGCTGCTGTCTGAGGCCGAAGACCTCTGCGATGAGCATGTCCTTCTCCCGACTCAGCTTCTCCCGCAGCAGCTTCTCTCGCTGGGCTTCTTCATGAGCCTGAGCGAGCTCGCTGTCAAACCTGCGAGACACCCACGGCCAGGCCGTCAGCTGTCCGCACGCCAGCTCAGCTCAGGCACCAAACCGGCCCCGTGCCGGGGCACCCTCCCCCGGGACTCTGCTATGGAGGTGCTGCCCGCCCAGCATCTGCCCAGTCACTGCCCTAGGCAGGATCCGGGCGGGACGAAGCCGAGACCGGCTGGGGCAGCAGCTCCTGCTGAGAAGGTGCACCTGGCTCCAGCCCAGAAGGGCACGCATCTTTCCCCGCCCCCCAGGAGATTCCCGGCCGGCACTGAAGCCATGGGGAGCAGGGGCTGATCAGCACCAGGCCGTGGTCCCTGTGGACAGGCAGCTAAGCACCTTCCTCCTTGGAAGAAGGCCTGTGACGAAGTGGGAATGTTTTGTTGTGTTCTTTGAATACTGAGGGGGAAGGTTGCAGGGGAGCTGGGCTGGGACTGCCTGCATTGGGGACGGAAGGATACCTGAGCATGTAACATGAGAACCCAGGAGGGGAGTTGAAGACCAGGTAACACCTTTGACTGGGAATCTGGACAAAGGACAAAGGCTGGGGGAGGAGCCGTGGGGGAAGGGAGAAAGGAGACGCCTGGAAGGGGTTTTCAGTTTTGGAAGCTGGCTAGGAATGAAGAGGGGAGCCTGACGGGGCTGGGGCTTCCCAGCGGGGAGCGTGGCCTCCCTGGGGCCCCCAGATGGACCTAACTAAAGGGGGTCCTGTTGTCTGTACTGGCAAGACCTGTTTTGGACTGTGTTCCTGTCGTCTCAATAAACCTTCTGTTTTACTGGCTGGCTGAGAGTTATGGTGAATCGCAGGAAGCTGGGGGTACAGGGCCCGGACTCCCCCACACTCCGTGACAAGGCCATGGTGCTAACACAGCCAGGACAGAACCAGGACAGCCTGAGGCTGCTCAGCATGGGAGGCGGGTGCAGCGTCACCTCCTTCCTGCTCAGCTCTGGCCTGTCACTGCCTAGTCCGCTAGCAATGCCGATTCCTGGAGCTGTGCAAGGAGCCGGCCCGCACCGGACAGCCAGGAGAGCCCTGGGTGACAGCAGATGCCCCGTGGAGCAGGACAGTGTCCTGGCCTGGTGCACGGGGCCAGGAAAGGAGGGAAATGCCTCTGCAGGGTGCGTGGACCCTGGGAGCTGTGGGGGGAGTCCCAGCTCGAGAAGATGACCCCGCGCTACCTGTGGGCGAGCAGCAGGAGGGGTCGCTGTTGAGCATGCGCCTAGCGTCTCTGACGGGCACATACTCGGGGCAGCTAGCCCCTCCCTCTGCCCCGGCGCCGCACGCTCTAACTCGTCCAGGTGCTGATCCTGGCCACCCCAGGCAGCACAGAGAGCAGATCCCCGGGGGGCACGTCATCCCCTGGGAACAGCCCCTGCTGACTGGCTGGAGGGGGCCCAACGCTGGGAGAAGACAAGAGATGACCCATCCCCGCAGTACCGTCAGGGGAACTGTTTCAAAATCGGCACAGTGACTCAGGGGACGTTTACACTGGAGCTGCAGGTGATTCCCCGCTCGGGCAGCTGTACAGGCACTAGCTCCGATCCAGCGCCATGTGCCTGGGGTGTCGGACGGGAACGTGCCGAGCCCACCTGGCCGCCTGTAGCGCGCTCATTCCATCGGAGCGAGTGCGGGTACGGCTGCCCGGACTGGGAATCACCCCCAGCTCCCCGGAGACATTCCCGCAGGAGCCCAAGGCTGAAAACGGACGTAGGCTCCTACGTCCCTCGGGCCCTTCAGAAAAGGTCACTCCAAAGACACACGGCGAGTCCACGGCTGAGCCGGGAACTGAGCCTGGATCTCTCTGGCCAGAGGCCACTGGGCTTCCTCACGCCCACCTGCTGGCTCTGCCTCCGGGGCTGGCACTGGCCTGGCACCATGGCACATTCCACCAGCCCCCTGCAGTGTGCTCTCCGGCTGGGCCAGGGAGGGAGGAGTGCCCACTTCATGCCCCACACTCCTCACCTTCGCTGCTTCTTCTCCAGCTCGTGGTTGCGCCCCTGCTGCCCCTCCAGGTGCAGCTTGGTGTCCTGCAGCTCTGCCGTCAGGCGCTGACACTTCTTCTTCAGCTGCTGCAGGGCACGCTGGCACTCCTCGTTATCGGCCTGCAGATCTGCCAGCTGCGGGCGGGACACGGATTAGGGCTCTGCAGGGGGAGGAGGCTGGGCATCCCATCGCCACCACTCAACCTCCCAACTCAGCTACAGAGCCTTTGGGGTGAGCCCCTTCCCTGGGTGTGTGGGGAGGAGAGGGGGAGCAGACAGCCTCTGTCCGGCCCGGGCTCTAGACGTGTGGCGTTATGAGTGTAATATCTCATTGAAAGGTGACAGGGCCAGAAAGAGTTAATTACCTCACAGACTGACCTGACCCATGGCCCAACTTTAGAGACTGGTTAGGAAGATCTGTAAATGAACAGAGCTTTGAAATGCAGCCTGCATTGTTAGAGAGAGAAGGGAAGCTGTTTGCTCAGGTCTTGTGATGTAAGCAAACAAGTCTTGTCTACTGCTATAGCTTTAATTCAAAAATCAAAAAAGGGATTATTAACATTTATGATGACACTTGAGTGAAATAGTATTATTGTCTATATGTCTCTTTGAAGGTTGTGATAAACTGTATATGAACTGTTTCATGGATAAATTACACTATGCTAATTGCCAGGATGTTTGGGAGACAGAAGATTAAGCTTATTCTCTCAGGCTGAGAGGCTGCTGGAAAATGTATAAAAACCCTGGGACACCATCCTGTTTTATCTCAGATCCGCTTTGGGTTTCAAGAGGGGGAAACCTTAAGCCACAAGAATTGAGATCCCCAGTCACTGACTGGAGTCACCCTGAATATGGACATTGGACTATAACCTATGGACTATTTCTAAGAGGACTTTTGGCAACTACAAGCTCATCTCTGCTATGTACCTGAACCTCAAGAATTGAATTCAAGTCTGTCTGTATATTGATCTTTTAACCAACACACACTTTTCTTTTTTAATAAATTTTAGTTTAGTTAACAAGAATTGACTATAAGTGTATATTTTGGGTACGATCTAAGTTATAATTGGACCTGGGTATGTGGCTGATCCTTTGGGGTTGGAAGAACCTTTTCTTTTATATGATGAGATAAGATTTTCAGTAATTATCATCATATCTGATAGGTGTGTCTGGATGGAGGCCTGAGGCTGGGCACTTTAAGGGAACTGCGTTGTTTGGATTTCTGAGTAACCAGTGAGGTTCTATAGAAGCTGTTTTGGGCTGGCTGGTAAATCTAAGTATTGGAATATCCACCAGCGTTTGGGGTTTGTCTGCCCTGTTCTGTTTGCTGTTCACCCTGAGTGACCCCAGCTGGCTCCCACGGGCACCGTCGTCACAAGGTGCTGCACTGGGGTTCATGGAGCGAGCAGCACTGGCACAGAGAGGCTGAGTTCTGAGTAGCCCAGTGAAGGAGACGCTGGGGAGGGAGGGGGGTCACCGGTGCGCGCATGGGGAGGAGGGGGAGGGGGTGTCACCGGTGCACGCATGGGGAGGAGAGGAGGGGGGGGGTCACCGGTGCACCCGGGGGGGAGGGGTCACCGGTGCACGTGTCACACCCCTGGCAGGGCTAGGCACACTCACTCTTCTCTCCTGCTGCCTCTTGCTCTGCTGCTCCACCTCCAGCTTATCCTCAAACTCCTGCTGCATGCGCTTCTTGGTGAAATCCACCTCGCGGATGGCTCGCTCGTACTTCAGCCGCCACTCGCCGCCTGCGGGAGGGAACCGGAGCCCCGGGCTGAGGATCTTTCATGAGCAGACCCCAGACTGGGCTTGCGGAGCACACGGAACAGGGCGGGGGGAAGCGGGGGTCTCGCTGCTGCTGCTGCCACATGTGCTGAAGGCGGATGGTGAGAGCCCCCCCAGGGGGCAGGGGGTGACACCGAGGCATGGATCGGGAATTCGCCTGCCCAGGGCGCAGAGTGAGATGGGTGATGCGCCCCTGTGTGTGGAGATGGAGGGGAGTGGAGGGCAGGGAGCAAGAGGGAGCTCCAGGGGGTCCCGGGGGCTGCCTGGGGCAGGCCAGCACCTGAGTCGTCGTCGTCGTCGAGGTCCCCATTGAGCTCAGCCGCCCGGATGAGCCGCGCCTCCATCACTTCCATTTCCATGGAATCCATCTGCTTCTTCAGCGCCTCGTACTTGGCCTGGGAGGGGGAAACAAAGCCCAGGTCAGCGCCGAGGGGCGGAGCGGGGGACCAGGCCCAGGTCAGCGCCGAGGGGCGGAGCGGGGGACCAGGCCCAGGTCGTTGCCGAGGGGCAGAGCGGGGGACCAGGCCCAGGTCGTTGCCGAGGGGCAGAGCGGGGCAGCCGGCCCCTGGGGGGGACCAGGCCCAGGTCGGCGCCGAGGGGCGGAGCAGGGCAGCCGGCCCCTGGGGGACGTGTGGTAAAACCAGGCCCAGGTCGTTGCCGAGGGGCAGATTGGGGTGCCCCTGGGGGGGGGGGGTGAAACCAGGCCCAGGTCGTTGCCGAGGGGCAGAGCGGGGGTTTGTGGGTAGGCACAGGGGGCATTCCCAGACCGGGGGGGGCAGGTGGCTGGTGTTCAGGCACAGGGGGCAGTGCCATACCGGGGGGAGCAGGGGGCACTGCCAGTGTGCGGCTGGGTGTCCTGCTGCAGGCTCCCATAGCCCAGCGAAAGGAGGCCGCTCACGGAGGGAAAGGTGGAGTGCTCCGGCTGCCAGCCCCCCTTGGACACAAGAGACGCTCACCTGCAGATCCTTCATCTCTTTCTCCGCCCGTAGCCGCTCGGCCGTCTCCGCATCCAGCAGCTGGGAGGCCGACTCGCCCGTGTGCCGCTCGTCCGTCAGCTCCGCCGTGAGCTCTGCCACCTGGGGAGCAGCAGAGCCAGGCTGAGCGGGCGCCATGGCCGGGGCGGGGGGAAGGGGCAGTGCCCAGGGATCGCAGCGAGGCGGGGCCTGGCCACGGGGCCTGCACAGGGACCAGGAAAGGGAACCACCCCTCTGCCCTGCACCCCCGGACCACGCAGCAAGCCGGGGAAAGCAGCTGGCACCGCGCCCACGTGCCCGGCCGGACATACCCTGCTCTCCAGCCGGTCGCTGCCCAGCCGCAGCTCGTTGCGCTCTCTCTCCACCTTCTCGAGCCTGCCCTTCAGCTGCTGGATCTCCTCCTGGAGCAGAGACGGCAATGAGGGGGGGGAGCCCAGGGCTGGGGCAGCAGGGCCCTCAGGCAGCAATGGGGGGGGGGGCCCAGGGCTGGGACAGCAGACCCCCCAGGCAGCAATGAGGAGGAGGCGTCACCAGTCCAGCGGGGGCAGAGAGTCCAGGGCTGGGATAGCAGGGTCCCCCCAGACAGCAGGAACTGAGCTGTTAGTACCTGATGCCAGTTTGGGGGTCTGAGCCCCCCACGCCAGCAGGGCTGGAGCCCCCCAGGGCTGGGAGGGGCATGCAGGAGGCTGGAGCTCTCTGTGCTGAGCACTCTGCACGGCCTTTCCCGCGGCCTGGTCTACGACAGGATGTCGCTTTCAAACCCGTCCTTGGAGTGCACCCCCCCACCCCCTCACGTCCCCCTGAGGAGGGGGCAAGGGCCAGTTCCCCATTTGCACTCCCCTCCCCCGAGCGGCTGCGAGGTCCTACGCACGTCTTTGCCCCGGATCTGGTCCTCTGTCAGCTGCACCTCGATGAGGGGCCGCACCGTGGTGAAGAGCTTCCACCAGGGCCAGTCCTTCACCCCCTTGTTCTTCTTGATGTTCTTCTGCACGCAGCGGATAGCCAGCTCCTGGACCTGGGGAGAGCAGCCAGGGTCAGGGCAGCCCCACCCTGCACCGTGTCTCCACCCGGGGGAGCCCAGCGCCTGGCTTTGCCAGCAGGCAATCCCGCGTGGAGAACACGGAGCCCTGGGGCCCTGGGCCAGCGGGGAGGCCTTGCCTGCCGGGGGTCTGGTGGAGCAGAGCCCCCGCCTGCCTGCACAGCCACTCCTGTCCCCCACCTTCGTACAACGGCACCTGGTTTCTCCACCGCGGGATGAGTCCGAGCACCCGCGCCCCACGCAGCACCCAAGCTACGCCTGCTGACGCCCCCGCCAGCTCTGCTTTATGGACCCTTCAATAATACAAGTAAGAGCTGACACCGCTACTTAATCTTAATGGACGAGCCGCTGCCCCGCAGGGCCACACAGCCCCCTTGCAGCGCAGCGGGGGCCAGCTTGCGGCAGTGCCTCTGTACCCGTAAAGTCGGCTCCCGGCTCCGGCGGGAGGAACGAGGCAGGCTGCAGCCAGCAGGAGATACCTCCTCCTCCCCAGCCCCCACGCAGCCCTCCTGCCCGGCTCCTCACGAGGGGGCGGCTGCCGGCACGCTGGGACTGCACCGGAGAGCAGGAGCGGCTCTGGCTCCTCTGTGGCGGGTGCCCCGCAGGCAAGATCCCCCCCCGGGGAAGCCCAGCTCGGAGGGGGCGGCGCTGGAGGCAGTGCTGCCCATTTTAGGCGAAGTCATGCAGCTGTAAACGGGAAGGGGAACGTGGGGGGGCGGCAGGCGGGCTGCCCTGCTGAATACCTTTCTCTTCTTGAACTGCTGGCGCGCCAGGAAGCCCCTGCACGCAGCCTGGAAGAGGGCAATGTTCTTGCTCGTTTGCTTGTCTCGCTGCTCCTCAAGCTTGGCCAGGGTCCCTGCCCGGAAAAACACCTGTGGGGGAGGAGAGCAGTGAGCAGAGCCCCGGGGGGGCAGACAGCGCAGTACAGCTCAGTGCCTCTTTTCTCACAGGCACCCGGCATCGGCCCCCTGGAGCCCCCTCTTGCTCCCTGCCCTCGGCTCCCCTCCATCTCCACACACAGGGGCGCATCACCCATCTCACTCTCCGAGCCAGCCTGGCCCACTTGGGGGAGCAAGCAGCCCCCACGCAGGGCAGGCTAAGGAGGCGCATGTAGAGGGGCCCAAGCATGGGTGGGGGAGCCGGAGCGCGGAGGGGATCCGCACAGCTGCCAGCACAGGCAGAGCCGCCATGGTGACAGCATGGCACATGAGGCCAGAGGCTGCGCAGTCTTCCCCACTGCTCCCTGCAGCACACTGCCAGCTGCACCGGAGACAGGCAGCTCCCTCGGCCTCTCTGGGCAGCGCTGCTCCCCCAGGCTCACCTCCCGAGACCAGGCTGCGCCCCCCGCCACCGGAGTCCAGAGGCCCAGCCCTGCAAAGCTGGAGCCAAGCAGGGGGCCGGGAGGCAGAGGTATAGGAGTGACCCCCACTTGGCTGGCCTCACGGACGGAACAGCTCCCCTGCCAGCTTGCGGCCTTCAGGCAGCCTCTGCCACTGCCCTGGGCTACAGCATTGCCTGCCTTGCCGGGGCACGATGTGTAGCCAGATCACCCCCAGCCCCTCTCCTGCTGGGGCCAGGCAGGGGCCACGCCCTGGAGATGGGCTGTGACTAACAGCCCCAAACCGTTACCCAAGGTGGGTGCAAACGCCACAGCTGGAGCCTGGTCGGGACCTGTGTGCTTTAGGCCAGGTGCTGCTGTGGCTGGGGAGCAGACAGACGGGGGGAACGGATGGCTGGGGAGCAGACAGATGGGGGGGCGGACGGCTGGGGAGCAGACAGATGGGGGGGCGGGCGGACGGCTGGGGAGCAGATGGGGCGATAACCCACCCCAGGGGCTGTGCAGAAGGCTGGTCTGCCAGGCCAGGCCAGAGGTGGTGCAGTCAGCACTCCTCTGCCCTCGCTCCACCGCAGCGTCTCCCATCACCGCCTTGCTCTGGGGGCCCCCGGCTCAGGCCCCAGACACCCCTAGGTAACAATAACCCAGAGGAGTCACTGCAGAGCGAACGCGTCTGTCCGACAGCAATGGCTGCGACGCCCCGTCTGCAGACCCAGGGTGGGGGGTTCCTGGTGCTGGGCTGGGAGAACGTGAGATGTTCACTTCCACCCCCACGCTCTCCGAGGCCCCGGCTGTCTTCTCACATGAGCCACGTGGCACAGAGTGGCCTGGTCTCTGCCAGGAGACTAGCTGGCCCTTCGGGTCTGCTGTGCCGCCTCAGACCAGGGAGAGGTGCCCGTCCTTGACGGAGGCCCCCGCAGTGTGAAATGCCAGTCGCACCTCGCAGTCAGTGCCTGGAACAGGCCTCAACACCACGTAGTCCTGGCGCTCAGCCCTCCAGCGTCCCCCGCTCCTGAGCAGGGGAGACACCCCACGGCCGCTGGCTCTATGGCCCCTGGGGTGCTACCGGCCGGGGGGGGGGGGGCAGCTCGCCTTTGGCCCCCTGGAATTCCGTGGGCAGGCCGTGCAGACACAGTTCCTCCTGTCCCAGCACCCAGCGCGGGGAAGCCCGATGCCCGGAAAGACAAGGAAGCCTTTGTCTCCTGGAGCTGCCTGGCCTCCCGGCCCCCTTCCCACGCTGCACTCAGCGCATCGCTCAGCCAGCCTGACCACTCCAGACAGGCCACGCTCCCACCGGAGCAATGCACGCCGAGAATCCCCTGCTCCCCCCGCCTGCACTGACCTTATGGGTCTGGGGAGCAGGGCCCAGGCCTCCTAGTGCCAGGGACTCCGAGCAGGGCAGGGGAGAGGGATGCTAGGCTCCAGGGGGGCTCGCAGGTGTCTGAGCTGCTGCTGTGAATGCTGGGGCCTGAGATCTTGCATGACTCGGCTTTGGGGCGAGATGGCTGCTTTGTGGGCCCCCCCCCATCCCCGTGCTCAGCCACTCAGAGCTGGGGGTGCCAGTGAGCAGCGCCCCACGCCCCCAGGGCCAAGCAGAGATCCTCTGCTGCTCTCAGTACGCTGCAACCCAACTCACATGCTCCCCGGTGCCACTTCCAGAGCAAGGGCAGGTGGACAAGGTCCCAGGGCCAAGCAGCCCTCCCCACAATCCCAGCCCTATGCTGGGAGCCACCGACGGGACATGGGTGAGAGACACGGACGCCTCATGGCTGCAGCCTGTGCTGAGTGGCCAGGAGGAGGCGCAGCGAGCCAGCCTGCCTGGGCGAGGCTCTGCAGAGGGAGCAGTGTGTTTGTGTTGGTGCCAAGTGCCCACAGGGACTCGGCCCAGTCTGCTGGGAGTGCGACTGGCTCTGAAGTGCTGCCAGCCTGGCCCCTGCTCTGCTGCGATCCCCCAGCATGCACCATGGCCAGGGGCCCCGGGGAGCATGGTGCATTATACAGCGGGTTTGTGACTGGCTTCACCTCCCCGAGGCTGCCAGCCCGCTAGGGCCAGGGGCTGTGCAGAGCCCGGGACGGGTCCCCGAGCGGCTGGCTGGGAATGGCAGGAACGCCGGGAGACTTACCCGGCTCAGGCCCATGTGGTAACTGCTCTTCTCGAGGTCCAGCGATTCCAGGAGCTCTTCCACAGCCTGCAGGGAAAGGGGGGAGTCAGCCTTGTGGCGGGGCGGCTCAGCCGCAGGGAGGCGTGGCAGGAGCTCGGCACTGCTAACGAGCCCCACTGAGAGCAAAGGGGCACCGAACGCAGCGGGCAGCGGAGTACAGACACGCCCCTATCCCCCCAACGGGGCACGTGCCCTCTGCACTCAGGGGACTCCCTCTCGCACGCCCAGCCAGCGTGCCACACGGGCTGTCTCCAGGGAGAGCTGCTTGCTCCCCGAGCAGGCACGTGCTGCCAGCTCCGAGGTGCAGCGAGCGCTGTCCCAGCCTCGGGTCCCACGTGCTCTTCTAGGGGGAGGAGGAGGTGGTCACGGCTAGTCAAGGAAGCCTTTGTCTCCTGGAGCTGCCTGGCCTCCCGGTCCCCTTCCCGCGAATTGCTCAGCTTCCCCGCTGCCAGCGCCCAGCCACCAGCCAGCCTGGCCACGGGACACGCTAGGGATGGTAGGCAAGGGCTGGAGAGGGGCCGCCCACCTGCCCCACTGGGATGTGCCGCCCCCCCCTTCCGCAACCTGCCTTCACGGTCCTGGCAGGCTGCCTGCTGGGTTCAACACTCGTCCAGTGCTTAGGGGTGAAGCAGGAAACACGGCCCTTACTGGGGACCAGAGTGCAGCCAGACCAGACGCTTCACGCGGCTCCGTCCTGCGTTCCCGTCTCTCCCGGCCGGGCGTCAGCAATGCCCCACTGCGAGCGCAGCAGGTCCTTGCCAGGCTGCATGGCTGGGCTCAGGCCAACGGGGAGCCCTCAGCAAAACCCAGCCCGTGGGATCAGTCCTCTCCCCTGCAGAGCGCGGCCAGCTCCCCACGCTGTGAAACACGCTGCGCTCCTGGGGGCTCTCTGCAAAGGGCTCTGTGACAGCAAAGCCACACTGTGTACAAGGCCCTGCCTGGCCTCACAGCAGCGGGAACCCCACCACTCTAAGCCCCCACTCGCTGCATGACCTGTCCCTCTCCATCCTCGGCTGCAGCACTGTACACAGACCGTCTCCCTGCCACGGCCACCGACAGCTCCTTGGGGGGCTCCGGCCCTTCCCACGTCCCCATCCAGCACCTAGCGCTGGGGCCATGGGGAGCCATGACAAACTACACGCCACTTGCTGGGAACAGAGAGGAGCAGGGGCACACGCCAGCTGCAGGCGGTCTTCAAAAGAGGAGGGTCGGCTGCAGCAGGCTCCTTTTCTCAGCTGAAGGGAAGGTGCCTTGGCTACACTAGGCTCCGGGGGCACTCCTCTCACCATTCTCTAGCATGGGCACTTCCGGGGGCAGCATTGCCCGGGCAGAGAGCATTGCCCATCTCAGTCTCCATTCCCCCACCCGCCCCATGTCTGCGGCGAGCTCTTGGGGGCAGGCAGCACCTGGCACAGTGATCTGGGCATTGCCATCACGCGGCCTGCCCGGCTCCGACACGCACCCGTTTCTCGTCCGTGACGATGTAATTCCGCCCGTGTTTCTTGGTCAGGTGAGGGGCCAGAACGTCGAAGCGCCGCCGGAACTCCGAGAAGACCATGTGATCCGGGTAACCTGGGGGCAGAGCACAGGAGAGCGGGCATGTGCCTTGGCCCCTGGCGCAGGAGGGCAGAGACTCAGGAGCCTGCTGGAAGGAGCTGGGTGGCGATGGGGTGCACAGGCTGCCCCCCCAGCCCCGACTCACCCAGCCCGGGCCCCGACTCACCCAGCCCCAGGACAGCAGAAGCCCAAGAGGGTGAGCAGCCCCATCTGGAGCCCCTGAGCGTGGGAAGCAGTTCCCAGGCCTGGCTGCCACAAGGCACTGGGGGGAGCCAGCTAGGCTACGAAGCCCAGGGGAAGATCCTGCCTTCCTGGAGCCCTCGCCCTCCAGAGGCTCTGGGCTTGCCCCTCCCCAGGCCTCGCAGTGCCAGGACAGTCTGGCAGCATCGCGGGCAGGACGCTGGAGATGCAGAGACCCCCCCATGCCCAGCGCCCAGGGCCACCCACCCAGGACATCCACACACTGGCTCCTCAGGCTGCGCCTCTCACCCAGCCCTCCGCCAGCCAAGGCCCAGCACGAGGGGAGCGCCCTGCCCGGAGCCCACCAGGCACAGGCAGCAGGCGTGATGTGGCCCAAAGGGAAAGGCCAGCAGCAGGGAGGGGAACGCAGGGCTAAACTACACATAGCCACTGAAGTGCAGCCACCTCTGGAGTGGGACCTAGCAGCTGTTTCAGAGCAGCACTGGGTGCCCAGAGCCGCCCAGGCAATTCCTTGCCGTTGCGGAGGGTGAGGGGCCCCGTTGCAGTCCTAGGGCAAGAGGGCAGGTGAGCGCCTGGAGATGCAGCGTCTCGTTCAAGTCCCGCAAGGCGAGGCAGGGCTGGCACTGGGGAGGGAGGCCCCTCTCCCGAGTCACCGGACAGAGCCGAGGGAGGGCTGGCGTGGCACACAGGAGAGCACCGGCACCTCGCACAGCATGCTGGTGAACGTGTCCACGCCCAGCCTCTCGGCAGGGGCAGGCACCAGCCAACCATGCCACCCCCAACAGCTGCCAGAGCCTGGCTGTTTCTCAAAGGTGGTTTTACGCAGCCCTTGCTTGGCAACATTGGCGGTGGCTTTCTGCCGGCTCCGGAGAGAAACCAGCCGAACGCCTGACTTGGGACAGGGCTGAGGCGAGTGTGTGTAACTGGATCAAGTGACCAGGGATCTTATGAACAGACCCTGCTCTGGACTGTAATTAAATTTATGTGCAAAGATAGCGGAGTTGATGCTTCACATCTTAATTCATCATCGGCGCTATCGATGGGGCGCTGAGCCTAGCACAGCCCCGGCGGCCGCGGGCCATCGATCCCGGGCTGTGCGAGCCACATTGATTTTGGTTCAGAGCAGTCATCTGGTTTTGAAATAATAAACCCCAACTCCAGGGCAGGATGTCTGTGCTGATAAATAGACGAGGTCTCAGTCTCTCCCCGCCCACCTGCAGAGTCAGCACTGACCAGTTGTAGCCCAGTTCGTAATTAGGGAAAGGGGTGGAGAGCCCTGGAGAGCGAAGGCCTCTCCCCACAGAGCAGGCCCAGCCGGGGGAGCAGCGCTGGCTCACCCGCACTCCTCTGCTGACCGCGCAATCCCGCCCCGTGACCTCAGAGCGCCTCCCGCGTGGCCCAGAGTTCTCTTGTGCTCTCCTGGTTTGGGAGGCAGGAGCAAGCACCGCTCTGCAGTCCGAGCTCTCCGGGAGTGGGGCTCCCGCAGAACAGCCCTGGGCCGCCGCCCCGGAGCAGAGCACAAACCTTGCCGGTACATGCGCAGTGCGTCGAGGAGCCGGGAGCCCCTGACCTGGGCCCTCAGCAGGGGCACGTCAAGCTGCATGAGCCCCGCCTCACAGTGCTCCCCGTGCAGGTCCAGCTCGCTGCTGCTGATCCGCCGGGCCGCCAGCCCCTTGGGGTCCCCGCTCCAGCCCTCCGCTTTGGGCAGGAGGCAGTGCACAAAGTGGAGCTTCGACTTCTTGATGGTGTCAACCAGAGCATCCTGGGAGCGGGGAGAGGATGGCTCAGCCTGGGCGTGCCGGGGACTCGGGCACGGCCTTCACCCCATGTGGCAGAAGCTGGGGTGAGGGACCTTGGGGCAAAAGGAGAAACTGCCCCTAGGATCAGTCACGATCCTGCAGCTTTGTCTGGGGAGAGCAAAGCCCCTGCAGCTGGAGTTTGCTGCAGAGCCCATGGTGCCATCAGGCTGGGGGGGGGGCAGGGTCACTCTAACCCCACCGGTGGCGTTACCCAGCAGGTCAGATCCCCCCCCGCTCCCACGTCTCTGCACTGGGGCTGAGCAGCCAGTCGCGCGCTTCCTAACCCTGCGCACGAGGCACCAACGGCAGATGCTGGTTCCAGCCCAGCGCCGGGTACCCCGGTACCTGCTGCCAAGGCTACTAGGGCACGGAACAGAGGCTGTCCCGGCGAATGGAAATGGACCAGATGGCAGAGGGGAACACCCCCCCCTCCAGGCACACGGCTCCTCCAGGGCCCGCGGGCACAGGTGTGCAGTGAGGGGGGTGGGGGGACAAGGGGAGCCCTGCCAGCAGGAGAAGGGGGAGGCGGGCACCCACGGCCTGGCTATTTGGGCAGGGCACTTCAGCGTTGCCTCCTGCAGCCAGGCCCACGGGCAATGCCTGTGACCAGCGCAAACCGACGATGTGTGCGCAAGGGACAGTGTGACCGGCAGAGCCAATATAAAGCAGCGGGGCAGCTGAGAAATGGGTGGGCCAGTGCTAAGAGCAAACGGCTGGGCGCAGGGATTCCCGTGGGCTCCTAGCTCCATCCCTGGCTGTTGCCCGCCTGTGGGAGAACGGGGCCCTGGCCCCTGGGAGCAGGGAGGGGTCATTGGTGCTGGCTCTGCCGTGCTCAGGCTGCAGCTCACTCACTCACCACTTGCAGCTTGATCTGAATGCACAGCGACTTCTTCTTCACCGCTGCCACCCCCGTGGTGAAGGTCTTGCGCATGCTGGTAGCCCTGCGCAGGGCCAGCTGGGACCCGCCTTCCAAGCCGGCGATGGACCCCGACAGCACCATGGCCGTACCCGCCCGGCCCATAAACAGGCTGCTGATGATTTTCCTGCCGTCGGAGAGAGAAGGTGACCAGCCGCCCCACGCCTTTCCCTGCCATGGCCCAAGGAGGTGATGCAAACCCAGCTACAGCTGGCTGAGCGTGGCCATTCCCGGGCACCGCACAGGGCTCAGCGCCAGGGGAGTGAGGGAATGTGTGTGTGTAGCCATGGTCAGCGTACGACCTCCTGTTGGTTCTGGGTCGGCCCGTTATCGCCCATAACCCCCGGCCCCCAGCTGAGCGGAGAGCTTGGGACACACGTGAGCAGAACTGCGCGGCCGGAGTCCCAGCACGCACTTGGGGGGCAGGCAGCAGCAACCCCAACGGGAAAGGCACAAAGCCGGCAGAGAGGCATCTGCACGGGCGCTCGGAAGGGGGGCAGACGAAGCCGGGCGCTGGGAAGGGGGGCTGACGAAGCCGGGCGCTCGGAAGGGGGGCGGACGAAGCCGGGCGCTCGGAAGGGGGGCAGACGAAGCCCGGCGCTCGGCAGGGGGGCTGACGAAGCCCGGCGCTCGGAGGGGGCGCTGACGAAGCCCGGCGCCCCCGGCCAGCCCAGCAGGACACCTCCGGAAGATTTAAACACGGTGAGCGCCGCCTGCGCTGTCTACCTCAGGCACTGGCAGTAGGGTCAGGGGAGCACCCCCCCCCCCGCGCTGACGATGCAGAGAAATCCCTCCGCAGCCCAGACGCCGGACAGGGCTGGAAGCAGAGGCTTCGGCCGCAGCAGCACTGCGCACCCCTCCCATGGGAGAGACGGCTCAGGCATGCTAACTCTTCCCCTAGCCGTCCCTGGCACGATCATATCACTGCTCTCGCTGCTGGCTCAGCTCCACAGACCCCGAGGCGAGCAGCGCGGCACTGGGACATCACAGGCATGGATGCCTGGCGGGGATGGGACACACGGGTCACCAGCCCGGAGGCAGAGATGCGTCATTCACAGGTTTGCAGTGAAACCAGGACTCGCTTTCCAGAGAGCCTCCTGGGGCCCTTTAAACCAGCACTGTAGAGACCGGCGTGGCTCAGGACCACAGCCCATGCGTCACACCACGCGCAGTCTGGGGCGAGAGGCTGTGCCATACCCAGCCCGCAGCCCGACCCAGCCAGGGGGGCAGAACAGTGGAACGGGGTCACGTTGCTCAAAAGAAAGAGGCTGTTTCTCCCCTGCCCGGCTGCCAGGGCATGGACCAGCGCCCAGCCACCCCTGCTCAGCAGCTGCTCCTGGGGGACTGGAAATTAAGATTTTGCCTTTCAAAGAGCGTGAACCACCCCAGCAGCCACGCCAGCCTCTCCCCTCCCTGGGGCCGTGTCTGGTGCTCGCCGACCCCAGGCCCTTCCCCCAGCCGGAGCCTCTTACTGCACAGCCGCTGCTTACTTCTGAGAGTCCTGCAGGACAGCTGCGGCGTTCTGAGACGCTGGGTTCTGCCGGACGTAATGCAGCCAGCCTGTGGCGTCGTACTCCACCCAGTTGGTGCCGTAGCTGTGACCCAGGAAGAAGTGCCGGGGCTTGTCGCTTCGGAGTAACGGGCTGTGGCCTGTAGGGACAGAAACCCCATTAGCGAACCTGTCCCCAGCGGGGCCAAAGATTCCCCCACAGGCCAGGTACCAAGAGGGAATCCCTGTCCTGGGCCAAGAAGGCACAAGAGCAGTGCTCCCTCGAATCTGTCCCAACCATGTGCGGAATGAATTGTGTTATGTGCACCAATATGGAGGCCGTGGGATCTCTGGGGCGGCAGGATAGGCACCCCTCCCCTGGCCCCAGCAGGTCTGCTCCAGCCACGCCACCCTGGCAGGTCCAGGCCACAGGCTGAGTTGGGGCCAGGGGAGGGGCGCCCCTGGCAGGTTGGGGCCGGGTTAGGTGGGGGTTCGGGGAGTGGCACCCCTCCCCCGGCAGGTCCCCGGGCGGGTTCGCAGCACTCAATAGGCTGCTGCGCGGCCGCGCAGCTTACAGGGAACTTGGCACAAGAGCCCTGGCAAAGCTCACACACAAGGAAACAGAGGCTAAAACTCTGTGCCAGCGAGTCTCCGAGCCCAGGTCAACTGATTCAGGCTCATGCTGCAGGGCGCAGACGTGTCTGCTCGGGCTCGGGGCCCCTCCCCGGGTCTCCAGCCCGAGCCTGGGGTGAACAGAGCTGCCAGAGCTGGAGAGCAGCCCTATGCACAGGACAGGAGCCTCCGCTCCCCCATCTCCTGCCCAGGTGCCCCACCCTCCCCTGGAGGGGTGCATGACCCTGCCCCTGAGCCTGCAGGTCCCCTGGGCCATGGCTCCTGGCACGCACAGGCCACACGCGTTGTACGTTTCCTGTACAAAGGACACAACTGGACTGAAAGCCTCACTTCGGCGCGAGCCAGGAGCGGGGAGGGGAAGAGCGCAGAGGGCCTGGCTAGGCCTGTGGACAGCTGGCTCCCCCCTTACCTTTCTTATCTCCCTCCTGGGGCCCGTAGTAGGCGAAGAGCCGTTCCAGCAGCGTGTCCTCGTTCCCCGCAGGCTGCAAAGCCTCCTCCTCCAGCAGCCACAGGAGCCCACGGGCCTCATCCGTGCGGGCCAAGGAGCGCACCTGCAGAGACGGTCCCAACCGCACGCATCACCCGAAGCGTGTCTGCTCCCCACCTGCTGGGCACGCGGGGACTGGCAGCATGCGCCCTGGTATGCCCTGGGCCGAGAGCCCCCGGAGAGGGAGAGAGGTGCCGAGGGTGGCTATGTATCTGTCCTAGCCGCAGCCCTACGGCAGTCTGGGACACGTTCCTCGGGACCAGTCAGAGCGAGTGGCAACGCCTCGCTCTGAGTAACACTTAATAGATTCTTTGCAGAGAAAGAATCAATACTTAATACCCGAGCCAGTAAAACACACATCAGCCAGGAGCGTTCGCACTCAGCCACCGACGCGCTCCACATCCAGAGACCGGCAAAACCACCGGGCAGAGCTCAGAGAGATGCACCCACCACATCTCAGGCCCACGCTCTCCCACTCTGCCGCTCCCCTGGCTTCTACCGGGTAGCAGGGCGAGGGACCGAGGCCCTCCCTGCCTCTGTCAATCTGAGCTGTCAATCTCTGCACGCACGGGCCTGGGCGCAGGGTGAAGCCACTCAGGTTACTCCAGGAAGGCAATTCCTGCCCTGCAGGCAGGGGGCGCTCGGTTCCCGTGGGCTCAGTGTTACTCGATGGCATGCGCCCCTGGGTGGCTCACTGCCCTGGGCCTGCATTCATTTCCCTCCTTTACCACTTTATGGCGTTTCCTATCGAGCCTGTGGCAAGATCTCCGTGCAGGGAGAGTCGCTTCCCCGAGTGCCCGCAGGGCCGGCGGGCAGGGCTGCTAATGCCTGGCGCTCCCTGCACCACAAGCCAGGCTACTCAGTAAGGTCCCCCTGCCCCTGCCACCATGAGGATCAGCCTGGCGGCCTTCGTTCCCCTTGGGAAGCCTGTCGCTCCCATCCTGGCCCCATGGTGCCAGCGCGCCCCAGGCAGACTGCTTCTTCCCGCTGATGCCAAGCCCTGGCCCTGCCCATTGAAGCCCTGCTAGGCCTTTTCTCAAGGGGAAGCTCTTAGAGCCGGAAATGCCACTGGGCCTCCCTAAGCTCCCTGACGCTCCAATGGGCCACAGGACCCTTTGCTTTCCAGCCTGTGCTGTTGCGCTGCGCTGTTCAAGTGCTGCTCAGTCCTGCCCCAGAGACAGCTGCCTTTCAGTGCGGGGGAAGTGACCCTACGCAGTCAGGAGGGCAGTCCCCAATGTGCCTCTCGCACCCAGCCACCAGCCCCTGGCAATGGCGCCCGTTTCCCAGGGAGCTTCCAGAGCCCCCCAGCACTGCCTGGGTGATCAGGGCAGGGCCTCTCCCTGCCGTAGTCACCGCTATGGGGAGGAGAAGGGCCCTGGCAGCGTTGGTCTGATTCCGAAAGCTCCATAAACGACAGCAATGGATCGGCACCGAACGCAGCCCCTCCGTCGCCAGGGGAAGTGGCAGCAGCAGCTCTCAAGCCTGCTGTTCTCCTGCTTCTTCGTTGGCCGAGGCGTTAACGGGAGAGGTAATTACTGGTGACATGGCCCCACCGCCCAAATCTCCCCCCGCTTGCCTTGAGCCGTCTGCCCGGCATGATCGCCCTCCCGAGCACACCGAGCAAAGCCGCCCGCGCTGCTGCCCCACGGCAACCCCCAGCTCGGCAGCAAATGTGGTCAGGTGAGTGGCCAGGCTCCAAGGGAAGTGGGGCCATTCCCAGTCTCAGGCACAGAGCGCTGGGCGGGACAGGGCTGAGAGAGGTCTGGAGTCTGGCATATGGAAGCGCAGCAGACAGCAAAGCAGGGGGGCTGTGATCACCTCTCTTCCCCCCCAGACACTGGGTGTAGCTAGGAACAGGGAAACACCCTGCCTTGGAGGGGAGCTTGGAGCCTCCCCTCACCCTGTCTGCACCCAAGAAACCCCCCAGGTTCCCCTGCCCAGCCCTGTCAAGATCCGGCCCAGAGCTCAGACAGAGCCCTGCAAAGCTGCTGGCTCAGGGAGCAGGAGGTGCTCTGGGCCTGGAAAGGAGCTTTCGACACGGAGGGGAGGGAGGAGAGACATTCTTGCCATGAAAGCCGGCTTGTGCTTACCAGTGCTTGGTGTGAGGCTTGGTCTACAGTGGCTACAGAGCCAGAGGTACTGGGCTCTATGTCATCTAATGCAAGCTCTATGCTTTCCTAGAGAGGACGGACAGACGAAGGGTTAGTGCCTGTGTGACTAAAGATCACAGTTACGGGACCCAGAGAGGGCCAGTCAGTACATTAGTCTGAATAGAATCTACAGGCCATTAGACCACAGGGGTTTCCCTGGAGAGGCCCAGCCTCCCTCCCGCCGGTCAGCCCACCGCCCCGGGCTGCTCCCCATGGCGCTCAGCTCAGGAAGGGAAGTCCCTGGGGCAGGGGAGTGGGGTCACGGCCCTGGCCAGCATGCACTATTCAGGGGTGAGCTGTAATCACACCCAGGGGGCACTGCTGTGTCCCCCAACAGGGAAGGCAGAGCAATAACCAGGCAGTGTGCCAGGTGTGAAGGGAGTCGGCCTCCAGGGCAGCGCAGGAGGCAAAGAGCGGGAGCTCCCAAGGCTGGGTCACACTCCTCCAGGGCGATGGCAGAGCAGCTGCCGCTGGGGTGTTTGGAAGGGGCTGGGAGAGGGCCCATGGTCCCCAGTGAAGTGAGGATGGGGGGCACTGGGCAAAGTGTCCCTGGGGAGCCATCTCAACTCGGCCTCCAGGGTCTAGCCAATCCTGGAGTCATCACCAAAGGGTGGTTCCTGGGTCACGGACACCAGCACCCCAAGGAGCTGGGCTGAGACCCAGAGTCAGGGCCAGGAGCAATGACCACCCTGGGCTGGCTTCGCACCAGGCTCTCGCCCCCCCAGAGCCCACCCCAGCCTGGGAGTTCAGGGTTAGCTGGGCCGTGCACACAGGCAGCGCAGCAGAATGGGCGCACCCTTCCCACGTGGGCACTGAGAACCCGCCCAGCCGTGAGCAAACGGGTCTGGGCCCAATCAGCCCCCTGCAGCGGGCCCGACCTGGCTGGGGCACACAGCTCCCCTCCCACCCTGGGGAGTTTGCCAGGAGCCACCCCTCCATCACTGCCAGGGGCGACTGCAATGCACAGGGCTGCTAGCAAAGCCACCAGTGCCCAGGGCAGGGCCAATGGCAAATGGCCTGTTCCCGGGGAAACCCCTGCTGCAAGAAGCACCAGATTCAGAGCTACTGATTAGCTGAGTCCTGTCTAGGCGTGACTGCCCGAGTCACCTACAGGGTTAGAAATCAGCTGGAGTCTAGTAGATGCTAGAGCAGAGAGGAGACGGCAACACAACTAGCTAAGGAAACAGCCTCCGCTGCCCCTTCCACACGCCCTGTACAGCCCAGAGCCACCGTGCCCTGGGCAAGAGCAGTGCCCGCAGGCTTCTCCGCAGCGGGGGGGGGGCTCTCCAGTCCCTCGCTGGGCTCCTGCCGGGGAGCAGGTCTCTGCCACGGGCCCCTCAGGCAATACCTCCTTGTATCTCTCCAGCTCCTGAGTGAAGGTGCGCTCATGGAACAGCGTCTGCAGCCGCTCCTGGGCGTAGTTGTGGCACAGCTCCTCAAAGCTGGCCCCGCGGCTCTGGTTTGCCAGCTCGGGGTTCTGGAAGCCTGGGGTGTCCACAAGCATCATGGAGCACAGGGAGTGCTGGCTGGACTTGAGAGCCCTGCGTGGGGGGAGAGAGCGGCTAGGGCACACCGGGCTCCATGCAGGGCATGGGATCAGACCAATGGGCCCCGGCCTGGTCCTGTGCCTTGTCAGGAGCAACGCCTGCAGCTCCAGCGGAAGACAAACGCCCCAGAATGCCCTGGCTACATGTGTGAGGTGAACCACTTCCCCCAGCGATTACACCTGGGCAGGAGGGCCCCTTTCCTGGCACCCGGCTGCCCTAGGGTAGCGCTCTCTGCTGTCCTTATGATGCACCAGAGCCCTGCCTGGGCCTTGCTCCCGGCCCCAGAGCACACAGCGGGACGGCTGCAGGGGCCGGGCTAGGAGAGCGTGTTAGATGAGGTCCCTTCCCCGAGGGGAGCCTACACGTGCTGGAGCACGGACAGCTCTCCCTGGCTGCCCTCTCCTGCCACCAGCCAGGGCGGGATGCTGAGCTCCAGCAGCAGGACAGCTTGGTGCTCTGGGCTTGGCCAACGCACACGGGGCCAGGATGGCTCCTGCCCTACACCCGCCCCCCCCCCCACTGCACGCTTGGCCTCGGCGCAGGCACATACCGGTTCAGCAGCGAGATGAGCAGCGTGAAGAGCTCTGAATACAAGCCCGAGGCCAGGCCTTCCAAGCACTCCAGAGCAGTCAGCCTGGAGCCTGGGGGGAGAAATGGTTCCAGAGTGAAGGCGATTGCGCACCCCCCCCCCCGCATATGCTGTGAGGCTCAGGGCCCCTCTTCCTGTGCCAGGGCAGGACCGGCTCGGGGAGCTGATCCAGGGGCTCTGAGGGGGCAAGGTCTAGAGCGCGGGAGGGGACTGGGAACGGCTGCACGTCAGTGCTACACCGACTCCCCGGCTGACGCCCTCTCTAGGCCTCTGTCAAAAGAGGGTGGTGACTCGCAAGGGTCTGGATCCCTTGATGGCCTCAGCGGGAGATGCTGGGAAGCGGGTGGCAAGCAGTGCTGTTTTGGAGGAGGAACCTGGGGTAGGACTGGGGCCCGTCAGAAAAGGGGGTGGGATTCGGGGCCCTCAGCTGTTTTCTGGGCTCAGACTGTCCTGTGTTCTTGTCCACAGCTCGGGTGGCTCTGTGCTGGGCGGGGGGAGAAGGGGAAACCCAGGTTTCAGCATGTCCAGTGAGCAGAGCCAGCTAGCCTGGGCCGCAGCTCCCACATCACCACCCTCCTTGCAACCTGAAAGCAACATGCTTCCAAAGTGACCCCTGGTAACAGCCGGCACCCCCAGAATGCCAGGGCACGGAGAGGAAGGCCTGGAACTCGGGGGATGGGGCCCGATCCCTGCTCTGCCATAGACTCGCTGCATGGCCTGGGGCAGTCACAGCCTCCCTGAGCCTCGGCTTCCCTCGGTACCAGGGGAACAGCCCTGCCCTGTGTCTCCCGGGGCTGGGCGGCTACAGGCCCTGAGGACTGTGACGTGCTCAGACAGTGGGGCCCAGCTCAATACCATTCAGAGATTCATGACAAAGAGATGATGGGGTCCAGGGGAATCACGCTCTCCTATGTGTTCATAGGGCAGTGCTATTACCCCCCATGGGAACAGAACCCAGGGAGGCAAAGTGACATGCCCAAGGTCGCGCAGGCAGTCTGTGGTGGAGCAGGGAGTTGAATGAATCCAAGTCTCTCAAACTCCAGGGCAGTGTCCTAACCACGGGCCCATGCTCCTCTCCCACTTGGCTAGTTACAGACCCAGGAGGGTGTCAGCTGCAAAGGAAGGCAGACGGTCGGGGGAGGGAAGCCAGGCTCCGTGCACCTGTAGGAAGTGCCATCACCTTGCTCGATGCTATCGGCTGACACCACCCGCGCCCCATGTGCGGCAGCAACCCAGTACCTGAGCCATCTCCCAAGCCGGCTTCCTCGGGCCCCTGGCGGAAGGACGTGGATCGCTGCAGGCTCCCTTTGGGCTGGTGCTTGAAGATAGATGAAGACAGCTCCTCCAGGCTGCAGCCCAGCAGGTAAGCAGCCTTCTGAGCCCACTCGTGCCGAGCAAACTGCTTCCTCCCAGCTAGCGGGGAGGGAGAGAGTCTTAGTGCTGGGAATGCAGCCAGTTCCCCGAGGGGCTGTCTAGTGTCAGGGGCATCCCAACCCAGGCACGGGGCCGGCGGCAGGTGTCCTCAAAGAACAGCGATGCCGGGGAAAGAGATTCAGTGCAAGACAAAGCAGCAGCTAGGAGTGGCTGGGGAGCGTGGGAGGGGACGCGGTAGTGTCAGAGCTCGGCACAGCCAACCCCGCTGTCCAGCCTGGCCACTATTCACTCGTGCAGCTCGAAGAGCTCGGTGCGGAGCTGGGCAGACTGGGCCGTAAGGAACATGGAGTCAGGAGTTTGAGGAGAGGGGATTGGCGCTCAATGGCTGAGGCCGATACTGAGACATGCCGCCATGCTGGGATAACAGAAAGGCGCTCTGGTGTTCCCAGCCCAGCCGCAGAGCGGCCACCCAGCAGTGCCCCGAAGCCAGGGCTCCAGACAGTGCCCGCCTGGGATGGAGGATCCACCTCGGCGGGGGGGGGGGATGAGCCCGCTTCAGTGCGGGGCGACGCAGCGCACGTCCCTCCCCAGCGCGTCAGGGAGCTGCCCTCGATCCCGGCTGGGCTGGGTCTTAGGGCGCCTCTTGGAGAAGCGGGAGGAGCTGAACTCCCGACAAGGCACCGGGCAGAGCTCTCGCTGCAGCTCTTCCTCCAACCGACACCCCCGGCTGCCCCGGCCGGGGGGGGGGGGGGGGGTGTCGGGAAACGCGGGGATGCCTGAACCCGAACACCCCCGGCTGCCCTGGGGGGGGTCAGGAAACGCGGGGATGCCTGAACCCGAACGCCCTCGGCTGCCCTGCGGGAGGGGAAACGCGGGGACGCCTGGCACCAGGCAAGGAGCCGGGGACACACAGGGAGAGCGAGTTAATGGGTAACACGTGGAACACAGCGGTGGGGAAGCAGAGAGAAAGGAGGCTTTACCTTCATCGGTGTCTGCATTGCCAAGGGACGGCATGCACCATGCAAACAAAAACAGGGGGTTAGAATGCACTGGCGACAGCTGCTGCCAGCAAACACCTGCACTGGGTGGACGGGCCACCCCTGGGGGCAAGCGTGGCAAGCCAACGCACACTGGCACACACACAGACAGACAGACACGGACACGCCACCCCCCGCCGGGGCCCCTCCTCGGAGCCAGGCAGCCACAGGAGGCACACGCCAGCCCCCAACCCAAGGCCCGGCCCCCATCTTTCCACTCGCCCCTCTGCCCCCCATGCCAATCCGCTGCCTGCTCTCGCCAGCCCCAACCTGGGGCAGGTTTGGGCCTGCACAGCCCCATGCGAGGTGGCACCGGAGCCCCAGACAGACTCGCCAGGCCGGAGTCAGCGAAGGCCGCCGCGCTGGGAGCCTCTCATCAACAGGGCAGCCAGTGGGCCACGCTCGCAGACGTGCCCTGCGGGCCCCACGGCTCGGGAAGCCCTGAGCTTCTCTGGGGCCATCCTGGGACCTTTCCACCTGCCCCGCTCAACGTGGGTCAAAGACAGCCCCTCCCTCAAGCAACTGCCCATGGAGCTGCTGGAACGCGGAGGGCAGCATGTCTGCCCCCAGCTCCAGGGCAGCCGCACAGAGCGGGGCAAGGCTGGGCCTGGATTGAGGGCCGGCCCGTGTACTGAGGGGCTGTGATCCAACCTCATGGGCTGCCCTGGGCCAGCTGGCAGAGGGGCAGGGGCAGTAATGCCACGGGGGCAGGTGGGGACACCGTAACGTGGGCAGGGCCTCTGTCTGCTTTGTGAGACACCGCACGGATAAAAATCACCTTCACGCCCCCTGAGCACGGTACCTGGCAGAGCAGGATCTGCAGCACACAGCGACTGAGGCTGTTGCCCCGCAGACCCTGACTCTACTCCAGCCCCCTCCCTCGCCACCAGTGCCACGCTGCCCCCTAGCTACAGAAACCACCTCTTAATTAACACCAATGCCGGGGGGCTGGTCTCGCCCCAGGTCCCCTCCAGCTTGGCGATGTTATGAAATCACCTTCCCCTGCCCTCACTGCAAAACAGCCCCTGTGGTGCAATGGTCTGAGGGGCCTTCCCCGGCGGCGCTCGCTGGGCTGTAAAATCTGAGCCCGTCTAGCCACAGCAGGAACCTCTGGGACGCCCGTCTCAAACGTCAGGGTCTGCGGGGGAGCAGCCCCAGCTCAGTGTGCAGCCCCTACCCCGATGCCACCAGCACAGAGCACGGAGCAAATCCCACAGCCCCAGGAGAGACCAGAGGCAATTGCCAACTCCTCCTGCAAAGGGCCCTGCGAGAGGAGGCCAGTTATTAGTCCAGGAACGGGAGGACAAGGCAGGCCGTCCTCATGCACACGTCAGCCGCCTGCCCAGGGAAGCAGCCAAGCCCTTCTCCAGGGAGGGGACGTGGCTTCCATCCCTGCACAGTAGCAATCACCCCTGTGGCCACTAAGGCTTTCCCCGAGCCAAGGGCTGGAAACCCAAATATCTCCCAGCACTGCTGCCTCAACTCAGGACGGGCCTCAGAACTGCTCTGCTTAGCCTCAGACCCACCCCACGGGTCTCTCCTGCAGCAACCCAGCGCCACCAGCAGCATGCCCGGGCTCCCTCCCGTTTTGTGGGGGAGGGAGGAAGCTGGAGAACACTAGAGCTGGAGCCAGGGCCGTGCAGCGTCCCCTCCCGCCCCCAGTGTGCGGACAGCCTTGCACAAGGCCCTGAGGTCAATGGTGAGCTGGTGATTTCCCCTGTGAATGACAGTGGATGAAAGCTGGGTGGATCGAGTACTGGGGATGATCCTGGCCTCAAAGCATGCCCAACAGGCACCTGACCCACTGGGTGCCGCCAGGAGTCACCAGGTCTCAGAGCACACAGGGCTGCCGGGGGGGAAAAAAGGAAGTTCTACTCCGGGTTCACTAACCCCCAGGAGTAGTTCTGAGAGAACTGACCCGCCCTGTGGGGATAGGCCTGTCAGTGACCTCTTGGGAAACAACAGTGCATGGAAAGGCAGTTCAGACCGGCAAACCTCGGCTTATTAAAGCGCCCAGTGAAGTTCGTTACCTTTGGTGGCTCCTGCGGCCCCCAGATGATAAATGGCCCCCAGGACAAGCCAGAACGCCTTCTGCTCATCGCTGGAGATGCCCAGCACTTTCATGGCAGCCTGGAGCTTGCTGAACTGCTGGGCTGCCTTCTGCTTTTCTTCCGGCTGGAGAACAAGGGAACACGGTGCCGCTGCCTCAGTCAAAGGGGTGGCTTTTCTCACCACTGGCTAACAGCCCCCCGCTCTGGGCCAGAGCTCCAGCCCCCCCGCTCCCCTTGCCCCAAGGCCAGGTCTGCATGGATCTCGGCCGCCCGGGGTGCCCTGGAGAGTACCTGGGCCAGGGCAAAGCAGGCGTCCCCGCAGAGGTCACGCTGCCCCCGTGAAGGACAGAGCGGGGCGTCGGGCACGTGCAGGGAAGGCTTTAGTTAAGCTTTTAATTAAAAATCTACATCAAAGGCTAATCCTGGGGCTCAGGTAGAGAGCAGAAGAGTAAACAGATGGAGCCCAGGCAGCAGCAGCCCCCAATGGACCGCCCAGGCCCCAGGTCTCTGCAGCTGTTCTAGCAGCCCCGCGGTGACTGTGTCGGCCTTTGACTTTCATCCAAGGGCCCCCCTGCTCAGCCAGGCCCCCAGGGCCCAGCCCATGCTGGGTCAGGCCTGGGGAGGTGGGCCCTGCCCATGCAGGACTGCGCCCTCGTAATACCAGCCCCGCCCGGCTCTGCCCTGAGTCACCTTGGACAGTGGCACAATCCCAAACACGTTGGTCTCTGCTAAGTGGCTGAAGTGAAGCTCGGTTCTGCGGGGAGAAAACACAGCGTTACAGGGCCGGCCTACGCTGACAGGCCCCATGACAGGGCCAGGTTCCCCCGAGGCCTGATTCAGCTCGGACATGCAGGCTGATCTCAACAGACCAAGCCCTGTTCTCTGGAATAAGATTCCCTGCCGCAGGGACCCTGGTCTCTCTCTCTGACCCCTGCAGGCTACGCAGACTCATGTCACCGTGTGCCTGATGGGGCAGCCAGCCCACACCATGCCAGCTGCACTGCCGGCCCCTCTCTGGCCCGTGCCATCTCCATGACCTCACAGAGGCACCCATGGGCTTGCAGCCCCGTACCCAGCAGGCCGAGGCTGGCTCTCAGCCGTGGGCGAAGCGATTCTTGGCAGGGGAATGGCTGGAGCAGAGCTCAGAGACCCGCCAGCGTTCAGACCGTCACCACAGGTGGGTGCAATGGGCCCCGTTGCCAGGGGAGGGCGAGAGGCAGTGATGGGGCAGGTGGGGCAGGGCTCACCTGAGGGCGTTGTCCGTGCCAGCCAGCAGGTAGTAGAAGACATTGAAGGTGGCCTCATTGGCCGGCCGCTTGGTGACCCTCAGCTTCTCCAGCAGCATCGTCTGGGGACCAGAATGAGTATTTGGGACGGGGCTGTGGCACTGCCAGCTGCCCACCGGCCAGGCAGCACCAGTGCACGGGCCCGGCTCTGCTCACCGGGGCTGGGCCTGCTGCAACGGCAGCCCAATGCACCTGGCTCTGCTGGCCCCTTCCCCTCCCCCCTTACCCCCCAGCCTTGCATTTTCTGACTCGTGGGCGGGCAGCACTCTGGGGCAGGGACCATCTCTGGGCTGCCTGAGTCTGCCCGTGCCTGGCACAACGGGGCCCAGCCTGTCTCTAGCAGGGGCCTTCCAGCTGCCTCAGTGGGAGGAAAACCCCAGTCACACACTGTGACCAAGTGGGACTGTTCTTGACATGTTCTTTGAATACTGAGGGGGGAGTATTGACCGGGGAAGGCTGCAGGGGAGCTTGGCTGGGACTGCCTGCACTGGGGAAGGGAGGAGACCTGAGCATGTAACATGAGAACCCAGGAGGGGGGTTGGAGGCCAGGTAACACCTCTGCCCGGGAACCTGGACAAAGGACACAAAGGCTGGGGGAGGAGCCGGGGGAAGGGCCGAAAGGAGACGCCTGGAGGGAGTTTCAGTTTTGGAGCTGGCTAGAAAATGGAGAGGGGAGCCCTGACGGGGCTTGGGCTTCCCAACGGGGCTGTGGCCTCTCTGGGGCCTCCAGATGGACCTAACTAAAGGGGGTCCTGTTGTCTGTACCAGCAAGACCTGTTTTGGACTGTGTTCCTGTCATCTCAATAAACCTTCTGTTTTACTGGCTGGCTGAGAGTCACGGTGAATCACAGGAAGCCGGGGGTGCAGGGCCCTGACTCCCCCACACTCCGTGACACACACCGGGTGCCAAGCTTTCCCTGGGGGCTGAGCTATTCCTGCCTGCCTGCCAGCGACTGCCTCTGCCCCATGCCCACATGACGCTGCCACGCCCCTGCCCCGTCTGACCCCAGGCCAGGGGTTGCTCTCATTGGGCGGCACCTGATTATGTCAATACAAACACTGGTAAAGCGACAGACTCTTTGAAGCCTCCTCAGCCTCCCTGAACCTATCTCCCCACAGCTGATTAGCGGCTCTCGTTACACGGGCGTACAGAGGGACTTGGCTGAACGTTAACGGCTGCGCTCTCCTTACCACGCTGGTGCCAGCTTTTATGAGTGGCGGAAGGGAGAGAGACGCCTTGTTACGGGAGACTAATTCCACGAGGAAAGGACATCAAGGCCATCTGCGACGGGCCTCGCCACCTAGCTGTGCAGTGCTCCAGATGCGAAGGAAGATGAGCACCAGCAAACGAGGCCAATCATCATGGAGTGGATTTACCAGCAGTGCAGCTGCTGAGCGTGGGTGTGAACACGCAGCTCCGCTTTCAAGAGAGAGCCCAGGCAGGCAGCCTGCCAGCGCCAGTCTAGCCCCACACTGAGACCAGCAGGGGGCAGCTTCAGCTCCGGAGTTCAATCTCCAGGCCCCACTGGGTCCCTGGCTTCCTGCTGAGACTGCCAAAGGCAGCTCCCCATTTGGGCCAGCCACAATGGGGCTGGTGGGTCAGGCCACAGGTCCTGTTAGGACTCACGTGCCAGGGACAGCCCCAAGCTCTGAGCTACGTACTAGGTCCCTGTTCTGTGGTCACTGCCCAGCGTCATTCAGGCCCCCCCAGCTGTACACTCAGCACACCCCATGAGTGAGTCTCGAGACACCATGCGTGTTCTTCCCCCCAGTCCCCTCTCACCTGTATGGAGGCTGAGGCCATCTGGCCAGCCTGATCGAAGTCCAGCGAGACGATCTGGGAGAAGCGAGTGGCGTTGCCGTTCATACTGGTGCTGCTGTTGCCAAAAGCCTCCAGGATGGTGTAGAGCGCCTGCCACTTCTCCACTGTGGGGACACAAGCAAGAGGGCGCGTGCACGGCCAGCCCCGTGGCCCAGAGGGCTGTGTTAGTTACAGAGCAAGCGCCTCTGTGTGCCCACGTGCAGGGACAGAATGGGCAGCAGCAGGGCAACCTCGCCACCCAGGGACCCCAGCGCTGCCCTAGAGGGAGCAGGTGCCCTTGGTCCAAGCTGTGCTCCCCAGCTCACGCCCGTGGCCAGCGACCCAGAAAGCAATCCCCCAAGCAACGTGGGGCTGGCAGGAGCCAGCAGTGCTGCAAGGGAGCCCTCAGCGTCCCCTCTAGCTGCCCCAGAGAGCTGCTAATAACCCGCCCGGGCCAGGCGTTGGCGAGAGCAGGGAAGGGCCCATCCAGGCTGCAGAAGCGTCGAGTGGAGCAGGTCTCGGCAGGTCAGCGCTCTCCTATCGCCACGGCCCGGCCAGCACTGCTGGGCACTCACCTGAGAAGACCTTCCCCGTGCTGCCAGCTATGGTGGCCAGGTACTGGATCAGGTGCTGGCAGCAGGTAGTCTTGCCACTGCCGCTGCTCCCCAGCAGGACGATTGACTGATCCTGGCGGCTCATCAGCATGTTGCGGTAGGCGGCCTGGGCCACGGCGTAGATGTGGGGAGACATGTCTTCCCTGCGGCACCCTTTGAACATGTGCATCACCTGGGGAGAGCGCAGGAGGCTGGGTGACCTCGTGCGGCGCTGGCCGGGCCAGGCCACTCCCCCTCCAGCCATCCTGGGCGGGGCCCTCAGCCCCAGGCGAATCGCTCCAGGGCTCCCACCCGCAGGGCAGGAGCAGCGGGCCTTACCCAACGTGCTGAGAGACGGACGGGACAGCGTGCCCTCTCCTCAACACGGGCAATGCAGCCAGGAGAGAACACAGCCAATAACTGGGCTGTACCTGCCCCACACAGGAGAGTCTGCCCTCGCCCCCGTACCAGGAGCACAGACCCCCAGTGAGAGCCCAGGGGCTGTCCGCAGTGCCCATCGCCGTTACAGACCAGCAAGCGGGGGAGGCTGGCGTTGCCCAGGGCACTGTCGCAGAGCTGGGAACACAGCACTTCCTGGCTCCCAGCCCTGGGCTCTGTCCCCGGCCTGCTGCCGGTGGACGGGGACCCCCGTGGATTGAGCGCAGATGCTGCGGCAAGGGTTAATGCAGCCAGGCCCTGAGCTGCAGCGTTACCTTCTCCGAGTACATGGAGGGGGAGCTGAGCGGGTTGACGACCAGCACGGTGGGCCCCGCGTAGGTGTGGATCAGGTTACCGCCGTAGCGCTGGCGCACCGTGTGCAGCACGCTGGATTCATTGAGATAGACGAGGTTGGCCAGGTCCTCCACCCGGTCACAGGACGGCGGGTTCGCCTGGGGACACAGAGGGAAGAGGCAGCATCAGGCAGGAAATCCCAGCCCCTACCCCACACAGCCCCTGCCACCGCAGGCACAGATCCACTTCTCACCTTCCCCTCCTGCCCACCCCGCAGCCCCTGCTCCTGCCCTGCCCCCCCAGCTAGAGTCAGGGCCCAGGGCTCCCACCTTCTCCACGTCATCCTCGTCCACTTCCAGCACGGCCCCATCGTGGTCCAGTTTCACCTTCACCTTCCCTTCGGGCAGGAGGCTCGCTTCATCCGCTCGCAGCTGGCTCGCTGCGAAGGGAAGGCGCCATGGCATGGGCAGGCTCTCCCGGCGCCATAGCCCCTCGTGTCCCCCCCTCCATCTCTTCCCGTGCCCGGGGACACGCTGACACCTAGTGGTGGAGCTCTGGCACTGAGGCCAGGCTGCTCCTGCACACCAGGCCCCACTTCTTCCAGACAGCAGGACGGGGCACTCCCCTGGCCATGTCTCCCCGCGCCGGCTGGAACCCGCTGGGCAGCACATGACATGTAGAGGGCCAGGGACCTGGCTGGTTACCACTTGCCTCCCTGAGCCCTGGCATGGGCGTGGAGGCTCAGAAGGCACCCGGCTCTCACGCTGCAAGGGCGCACTAGTGATGCCTTCTGGAGCCTCTGCTCTTCTGCCTGTCACCTGGCAGGTCAGAGCCAGGCTATAGCTCCGCCCCGCGCCGTTAGCGGGCAAGCAAGGCTCTGGAGAGCAGCAAGGGGGGCTGTGAGCAGAGCCGTGGTCTAGCCCCACTGCACGGCACTGCCCCAAGGAAGCCAGGGCCAGGACCCCCCATGGAAGGTGAAGGAAAACACTCACCCAAGGAGAAGCCATCCTTGTGGACCAGCCACACCTTGTCCGTCTCATACCAGGCCTCCTCGGCAGCGATCTGCTCCTCCGTCTTCGCCTGCCAGAGCGAGGAGAAAGGGGAAGAGGTCATGGCTCAGTCTGGGGGGACTGGACCAGCCCAGGCCATCAGAGACTCCAGCACTGCCTCTCACCCTGCTGCCCTCCCCTCTCCCCGCCCAGGCGCCCCCTGATCACCAGGAAAGCGAACCCAGCCCTGTGCCAGGGCTCCCACCCAGGGAAGAGCTCAGACCCCAGGGAGCTCGGCAGTGACCCAGGGGTGGGAAAGCTGGTCCCTGTTGTTCCATGTGACAGAGCCTGGCTCTAGCCATCAAAGGGAGCATGGCAGCACCCCAGCGCCACTAACAGCCAGCATGGTCTGCCCAACACAAGCTCTCAGAGCAGCCACCCGGCTCCAGCCAGCCTCACATCGGGTCTTGGACCAACACAACCAAGTCACTTGCCCAGGTGCAGCTGGGACAAGCTGAGTGTGCGACCCCCTCGCACCCCAGAAAGGAAGAGCAGAGCAGGGCAGCGGGGAACACAGTGCATCCTGCAGAGCAGAATGAACACAGGCCACGTGGACACAGGGAGAGTGCAGAGAAGGGACAGCCCTAAACCTCCAAGCCAAGTGAACAATGTATGCAGCCTCTGCCCCCCTGCACAGGGCATGGAGAGCACAACATGGCAACTCTGCAAACTGAGACCACACTAACGACACCTGGAGTCTCACAAAGCAACACCCCCACAGCCGTGCAAACAGGGCCCCACATAGACAGCTCTGCAAACCAGGCCCAGCTCTCTGGGGCTCACGGGACAGGAGAACTGCTGAGGGTGGGCCACAGGGGAGAACCGGGGGTCAGGCTATTTGGCAAAGCTGCCCAACAGCAGGCTCTGCTGGGTGGAGGAGTCACCCCAAGGGCAGGCCCTGAACCCTGGAGTCACTGGACAGGGCCATGTTCCTTCAGGGAGCAACCCCAGGCTGGCCTGTGGAGTAGATTGGACGGGCCCAGGGGGCTTTTCCAGCTGTCCTGGCTAAGACCTTGTCCCACCAACGACCTCATGCAAACATGCAGGGCAAAGGCCTCATGCAAACAGAAAGAGGAGGAGCAACACACCAGCACACAAACAAGGCAGTCCCCCCACTCCCCAGCATCAAGCAAATTCACAGACACTCCCGAAAACGTTAGTGTGGTCAAGCGGCCAAACCTGAGGCAGGGATGCAGCAGAGGCTGGGCCCAACGTGGCTGCTGGGGCATCGTCCGCCTGTCCCTATTGAGGCGGATGGGGAAGCAAGGTGTAAAGGGTTAATGTCCTCTCCCCCAGGAGAAGGCGCAGAGAGCAGGGAAGCCACTATGAGAAGCGAATGGAGGTGAATGGGACAAAACCTGCCGAGCATGCAACAAGGGCCAGTGGCACAGCGTCTCTCCCGACCCTTCGGCACGCTGTCAGCACTGCCCCGAGCACCCCCGGCCACGCTGCACTCAGGGTAGGGCTGTGGGCAGGGTGGCAGTGTCCTGCAGCCCCCACCCACAGCTCCCCTGCTCCTGGACTGCTCTGAGGGTCACAATTCACAACAGTGCCCTGCGTTTCCCAGCGCGCCCCCCAAGCGCTTTGCAGAGCGGGGCCTCTGAAGAGAGGCCACTGACCTGCCCACGGTCACCCAAGGAATAAGTGGCAGACCTGGAGTGCGTCTCCCAGGCCTGGGCCTTGACCTCAATGCTCTGCCCCACCACACAGGAGGCCTGGGGCAAGCCCCCCTCCCTGCCTCGCCGTGCCCCCCAGCTATCCAATCCACAAGCAGCTGGGAAAACGAGGAGCCAGTGGGAAGGAGGGTCCCACCTAGACTAACAGGCAGGCTGCCCAGATGTCGGGCGTTGGGGAGGAAGTGATAAAACGGGCATGTTCTCCAGCACGTGGAGGAACCCTCACCCCCTGCTCGGAAGGGTGAATGGGACCCCCCAGCATTGCAGATTCTTGCTCCCCAAACACAGCTGCGTGCACATCTGGGAGCGAACGTCACGGAGAGTCCAGCTTGGCGGCTGAAACGGGCAAGAGGACAATGCTCCAAGACACGCACAGCTCAGCGCCCTGAGAGCTGCGGCCCCCGCCCTCCCCGGGTGACTGCACAGCCAACTAACAGACCAGAGCCCACTGGGGCTGGGCAATCGATCCCACGCCCCCCTAGAGCCCAGGAGGGAATGCAGGTCTCCCGGCTGACCAGCAGGTGGAGACAGAGACCGCACCTGAGCCAGATGCTCTCGATTACCTGCCGGGCTGGGGAATGGAACCTGCCTCCCTCGCCCCATCTACAGCCGCCCGCTGGGCTCATCAGACCAGCCCCGTCTCGGGAACCTCGTCCACACTCAGGTGTTTGCAGCCTGGGGGACCCATGTCCCCGCTGGAGGTCTAGGGGACTCTGCTGCTCAGCCTGGTGTTTCACAGCCCAAGGTTGGTACAAGGAGCAGGCCAAGCAGTGGCACCCGTACAGTCGAGAGGCAGCCTACTCAGTACACAGGGCCTACAGCTGGGAGTCAGGACTCCTGGGTTCTCTTGTGAGCTCTGCACTGACTCGCCGAGTGACCCTGGGGACGGACAGCCGGCAAGGGTGCGGCGTCCTTCGTCCCATCACTGTTAGCAGGTGAGGACCTGGGTGATGCCCGAATGCAGCCTTCTGCTGAGACATAGTTAACAGCTGCTCCTGCTCCTCTTGCCTGAGACTGTCCAACAGCCTCCCCATGCCCGCACTGATCTGCATGTCTGTTCTCTGCTGCCAGCCCAGCGCCAGGACTGTACTCAGCAAGCTCACGGGCACCATCCCGGTGCAGAGCTCACACCTCCTGCTTCCCGGGTGGAAAGGGAGGGAATAGCTCCGACCCCAAGGCAACTCCTGCACAGAGGTGAACAAGTCAGTCTGCAGCCAGGAAGCCCCGGTGCACAAAGGCAGCCACTGGCCTGAGGGAGACCCACACTAGCTGCTCTAGAAGCTTGGGGAGGCCAGCGGCACTGGCCAATGCAGCCTCCCGTTGCCGGGAGCCGGGCGGCCTGTTCCCCACCCCGCCGTACGCAGCCTCCTGTTGCCGGGAGCCGGGCGGCCTGTTCCCCACCCCGCCGTACGCAGCCTCCTGTTGCCGGGAGCCAGGCGGCCTGTTCCCCGCCCCGCCGTACGCAGCCTCCTGTTGCCGGGAGCCGGGCGGCCTGTTCCCCACCCCGCCGTACGCAGCCTCCCGTTGCCGGGAGCCGGGCGGCCTGTTCCCCGCCCCGCCGTACGCAGCCTCCCGTTGCCGGGAGCCGGGCGGCCTGTTCCCCACCCCGCCGTACGCAGCCTCCCGTTGCCGGGAGCCGGGCGGCCTGTTCCCCGCCCCGTCGTACGCAGCCTCCCGTTGCCGGGAGCCAGGCGGCCTGTTCCCCACCCCGCCGTACGCAGCCTCCCGTTGCCGGGAGCCGGGCGGCCTGTTCCCCACCCCGCCGTACGCAGCCTCCCGGTGCCGGGAACCGGGCGGCCTGTTCCCCGCCCCGCCGTACGCCGCCTCCCGTTGCCGGGCGGCCTGTTCCCCGCCCCGGCGTAGGCAGCCTCCTGTTGCCGGGAGCCGGGCGGCCCGTTCCCCCCCCCGCCGTACGCAGCCTCCTGTTGCCGGGGGCCAGGCGGCCTGTTCCCCGCCCCGCCGTACGCAGCCTCCTGTTGCCGGGAGCCAGGCGGCCTATTCCCCACCCCGCCGTATGCAGCCTCCCGTTGCCGGGAGCCGGGCGACCTGTTCCCCACCCCGCCATACGCAGCCTCCCGTTGCCGGGAGCCAGGCGGCCTGTTCCACGCCCCGCCGTACGCAGCCTCCCGTTGCCGGGAGCCGGGCGACCTGTTCCCCGCCCCACACGCTTGCCTGGCTAGTAGGAGGAAAGTCACAAGGCCAGAGGAAATACAGCTCATGAGTAACACACAAGCCCCCGCCCGCAGGTGGGGTGACTTGGGATTACTACAGAGTGGCTCCGGAGCAGGTCTAGCACAATGGCAGGACTGAGCAGGGCAGAGAACCAGCCGGGGCAGGCCGGAGGTGAGAGAGGTGAAGAAAGCCTTACACTCCAGCATGAGGCGCGTGCACACACACCAGCCCAGAGGCAGACAGACGACGGTGGGAGGTCACCGGTGGAAGCAGAGAGCTCCTGTGGGCAGGGGTACAGTACCTGACTTGGTGCTGACGGGGAGGCCACAGGCTCCAGCTAATGGCAGCAAGGAAAGAAGGGGAAAAGGAGAAGAAAGAGGGTGAGATAAGCAGAGAATCGAAGGAAACTCACCCCAGCCAGCGACCCCAAACAGAGCAGGCGTGCAACTGCCCGGGCCAAAACCCCACGTCAACATCCAACCACGCGCTGCTCAAACCAACAACTTCCCCACGGCTCAGGGGACACCACCACCCTTGTCAGGCCAGTGGGGCATCACTCTACCAGCAAGGCCAGCTCCCAGAGCCAGCCAGCTTCTGCCCGGCACCTCGTCCAGGCTTCGGCGTACGCGAAGGAACGGCACCGCTGTGGGTGCCTCCAAGCCAGTGCAGGAGTCGCAGCAGCTGGCTCTGCTCCCTGATGACAAAACCCCTCGGTCGAACTGCTAATCGCCTGGTACAGCCATGAGCGAGCCAACAAGGATGTGATGCTGGGCTGGGTCTGACCCCAGGGACTGCAGCCTGCATCACAGAGCAACCCTGCCCCGGCCCTTTCAACCCCCCATCCCGCAGGGTACAATCCGCTGCCTGACAGCTGTCTGAGCCTTCCCCTACTGCAGGCCAGGTTGGATTTCCAAGAGCCAGTGCTGCAGAGTGGACCCAACAAAGCTAGCCCACCTCTGAGTCCAGCCAGCCACCAGCCTCGCTGCTGGGCGGCCCAAAGCTCTCTCCTGGAGGAGGAAGCAGGTCACCCCACTGGTAATCAATGGCCCTGCTACTAATGGAACCACTCCTGGTGCCGAGCATGGCCCGCCCCAGGGAGCTCACAGAAAGCTGGCAGCACTGGCCTTTCCACAGACGGCTGCTCGCCAGGGTCAGTACCAACCCTCTACAGACTGCAGACCTGACCGACGCCGGGCTGCACTGCTTGCCAGCAGCCCAAATGCCACCCTGGTGTAAACCCAAGTAACTGCGGCTGCTGTCATCCTCCTCAGCGAGTGCAGCCGGGCTCGAGGCCCCAGCCTGCCATTCGCTCACCCGCCAGGAGCAGAGGGACCAGTAGGCCATTGGGGGCAGCAGGCGTGGGCTGCCCCTTGGCACAGGAGGGGTGACGCGCTTCCTTCTCCAGGCTGCAGAGTGCGTGTGGAGCAAGTCCGCCTGGCCACGGCCTCTCCCCAACGCTCAGCCAACTCCCACCCCAGGGAGTCAGAGGACAGGGTCCAGACAAGTGACCCGGGGACCTGTGTCGGGACATCCCCTACTGCGCTCTGGGACTTGCCCCACCCCCCACAGGTGCAGCAGTTAGTCCGTGGCAGCAGCTGAGGCATTGCAGAGAAAGCGCAGGAAGCAAACAGGGGCCTCTCCTGCATGGGCAGTGCCAGGATGAAGGGAACGGCAGGCCCCCGAGCCGCACACATCCTCCTACGGGCAGTAATACTGGTAAGGAATAGAAGAGGGGCGTCCTCAGAGAGCAGCTCCTACCCTGCCTGCTAGCCAAGCACCCCGAACCCCTGGGCTGTGTGCCCCTGGACTTGTTAGTGTAGGTAGCTGGTGCTGAGACGTATTTTAAACAGTGAGGAAAATGGTTTTTGTGGAAGAGAATCCTGTGACCTCTGCAGCCAGATGTGGGGGGCAAGGGGGGATTTGATCAAACCAGGGAGCTCCAGCACACGACACTCTGTGCCTCTAAATCTGAGAGCTGAGGCTTCTCGACACCCGCAGCCACAGGGCTTAGAAGCTCCTGATGGCTCCCAAATGGCGAGGAGAGGTCTGAGGTGCCTCCTGGCAGCTCCCAGGCACACGGAAAAGCAAAGGGAGCAATGGGAGCACACCAGCCCACTCCCGGAGGCACTCCGAGTCAGAGCTGGCACACACGGGGCACAAGCAGCGGGGAAGCCACAGCACGCTGGCTGGGAGAGCTGAGCGGGTGCATGTACACAGATACGTAGGAATAACTCCTTGAATTACAGCAGCCATGAAGATCCTCTCCAGCCTTCTGTGAGCTTCCTCCACAGGGGTCAGCTGGGAACCGGGGCCGGCTGCAGCCTAAAGGTCAAAGCAGCATTAGCGTCACCCTTCGTGCCACTCCCAGCCCTGAGCAAAGGAGGCAGCTGGGGAACTGGCTGCTGGCAAACTCCTGGGTGCTTCGCTGGCCTCCTTGGGCCCTCAGAGCTGGTGGCGAATGCAGAGGGAGTGTGCGTTTGCCCCCTCAGTCGCCTGCTGCTGAACAACATGGGAGTTCGCATGCCCTGCACGCTGCAGGGAGAGGGCTGGGCAAGGCTCCCTTAGGGAGGCCTCAGCTCCAAGCAGGAACTGCCTCCCAAAGCCCCTTCTCCCGCTGGGAAGAGCCGAGGCAGAGCCTGCAGCCAGCACTCCCCAGGGGGATGAAGGCACACAGCATTCAGAGCTCCCATGGCAGAGGCCTCACCGTCTGTCCGGGCATGGCGCACTGGCCCACCTGCCCACGCAGGGCACCGAGGGGGCAGCGCTTGTAACACACTCCATCAACACTACGAACTAGCTGGGGGGTCGCCCTGCTGAGCTCACACGCTCACCACGCGGCCCGGGGGGTCAGCGGGGGAGGGCTCCATGGTCCTGAGTCCCTGCGTGGGGATCCAACCTGCTGGCTGAGCAGAGGGGACGCTGGCCTGGCCCCCCACTAGACGAGGCAGGGGCTTGCTGCAGTGCTTGGCAGCCACTAGGGCGAGGACGAAGGGAGGGAGCCGATCCAGCGCTCCCAAGGTAGAGAGCCGAGGGGTTCGCCCAGCACGAGGGGCCCGTGGGGGAAGGGTACGGCCAGTCACACCCGGAGAACCAGTGAGCAGCATCCAGAAGCTCAGGCCCAGAGGAGGGGGCTTGGGGAGGGGGTTCTTTAACGCCACCGGCTCCACTGGTTGCTGTAGCAAGACAGACTTGAACCGCGGTGGTTAGCGGCTCCCAGGCCAACGCACATGGTGGCTCAGGGCTACATTTAACGCTGCATAGCAAAGGCTTCTTCAGGTCCCCGCAGAGTCTGCGTGTGCTCGAGGGCGGCGATACCAGAGCCAAAGGACTGCGCTCGCAAGCAGCGACCCTTCCGCAGCGCCTGACCAGGCAGGCCGGGGCCCAGCAAACTTCCCTCCGGGGGAGAGGCTGGAGCCAGGCCCAAGAGCTGCCATGCAGGCAGAGCTGCCAGCCAAAGATCTTGGCTCTCTGGCCACATTTCTGGAAACACACCCGACACCAAAGCAACTGTCCCAGGAACACGCTAGTTACCGGGGGGGAGGGGGGGGGGAAGGTCGGATCGTACGGCGCAAGGGGTGGCATCCCCCACACTAGAGTGCGCCCCGGGAAAACCAGCAGCACCCACCTGGTAGCGGAGCACTCACAGGAGCAGCCCACTTCTCAGCCATTCACAAGGAGGGCTTGATTCCCCACTGACGCCAGCCCCTTGCCGCCCTCCACCCCCAGCTGCCCCTGAGTCAGTGGAGTGCCCTTTTACACACACGTCCAGCCATCCCCACGCAGCACACGCCCAGGCACGGCCACCGCCAGGTGTGTTCTACCCGGCCAGGCTGGCACGCTCTGCACAACTGGGGCACAGTTCTGTACTCTTGAACTAAGAGCTTAGCCAGCTACCGTCTCAGTGACAATGCCCAATGGTGGTCACGGGCCTTTCACAGCCACCGACAGCACCGGCCTCCCCTGTCCCCAGCTCCCCCACCCAGCCGCTCACCACGCACACCTGCTGGGGGGATCCCTCTGCGGCTCCTGGGGGAGGCAGCTGCTTCTCTGCTGGCTGGGGTTCCTCCATGGAGCGAGCCGGTCAGACAGAGACAGGGACGCTGAGTGACTTGGGTTTGTCCTTCGGAATCCCGGTAAGGAGACCAGGCGAGGTGCCACCCCACATGCTGGGCTGGGCCAACGCCCAGCCTCTCATACGCTGCACAGCACACGTCGGGCTGCAGGCTAACCAACATTTCACACCACACCGGGCTAGCACCAACGGGGCCGGGAAGGGGCGTGTGGTTAGGAAGCTGTGCTGGCATGCAGGGGACAAGGTCAGGTTCCTGGGGCAGAGGGCTCGTGGTGGCACGAACAACGGGGCCAAGCGCTCAACACCTTGGGCAGGCAGGGACACCTGGCTCTGCAGCGCCCCCTCCTGTCACTCCGGGAGTGGCAACGATGGCTCAGAGAGGGACCTGGGGAACCGACTCCCAGACCTTGAGAAATGAACAGCATCGGCAAGAGGCTCCCAGGAAGCCCTGTGGGTGGCAGGGGTGTGCTGCTCTGAGGAAGGGGAACTACTAACTGTCCCTGGTTTGGAGCAGCAGGGCAGGGCACCAGCGTCCTGCACAAGGACCTGGCTCCCCCAGGCAGATCCCAGAGGTTCTGCCCGTTGGAAGAAGGGGGCAAAGCCTGCACCCAGCGTGGGAGCCTGCTCTGCGAGCCCCCACTAATGCAGCGCCCTGAGCAGGCTGCTTGGCAATGGTGGAACGAGCTCTGTCCCTAAAACACAACCCCGAAACCAATTCTTCAGAGACTCGCTACCAACCAGAGCTGGGAGGGGAAAGGCCACAGCTGACTGCTGCTGGACCCCACCCCTCTCCTTATGACATGCCCGGAGCTCAACAAGGGGAACGAACAGCCAAAGGGGCTCCCACTACTGAGCAGCCGCAGGGCTCCTCCTCCAGCCCTGGCACGCAGGCTAACAGGAGCAAGCCCACACATTGGGACAGGTCCGATAACAGGCCCCGTGCACTGACCTGGGAGGAGCAGCACCAGCACGTGGCTAGGAACACAGAGTAAGTTACGGTGAGCAGCTCACACCATGCACCTGTCACCAAACGGATCGAACTGGCACGTCCTAGCACTCCTGCGAGGAAAAGCCATGCACTCCTTCAGCCAGGCACCGCACGTGTGCACAGACCCGCACCCAGACCCTGATGTGTGCTGGCAGTGATCACCACGCTCAGCCCCACGGCACTCACAAGCAGTGCCCAGACCACACGCCGGTGCCATGCACCACCGGTCTAGACTGCACACACTCGTGCGTACCTTGGCTTGCCCCGGGGCAGCTGCTTTCTGAGGTGCCACTTGTGTTGGCTCCACTTTGGCTCCTGAGGGTTGCACCGTCTGCTCTTGCTTTGCTTTGGGGTCTGGGGTGGCTACCGGCCCTTCCTCCTGCGCAGGAGACGGGGAGCCAGGCTTCTCGGGTTCCTTCCCCACTGGGGGTGTCTTCGGCTCGGGAGGTTTCTCCTCCTCCTGCTTCTCCACTGGCCTGAGGCGAGGCCTGTGTTGTTTGGTTTTGCCTCGGGACATCAGGCTTCTCAGACCCACTGAGATCTCATCCTTGGGGCCAGTCTCCTTGGGCTCCGGCTTTGGGGAGGACGCAGGCAATGGAGGTGGAGACACCACCCTCGGTGGCGCCTTCTCTTCCTTCTTGGCTGGCGAAGCTGGCTCAGGAGACTTCACGTCCCTCCCCAGCTCCTTGGTGCTGCCAGAGTCCTCGCCAGGCAGGACTTTGCGCACCACCTTGCGCACCACCCTCACCACTCTCTTCCTGGACAGGCCCTGGCTCTCCTCTCCCAGCGGCTCGGGCTGGGCCAACGAGCCAGCCCTGGATCCTTCCAGGCCGTTCATGGTCTGGGCAGGTGCGTGGGAGGGCAGCTGGTTATCGCCGTTGAGCAGAGGCTCTGGGCTCTTCACTCTCTCTGGACACTCTGGAGGCTCTGGGCTTCGGGAAGCGGGTGGCTCGTCTTTCCCTGCATTTGGATTTTCTGACTACAGTTACAAATACATGACCACATTACAGGAGGGCATCCCCTTACCATAACACACACACACGCACACAGAGACCTCGCTTCAGCAGCTAACCCAGCCCCAGCCTCCCCTGCAAGCCCCTCCAGTGCATCCACATCGCAGGTGACACAGAGAGAGAGGAGAAGAGTGTTCTGGGCTCCATCCTGCGCCCACTGCCATCAGCAGCGGTTCTGCCATCGGCTGCAATGGGCGCAGGACTGGATCTTGGCGCTACAGACGCTTTGTTTAGTGTTCACCGTTTTCTCAGGCCAGGACAAGCTTGTTCTGAGACCTCGCCATGTGGCATGGCTAACGAAGAGCACCGGTAACAAAGCTGCACCCCTCACGGAGTCCAGACCAGCCTCTGCTCTGCAGGGCGCTCCCCAAGGACGGGTTTGGAAAAGGAGCCGCGGTGGATGGCTCTCTCTGGAGAGGGCCTTCTTCATGCGCTGCTGCTTTGAGCTCTAGCACCAGGGCTAACGGAAACACTCCCAGAAACTTTCACCACATCTCCAGGTGCAGGCAGGAGAAGATGATGTCAATGTGCGACCCTACCTGCTGGGGGACACCTGGACTTGCAGGTGCAGGGTCCACCTCCCCGCAACAGGGGACAGGGGCACCCGCAGCACAGGGGAGGGAGGACAGTTGGTCCCCACCTCCTGCAAGGGCCAGTCTGGTGGGGGGGCGGGGGAGAAACTATAACTGGAAGAGACAACCTGCAGATGACACCTCCCACCTGAGCCTAGACCAGCAGAGCTCCCCCCGCTCTGGGCTCAGCTGCTCAAAGCACGTACAGATGGCTGGGGCTCCTGTCTCCACCATGACAGCACCAGGATGCACACACAAGGCCTGCACGGGTTCGGGGACTCCTCTCAGAGGTTTACGTTGCTGCCAGACTCCAGCAGGACCAGCCCAAGACATGGGCATTTGAGCCAAACATAATTAATTCAAGGCCTCCGCTGAGACTTTCCATGGTGAAGGAGGCGGCAGGGGTGGGTTCCACCCTGCCCCAACTGTCTGCAGAGAGGCAGGTGGATAAGAAACCTGGGAGCTGCCAATTCCTTGGCAAGAAGGATAAACGAAGGGCTTTGAACTAACTCCTGGAGCCAAGTCCTGTGGCGTCAGCTCTGCATCATGTCGTTAGTGGTGGCTGCAGCAGGAAAACCAAATTACTGAGAAACACCCCTAGGCCCAGAGGTCTGCTCTTCCCATCCTGCCAGGAACGAGTGGCTCACACCCATCCTCCCACACCCACCACGATCCAGGCAGGGAGAGACGCAAGATCCTGGGCCAACATAGATCCCGCTGGGTGTCTCAGGCTGCTGCCCTAGTCCTGTCTCTGTATGCAGCTCATTTGGTGACACAGCTCGTCCTGACCACGCCCCTCACCTGTCCCTCATACGCACCTGCCAAGACCTTTGTCTGTCACTCAGCTCTGGGCTTCTCTCCCTGTGAATTATTTACAGCCCCGGTCTGAGACTAATGGAGCATGTTACTGGTGATAGCGAAATGGATCCCACTAGCATGGTGCTGCCCTCCACCAGGCAGCCCCTGTTTGATCTCTAGGTCTCCAGCCAGCAGTTGATACTTTGGAGAGGTAGGAACAAAGCCAGCTAGAGTCTGCATTCGGCCTGGTACCATGCAGGGCAGCATCTCCCAATCCCACCGCAGTTTTCTTTTCCCTAAATGCTGCCAATAATGTCCCACCGTTCAAAGCTGAGTGCTCAGAACAGCCTCTCCAGCCTCGTGCAGGACGCTGCGTGCTCCATTTCGCGTTCTATTTCAAAAGAGGGGGCAGGGGGAAATCAACCTGGCCAGCAGGTTTGGAACAGCAGCAGGGGTTCTGCAGCATGGTCACACGCTCAGCAATTCTCCCTGAAAATCGGTGCCCCACTAACAGGGCACGCCTTGGAATTTCCTTCCCAGCTCATTTACCATCGTGTAGGACGTTATTCCTGATGCAAACCACACAAGAACCTTTTTTCGACCCCCAGACAACCCCACCCCCCAATGCTCCAATTAAAGCCAACACAGGCAAGAAGAGATGTGCTGAAGGTGGAAAGAGACCAGCAAGCAGCAGAGCGCCCATCTGAGTGAGCAGCCAAGCCCCCAACGGGTTAACCTTGCACAGCAGGTGGTGACAAAACCCAGGTTAGAGAGACCCTGTTTGTGTCACCGCTCCTAGCCAGAGCGGGTCGCACACCGGTGAGATCTGAAGCAGGAATAATACATTAGATTGAATCTAGCCTCCTTAACAGACTGCACTGCAGCACAGCCTGCCCTGCGAAGCACTCTGCAGCAAGTTGCCTGGGGAGGCAAAGCACTCACAAAAACAGCCTCGCCGGAGGTGCCCACTGTGCACTTCACTCCCCACCCCACAGGGCACTGCCCCAGGCCCCTGCAGGCAGGACAGGGGCCCACAGCAGAAGGCATTCAGAGGGAACAGGGCTTGTGACAGCTAAAGTTAGGCAGCTTCTCTCTTGTGCACCATGCTGCTCTGGGGAGCAGCTCCCAAGAAAGCCAGCTCAGCTCTGTGCCTATGGGAAATGCTGTGGCAATCGCTTCAGGCTGGGCTGGATGTGCCACGATTGCAAATACCTTACGGGCAAAGTCCTCCCTGGCGAGGGACAGGGATCCCCTGGAAAGGCGAGCAGCGTCCCACAGCCCCTGGACCCGGCGGCGATCGGGTGGCCGGTCTGTGCCGAGTGGCTGCCAGCCACTGGGGAAGAGCAAGTGCGCAGAGGAGCTCCCGAAGGGTCAGCCGGCAGCAGCCCACATGGGATCAACGTTCCCAGCGCCAGGCACCTGCCTGCCGACACTGCATCAACCGAGATGTTCGCTGATTAATGCCATTGAAGTGAGAGGTGACACTGCTGGGTGTCAGAGGGGCAGCATCTCCACAGCTCTGCTACTGCAGCCTGCGCTCTGTGTCTGAACAGCAGGATGGCTCTCTGGACACGGGACTGGAGGAGAGGAGGCTGCACCCACCCCAATCTGCCAGTCATGCAGATTAGTGATGATGCTGTATGTATCTTTCTGTAAAGTCACTTTTCTAGCGATACAGTCCCAGCAAGATGAGCTGGGACTTTGGTAAGATTACCGCTTTACCAGCACGGTTTGTCATTTCTTTCCTCCGGAGGGGTCCCACAGAGCTTTGCTAACCACCAATATACAGGAATCACTTGATCCACCTCTGGAATTCAGCCACCTCTGGGGAGGAGCCGAGCAGCTCAAGCCCACAACAACAGAGGAAAGAAAGGAAAGTTTGGTGTGGGGACAGGAGGCACAAGGACACTGACGGAGCATGTCCCAGGACCTTTACTAGCCCTGCACAGCAGAGCAAGCCTGGGCTCTTAAGGGTGCATGTGGAAGACCATCCCAATAACCTGCCACCACTCCATGGATCGGCCTGGCGAGGAGCACAGAGCGACCCTACTGGGACATGAATCACTGCTTCCAGCGGCTCCGCATCTGAGCCTCAGCGCAGCAAGCAGCCATCCCCTCTCAAGTCAGCTGATGCCCCCTCCTTCGGCTCCACCCTCATTAGCACAGAGGGATCTGCCCCCAGCCCCTGGGGGTCAGCGTCCTACAGGCAGTACGTGAATGCAGACTGACACGCCAACCTGCTCAGCGACCACTTCTACCTGCATCTCATGCTCAGCCAATCAAATCCCCATTCTGCTTCCATCCCGTCTCCAAGGTAACCACCCTGCAGCCACAGAATCACACTCCCTGACCCCCGATAAGCGAGGCACTAGGCAAGGGGTGCAGGCTGGCCTGATGGCAGAGGCAGCCTGGGCACTGCCACATGGGATTCACCCCGGAACCTCTACAGCCCTCTCTGACCTACCCAGGGGTGTGACCAGCTGCCCCCAGAGGGAGCTGCCCCCAGCCCACTGCGCCTGGGGAGAGCGGCTTCTCCTCACTGGATAAATCCCACCCTCAGAAAGGAAAAACAGCAGCAGCTTTGCTGAACCAGATGCTCACCACCTTGGACGGGTAACGTTGCAGCCCCCAGAGCCCTGGGTCCACTTCTTTGTCACCAGCAGTGCTAGGACCAGCCCAAAGAGCGAGCTGCCCATCAAGCAGAGTCGGTCTGGTACCTGCCGTTAATGGCCTTTGGGTCTCAAAGGAGGTTGTCTGGGCCTGTGAGTTAGCACGAGCTGGATGCAACACTCAAAGTTAGCCCCCCCGATCCCACAGACACTTACTGCCCCATCCTCTTTCCCAGTTTTTTTCACAGATAAAACTTTGTCCTCGTCCTTAACCTGGGGGATAAACAGAGAAGAGGGGCACATTTCAGTCAGAGCTCTCAAAGGGACTTCCAGAGTTTCTCTTGCACACACTTTGCACTAGCACGTTCTGAGCACACAAGCGTGTCTGAGATCAGAGCTGTGGGGGTGAGGCTGCTTCCAGAGACTTCGGCTCAGGCTGCTCCCATTCTTGTGCAATTCACTGCTGCGATCACAAGAGTCGAAGCAGAAGAAGGACCTCTGGAACTCACCAGTACAGGACGCTGGGGCAAACAGCTTAGTAAGGTTCAAAGATGACAACAGTTATGAGACTAAGAGTAGCATTAGCAGATATATTAGCATGGAGAAAGTTACAAGGACTACTGATACTCATGCTTCAGAGCAAAGAGCGGCTGCTTGTGGGGCTCAGGAAGCAACAGCTGCCCAAGAGATGCCATTACACAACGGAGTGTGTTGGGGGTGGGACGGGGACGACTTTTGTGCCTTCCTCTGAAGCATAGGCCATGACAAAGCCAGGGACCCTGTCAGGGCATTCAGTACACAGTAAAGCTTATGGCTTCCCTGACATTCACAAGCATTGGAGACGAGTGCAAAAATGTTTCCCAATTATTTCAAAATCAAAAACCACACCGGGCCTGCTGAGGGGGAGAAAGCAGAGGTGACACTGAAACACTCCTCCTGCATGGCTTTGTAACACCACTCGGCTGCCCTAGGTCAGTAACATGCCAACATGCTCCATAGCTCACAGCAGCGAAGCTCCAGCAAACCGGAGGGACTGTATTTGCAGTTGGTGACGTGGCTGGCAAATAAAGCCCCATTTCCCCACCCCCGGAGGGTTTCTGGCTTTCTGCTTGTTGCTCGGTTTAGCTCTGACAACTGAGCTAAACTGAGTAACAAGTGAAAAGCCAAGTGCTCAGATAAGGAAAGTGACCTGGCTTGGGGCAAGCTGCCCCTGGCCGTATTGCATGTTAAACGTCATCGGCTAATCTCTCCAGCAACCATCCCTTTGGACGCGCCGGCGAACACAAGCACGTGCCTTTGCCCGCCCTGGAAAACGCCAGGGAAGGCACGCGGTGACCAGGGCTTCTTTAAACCTGGCAGTGCTCTGAAAAGGCCTCTCTACAACAGAGGATAGACTAATATGGAGGAAACTTTCCTTGGCCTGTGTGATTGTGCCCTGCACTGCATTAGCAACGAGGGGTCGCTGGCAGCAGGAAGCACAGCAACTCCCCAATCAATAGCTGATCTCTAGTCAGGGCAAGCCATCGCCCAAAGTGTGCCATCTTAACGGGGACAACCCAATTACGGGCCTGATCCAAAGCGCACTGAAAACCGTGGAACAACTCCATAGACTTCACTGGTTCTAGGATCAGACCCTAAGAGAGGCCATTAAAACAGAAAGCAGTGTGAAAAGCCTGAACATGAAATACAGTACTGGAGTTACAGAGTGAAGAGTTCCTGCATTCGGCTGTTTCTCCTTGAAGCCTCCCTAACCCCCGAGCCCCAGCTGAATGCATCCCCGGGAAGTGGGGTTTCAGCTATTCCCATCCCTGTTGAGCAGCATTCACGGCTGACTGCTGTCCCCCAGCTTTAGCTGAGGGAAATACAGTCGTCCCCCGTCCCCCCCGCCGCATGAGGCAAGTGGCAACGGCTGCAATTAAACGTGGATGTTTGAAAGGTCAGTCACGAGCAGGCCACTGGCGGCATTAGTAAGTCCCCCACTCAGGCCATGCATTAGTAACCTCTCCTTGGGGTAATCCCCGATACCATGGTACCAGCCCCCACCCCACATGCACAGCTACTGTAAAACTTGGGTTTCAGGATGTAACAGGCTTCAGTGTCTCACCATTTCACTGCTTCCAGGGCACCCAGCCTCTCAGCCAGCGAAGCCACGGCTCCCGCACAGCACTTGGTGCCAGAGACCAGTGCTCTCCGGATCAGGAGCTATGACAACACCTTGGGAAGCTTCTCCGGAGCATTTAAACAACCCCCCAAGGAGATCCCCACCCTGGAGCTCAGTGACTGCATTTAGATTCAGCTTGACTCATGGTACCAAAGAAGTCTCACCAGGTGAGGTCAGTGCACAGACGGGAACCCTTCCTCACCAGCGTGGGTTACTGCTGGCGCTGGCGAGTACAGCTCAGCCCCCGCTCCCCCAAGAATGGCTCCTGCTGGCGTGGGTATTGCTCCTGCACATGCCACTCCAGAGCGTCACTGACCGCACAGCAGCTGTGGGCTCTCCGCTTTGCCTCCCTGCCCAGATCCCAAAGCCAAGGTTACAGTAATGTTCTTACAGCACAGCTGGACCAGGAGCCCAGATGTTAGTGCTGCTGAACACGGGTTTAGAAGACACAGAGTATTTACCAGGCAGATGTTAGTGATGGGGGGAGCAGCTCCCAGTTTGCTCAGTTCACAGGGGGGGGATTTTGCCCCGGTGCAGAGGACATCACTGAAATCCCATGTCAGGCCTTGTGCTGGCCCGCTGCACTGGGGGGATTGCGCCCAAGGTGAGCAGCACATCGCACCAGGCAGAAGTTCGCAACAGCTGTTTGAAACCAAGTGCCTGAAGTGCATGCTGCGGTGCTGTGCCCGCCCTCCCAGGCCCCACCACGAGCAAGGGGGGACTCCTCACCCTGCAAGCTCCCCGAACTGGGCAAACTAGGGGCAGCTTCCTGGTAACATGCTGTCTGCCGGGCACACACACTGCACAAAGGCCGAGCACGGCAGGGACGGCAAACACAAAAGAGACTTCCCTTTTGTTCCCAGAATGCAAACCGTGACGAAAAGGCCATGGCGATGTCACATGGAGCTGGAACCGGGACAGCTACCCTGACTGGGAGGAAGAAAGGGGAGAGGTGAAACTTACATTAAAGCGATGACCTTGCTTCTTCCATTCAGCAGGGGTGCTGGGCCATGCCTGGGATGCATACGGGGGTAAGACAGGGAAAGGGGGAAGCCCTCCAAGGAAATTTAAAATAATACATTCTGTAAAATGAGAGCTATTACAAGACGAAGGCATGAGAGCAGAGCCGGACTGAACGCTCTGCACCTGGGGAGAACAGCCAGTCAGAGAACCAAACTTCAGCCATGTCTCCAGACAGCAGCTCACGGCACAGACTCTATTGGGAGATACATTTTCTTCTGTTTTCCTGTTAATTAGCTAAAAGCTGCTCCTGCCCTTGCTGTTTTCAGCACCAGCTTTACAGGAGAACAGCATCACAAGACAAGCAGCCAGCTAGTAAAACAGACAGACAGAGCCCTAGTCGTCAGGGCTCAGCTGCTGGTATCACTCCAGGTGTCCCAGCAGGAACCCCAGCACTCACAGGCATATCTACCCCAAGGAGTTACTGGGATTTAAGCAGCAACTATATGTAAAACGTAAATACAATACAGATCTATACGAAGTGCCCCAATTACGCCCTCTAGGACTAGGGCAGGGTCACTGCTTCCCCTCCTGACCTGTCACGTATTGAGGGGAGAGGCACACACCCTACCAACTCTTACAGACAGCTCTGGCCTTTGGCAAAGAGGAGAAATTGTGCAGTGTAAAATAGAGATCTCAGCATTTACACTGGCTACACAGCGGTAAGGCAAATTACCAAGGCTACAACTCAGCCCAGAGTCCAGCAGCTCAAGAAAGTCTGGCTGCTCCAGTGCCTGGAGAGGAAACAAGCTTCCTAGCTAAACTACGCCCTTTCCTATTTATCACTAACAGGTGGCACCGTAAGCATGCACAGTGCTAGACCTGCCCCAGAGAGCTCCCAGCCCTGGAAGTACAATAGCAAGCAACACTGTGGAGCGAACACACACACACACACAGAGTCACTCTCACTGATTTCCCGCAGCTGATAACGTGCAGCCATGCCGTACAGCACTGGCGACTCCCGGGAGCTATACGAGTCCTGACAAGGAAACCTCTGCAGCCCACCTCTCCATTCACACCGGCAAGAACGAAAAACAACAATGGAGTGAACTCATGCCGGCATTTTGCCCCATGTGGGTGTGGCTAGAAGCTGAAAGGCTCAGGCAGCCTGCCTGAGGGATGGAGATGTGGGAGGTGCTGGGCCCCAGGAGGGATGGGCAGGGAGCACATCGCATGGATCAGTGGAGGGGTTGGTTGGACCTGCATGTGGTGGAATCGTTAGAGCACTGTGTGAGGCTCGGAGCCCAGCACGGCAGGAGCGCACAAGTGACAGCTCCGCAGCTCTCCGCCAGCAGAAACCTGCTGAGCCCAATACAGAGACCTCCTGGCAACTGCCACAGCCTCCATTGGCACGAACTGTCCTCGGCTGCCCATCATCACGGCACCAGTCAGCTGGAGCCAGGCTGTGCAGAAATCAGCTCTCTGGGGGCCGGGCGGGGTGCTGGCCGGTCCCTTGGGCGTTCCAATCTTGTCTAGCCTGGGAGAACCCAAGTGAGTGCAGAACTAGTGAAAGGAAAGGGGACGCTCCAGCCACCACGAGGGAAAGGGCCTTTCCCAGGTTTACCCCTCGGAAGGGTTTGCTCTCTCTGTTAACTCCTGTTTAACGCCAGTGCCCCAGGCCCCCGGGAGAATGGATTTCATCACCCCCCATCCCTTCGGCTGAGCTCGCGCACTCAGGCCCCCAGGAACCCTCTAGCAGCAGCAGCAGGCTGCACACACACCCCTTTTAAAAGCACAAACCAAGCAGGTGTATTAAGCTTTCCAGTCGTTCCATACCCTCTCCTCAGGCCTCAAGCCACTCGGGAGAGAGCTAGGCAGAGCGGAGGGCACCCTGTTGGGCAGTGGTGCCTTCGCCCCACCCCCCCAGGAGCGTGCTACACTCGGCTACCCCCGGCGGCTTCAGAGAACAGCCTTGCCTCCAGCACGCCGTGTGGGATACGCAGTCGCCTCCTGCCCATGACAGGAGAGGCCAGGCAGACGGGAAGGTCCCGAAGATCGCTTCCCTCGGACAAATCCAGTGAGCCCCACAGGATCCAGTCTGAGCTGCGCTCTGGCCACTGTGACCCAGAGAAACAGAACAGGGCTCTCACCCTGCTAGTCCGGGAGCGACTCGGGGGCTCAACAGGGCGTAGGCAGGGAGGGAGGTTTAAATCCATTCAAACCCAAACGCTGGGCTGGCACCAGCTGGGGGGGCCACCCTGCCCCAGCTCCCTGCAGGGGGAGCCTTTCCCAGCCGAAGCTCTCCGGCGCCGGGGCTGAAGGTAGCACTGAAATCCCCATGGAAAGTGCATTTCACAGGCGCTCTCACTCATTCTCAGCCAGAGTGAATGGAACGGCCCCACAGCAACAATGGCCCCCCTGGCCCTGCCCCAGGCTGCTCTGTGCCTCCCCAGCAAGCCCAGTGGGTCCCCTCTCCAGGGGAATGTAGCGCTGGGGGAGGCTGCCAGACAGCTCTGGAGACGTGCAGCCAGAAAACAGGCACAGCCTGGGCAGCAGCAGGACAAGTTCCCCACCCCAGCATGCCTGAGCCCTACCCTGCAGCAAAGGCTCTGGAGTGAGGGGACCGGTCCCTGCCCGCTCCTCTGCCGAGAAGAGCCACAAGGGGCCATTACAATGAGCTTGCCTGGGACACCTTGGGGACGTGGGTGCTTGGCCCACTAAGGAACCCACCAGAAGGCAGCTGACATTGGATGACGATATCCTTTGGTCACTGCCGGATCTGGACTGGTGACTAGCAATGACAGATGCCCCACAGCCCCCTGAGCCAGCCTGTGGCATGAGCTAGCAAACTCCCCTCTCCAGCCGGCCCCACACACGGCACTCACCATTTACTGCGTGTCAGTGCTGCTGGCTGCCAACCACCAGAGCCCCAGGATTTCAGTGAGCCCAAACAGGGCCATGAGTGGCTTGGGGACAGCCCGGCTCCTGTGAGGGCTGTGGCAGGCTGGCCAGGCACGATCCGCCCAGACCCCTGTACACGGGGCTCAGATCGGGCGGTGGGAGGGAATCCCTTTGGGGAAGTGAGCTGCTCCCTCCCCTCCCCGGAATCTGAACTTGTTACACTTGTCAAAACTCTGACCACAAATTTGGAGGCAGAGGCCTCTGTCTGGTTTCCTGCTTCCGGCTCCGTCAGACAGTCCCTGTATGAGACCAGCCCTGTCCCAGAGGGGAGCCTCCCCCCAGAACCCCAGCCAAGCACTGAGTTATCCAGGGGGTCTCCCTCTCACACAAGACCAGCACACCCCAGGTTCACTACTCAACCGACCCCAGCCAGCAGGGACGAAAGGGTCAGAGCTGGCGACGGTGACACCAGCAGGCTGCGTCCCGGCTCCTGGCTGGCGTGTGGCTGCCGTTAGCCTTGTGCCAGTGCTAGGCAGTCCCACTCCCCAGCCTGGCCTGGCCAGCAGCAGTTCCCCCACAGCAGCAGTTCCCCCATGAGGGCTGTGGCAGGCTGGCCCCACAGCCAAACAGCAGCAGTTCCCCCGCAGCCCCACAGCAGCAGTTCCCCCACAGCCCCACAGCAGCAGTTCCCCCACAGCCCCACAGCAGCAGGGCTACATGCAGGCAGGTATTGCTGCTGCCCCTCAGCACAGCCGGGGTCCCCGCTAATGCACCCGCCTTGGAAACAACAGTGTAAGCCACAGAGATCCTGACAGGCTTTCCACAATCCAGAGCTCGTGCCACAGAAAACTGGCTCCTCTAAGCAGCTTTTTATCCTCCTGCGTTCAACTGGTCTCCAGTTCTCCTGCCTCTCCTTGATGATTTGTTCTGTTCCACTTTGCTTTGACAGAACTCTATCGCAGGGCCAGTGCTCAGACTGCTCTGGTTAGCTCCCCCGGACACCGCGAGCAAAGGGTTCTGCATGGGTCTGCTCTGTAACGAAACTGATCCCGCAGGCACCAGACTGCTCCTCACGGGACGGAAAAGGCTCCAGGCTGGTCCTTTACCAAGCAAAGCTTTAAGCCAGGGTAGTCAGCAGGTGGGCCGGGGCCAAAGCCAGACCTCCAGACACTTTTGAACTGACTGCAAAATCTTTTTATTTACTTTTATTATTATTATTTTCTCTGGAGTCTGGACCTTGACAAAAGATAACTGCTTACCCCTAGCTTAAGCCAACGCTGCGATCCAGAGGGGAACTCCCCAGCACCCAGACACCACGGTGGTGGGCGCACAGCAACGCCCCAGGCCGGGGAAATCCCTGCGGTGGGAGCAGTTGTACTCAGCTCCCAGCCAAGGAAGCCTCACTCACTGGCGGCGCCAAGGCAGCCCAAGTCACTGCCATCACAGGCCCTGTCCAGAGGAGCAGCAGAGTCCGGCTCAGCCCGGGGATTAGGAGAGAGCCCTTGTCACGGCAAACACCACCAGAGGCAGCACATTCCAGGGCTCGGTCTCCTCCCCACACCTGCCTGCACTACAGCCCTTTGCGGCCCTGAAAAGCTGCTCCAGCACAGCCCCTCTGGCAAATAAAGGGGCTTGGAGAAATAAATCTGCAGCCAGCACATCTCAAGGGCAGGGCCTGGAAGCAGAAATCTCCGGCTGCCCCAGCACTACAATGCAGGAGCTGGTGCCAAGGCTGAGCAGGCTCAGTGAAACGTACCTTCCAACCCGGAGCCTTCCCCGGAGCGCTGGGTGGCACTGCAATGCCACTGGGAAGTGCCCAACAGGCTGCCCCAGGAGCCCTCCCAGCTCCAGGGGTTTGCTCAGGTGCCAGCGTTAGCGAACTCACCGTGAAGGGTTCTCTAGACGTTAGCAAGTCTGTTAGAGTCTCCAGGCTGGTTAACCAGGGCTCTCCTACGGGGACCACACTCCCCGCTCAGCGGGCAGGAGCCGGCCGCACTCTCAGCAGGCCACAAGAGAAAAATCACACCTCGTCCCACACATTGCAAACTCCCCCAAGAGCACCTGCAAAGCCTGGATGCCTGTTAGACTGAGCCATGGCAGGGCAAATGACTGGGAAACATCAGCACGTCTCCAATACACCCTAGGAAGCATCTAAAAATAGGCCAGCCTTACAATGGTGGCCTGCTGGCCCCCGGAGAGCCGAGAACGCTCCACCTCTGAGCTGTGGGCCCGCTCCAGGCACTCAGAGCGAGGGGAAGGAGCCCTTACCTGGAGAGCCTTCTACCTTACCAGTGAGCTGGGGCCGGGGCCCTGGCAGCGCCCGAGAGGAGAGTGCCGAGCAGGCAGCCGGGCAGGGCGTCCGTGCAAAGAGAGCGAGCGTAACGTGATAGGTAAGCCAAGTGTCAGTTCCCCAGCGCTGCAGCCGGAGGCACAGGGACAGCTGGGCTGATACAGCCACCCTAAAAATAGCCGAAGAATGCAAGGCAGAGCGCAAGCCTGCCCTGCTCCCTGTCGCCAGCCCCCACCCCCGGTCCCCACTCGCCTTTGCCTGGCCTTTGAATGCACACATGGGAAGAGCTGCACCGCCGGAGTAAAGGGCCTCGCTGCAGGGAGAGGAAGTGATGTGGGCGTCTGGCAGCCGGGCTGCTAAACGCTGCTCTGCGGAAGGAAACCCTCCTCCAAGGGGAGCGTGGCCACCGCGAGCATCTCACCCACCACGCCGCCAGCTACACAGGGGAACCAGGACTGGACACCGCACCTGGCCCTGCAGGACAGCAGCTGTGGCCAGGGAGCCTCTGGACACAGGCTCGTGTGACAGGGAAGCAAGATAACCCCCCCACAAGAGGGGCCAGAGTCCTCCTGAGCTGAGCCCTCTACGGCTCGGGTTGGGACAGCCCCACTGGTTTCCACATGCTGTGCCCGTGCCAGCGACTGCATCCTGCTCCAGGCCCTGTGCCAGGGCAGGGTGGTAGAAGGAAGAAGTAACTGCAGCTTTTCCACAAGCAGCAAAGGGAGGAGCCTGGTGTGCAGGCCCGACACAGGCGACAGGGAGTGTACACAGAGCACAAATAACCCCTCCGGGGAGCAGGCAGGAAATAGGACGGGGGGAGCAGCAGAAATGCAGCAGCGCTCCCTAGGCAGCCGCTTGCTCTGCTGGCAGCCAGAGCTCCTGGGGACCAGCGGCTCAGGGAAGGGATAACCCCTGTGTGTCTGCTCCAGATTCAGGGGAAGAGTGTGCTGCAAGCAGCCAGGCTGGGTTCCGTCTTAAAAGGCTTCCCCCGGCTGCAGCTCTGCCGGTGACAGCGCTAGATGTTAACCACCACATCCTCTAACTGCTCAGCCTAGGGGGCAGTGATCAGAGCCTGTGTTAGCGCCACCACGAGGGAGACACGCTAAGGAAGACATTCCCGCACACAAGGCCAGTGTCTTTCACACGATGGCATTACCCTATGGATTCAGATACTCCTGGGGCTCAAGGTGCTAAACACTGGTGTCCCCCAGCCTGGCTCACTGGGGTACCCGCAAGCAAGGCTTCCAGATCCAGCCAGCTCACAGGGTCTGGGCTCTCCGGCTGCCTTTCCCAAACGGATACCTGTACACATTCCAGCCGAAATCCGGAGGGGTCCATATGTAGGACTGTCACAGAGAAACCCATTTCAGGCCCAACATTTGGTCTGCATTGGTAAAACATTTGACAAAGCCTCCTATGAATAGAAACAGTGCCCTGACATTTTACATGTGCAGTGAAATATTTATACGGGGTGGGAGAGGACAGGGGGAGTTAACTCTTGTCCCCCCTGAATCCAATCCCAAGAGCACAGGAACCAGCCCTGGAAACCACGGCGGAATGGCCTGGTTTGGATTTATGGCCTGAGCCCAGTGAAACGAGCGAGCAGGCAGTATCCAGGGGGAGAAGCCAACCAGAGCATCTCTACTCTGCTCTCCCGGGGCGCTGGTAGCAAACTGGGAGGACCCCAAGTCTCAGTGCTAGGGGGTAGGACAGGACCCTCTCCTCACCAACAGGCACCTGGCAAGAGTCCAATAAGCCCATGGTGTTCGCCAGGGAGACAGCCTGGGTGTTTGGGACCTGCCGAGGAGAGGGGGCCAGGATCAGAGAGTCCCCAGCGGGGGAGAGAAGGTGGCAGCACTAATCTATCCGGCCTGGGTGGGAGTAACATGGTGCAGCAGCTCCCGAGCGTGCAAGTACCCCCGTGAACACAGCCAGCACACGGAGGGCAGCGCACACGAAGGCACAAAAACAATCCCCCACCTTTAAAGTCTGCCTTAGCCTTTCAAAACCCACTGTGCCCAGCAGATGGCGCAGGCCTCCCGCTCCCAGCTGCCTGCGCTCACAGATTTGCCATGGTGAGGGCACCACCCACTCCTGGAGAAGCAGAGGCGTCCGGATGACTTGCGGCGCACGAGCCCGGCTCTGGAGCACTTCCCTCAGGGAGATGGGGTGTGGGGGACACAGGTTGCTGCGAAAGCAAAGCCACTGGAGCTGAACTGTGCAGCTGAGCCCTGGTGCTGACACAGAAAAGCAAGGTCCTGACGGCTCAGTCACTAACAACCCCATGGCCCTTTCCCCACAGGGGTGCTGGCCCCCAGCACTCTGGCCAAAGCCCAGTCGGAGCGACTGCATCCAGCCATGCTGCAGCTTCACGTCCTGCTCGGAGCTGTCGTGTAACACTCCGTGTTAAACATCTACTGCATAGCCGGCTTAGCCGAAACTCCCACTCCGGCCAAGAGGGCCAGAGGACCCCCGAGACACAGGGCCAGACACAGAGCTTGCAGAGAGCTTCAGGATCCTCCAGGAGGAAACGTCACGTATGAGCATGTTCTCACTACAGAAACCAGGAGGCCATCCAAAAACACCCAGAGAACACTCCTGTCTGCTCCAGGAGGCACGTCAGGTTGTCTCTAGGGGGCACCAATACCCCTGGGGCCATTCCTAATCCTGTAGCACCCTCATTCTAGTCCTGGGCCCCCACCCAGCTTTGCCAATGCCCCATATTTGCTGGCATGCCCCCAGATTACACAGAGCCTTTGAAAGGGGCTCCCCTCTGTGGTCCTGCACTCAGTGAGCCCTAAGCTTGGTGGCACGTCTCCTGTATAACATCTGGGGGGGCAGTCCATGAAGAACCGCAGCCCACAACGCCTGAGGCCATGACCCCCGAAACAAGAAAGCCTGTGAGAAGAGCGATCTGGCTGGGAGAGCAAAGCATGAGTTAATGGCCCTACACTGAATTGCCCTGTGTCCCAGGCCAGAGTCACACACCCCTGCCGCAGGACGCAGGCCTCCATTGTCGTTTGTTCCTAACGAGCGCTAATTAGCAGTAGCTGAGTTAACCCGCCTGTCTGCCAAGCAGCGAGACAGCTGCATGTTCCACAGGCAGCCAGCACTCCCCCAGCCCCAGACATCAGGGTGGCAGGGAGAGGTCAGAGCCCGGAGCAGCGCTGGGACAGAGAGAGACCAGCACTTCCCACTGCACCATCTAGTCACTCGGGTGGAGGAGGGGCGTGGTGCTGCATTCTCCCACCAGGCACCTCCATTTGCTTATCCCTCCCCACGTTCCCCTGCGCTCCCCCAAGGCCGCAGGATCATGCTGGGATCCTTAGCGGCTCAGCAGCAGAACGGAGGGCAGGATGAGCCAGGGGTTACATTTGCCCCCCCCCATCCTAGAGGGGAAAAGCAGAGAAGGGAGCATCAGGGCGGGTCCATGGTGCCTTAGCAGCATCCCCTCCAGCCCTCAGAGGGAAGACACCTCGGGGATTGGGGGCTCCCCGTCCCCAGGTTCAGAAATATGCCTGAACTGCAGCCCAGAGCTGGGCCCGCAAAGCTAGGTCATTCTCTCTGGCTCTCTCCCCACCCACACCAGCCAAGTCGACAGTAAAGCGGCTTTTGCTGCAAAGCTCGGTAGTGAACGTACAACCGTGTCCATGGCAACAGATGGGAATACGGCCCCGGGAAGATGAATGAGAACTGGGAGTTTCCTCCCACCTACTCCAACGCTTGCCAGAAGGGGGGCAGGACAAACCACGGCAGACGAATGGCACAGGCCAAGAGATGGGGTAGCCCTGGGCAAACTCTCAGCCCACAGGCAGCAATGCCCTGGGGGGTGTCGTGCAACCCCACAGCTGAGGATGGGCCACCGGAATGCCAAGCTGCCCAGCCTGCTATGCAGGACGCATGGAGGCTCCACGGGGTCTCGCTGGACCCCTGCTGCTGAGACCTGCCTTCGCCCCGGGCCTAGGGCGAGTCCCTCTCACGCACGCCCTCAGGCAGCACACTGCAGGTTCCTGCCGCCAGCATGGCCCAGGTTCTACACGAGGGACCCGCTCGCATTTGGCACAGCAATACGTTCAATACCTGCCGTGAAAATAAGACACCCAGGGCGGGGAGGTCTGTCAAGGTGCAGGGTCAGGCCCGGGACGGCTGCAAAGGCAGAGCCCATCTCCCTGGGAACGGCAGAGGGAGCCGCCTGCCCTCCCCCTTCCAAGCCCCCAGTGCAGTGGCCGGCAGTGGAGTCAGGCTCCGGCTCGGGAGACTGGCTGGCTGGAGGACACTGCAGTCGGGTTTTTGCTTTCCAGTCAGAGGCAGCCTGGAGCCCCCCAAAGGAGCGTTTCAAAAGGGCGCGTACGTCACCACCCAGCCCCACACACGCAGCATGCCCTGTTCTGCTGGTCCTAAGGAACACTGCAGATGGCATCGGGGGACCCGGCAGCCTAGGAGTTGACAGGCCAGCTGCAGCGGGCAGCAATGACTGCAGCGATGCACTTGTTTCCCAGGGAAGGAACCAGCTCCGCTCAGATGCCAGGAGATAGAAGAAGCTGGCACCCGGTTAGACCTGTTTGCAGGCAGGCAGTGTGCAGCCCTGGGGAGATCCCGGCTTCCCATGGCCAGGATCCACGGGCACCAGGCTGAGGTGAAGAGACAGGGCTGGGGGTTTCAGAGCAATACCCACGCCTTCTCCATCCCCCACTCTCCACCAGTGCAAGAGGTGTGCACAGAGCTCGAGAAATACAGCGGGCCCCGGCAGCCCAGACAGGGGATCTGCACGCAGTTCACTTCAGCATCACAAAGAAACATGCTTGGGTTGGCACAACAAACAGGCCAGAAAGGAGCAGCTGCCCCACCTGCAGAGCTGCACAGCAGCAGTGCTTAGCTGCAGTCCACACCAATACACCAAGAGTGGGGAGGAGACTCTTCCTCGCACTGGAGAGCGGACACCAGCACTAAGCCACCTGCTCATTTCTCCCCCCAAAGCCTCCGCTGCTGATTGCACCTTCCATTGAGAGCATGTCCTGTTCCCGGTCAATCTGAGGGGCTGCCTGAGAGGCTTGCACTGCCCCTCGTCCGTTCAGCACACAAGCAGCTGCCTAGGCGGGGCGGGATGTTCCAGGGGGGTGGCCGGCAGCTCCCTACCCTCAGAGCAGGCACAGCACTGGTGGCAGCGGGGCGAACTTCCCCTGCGGTCCCTGGCCTGCAGCCCCCACAGGCCTGACTGCGAGCCCAGAGCGACGGCTAAGCTCACACTCACAAACAGCAGCTGCTGAATCAGAACCAAGACACTGGCCCACTTAGCCCAGCCACCTGCCTCCAGCGCCGATTCCTGCATGGGTGCTTCAGAGACAGGAGCGCCCCTGGTCATTGCACACTGCTGTTCACAGGGCGAGGGGCAGGTTCCCTCCTGACCCCTGCAATGGCCAACTGGGGCCCTGAAGCAGGAGGTTTGACCACCTCTATCCTTAGCCCGGTAGCTGAAAAGCTCCAAGTATTGTTAATGCTCACAGCAGGGAATGAAAGCCTCCCCCACAGCACATGTGCAGCTTTCGCTTATCGGCAGGACACTCCCTTCTCAGAACAGGCTAACAAGGAGCTGCAAGGCCAAGTGCCCCTGTGCCCAGGGAGGGTGAGGGACTTGGCGCAGCCTCTGGGCTCCAGAGATGGACAGGAACAGACTGAGGTTTTCCTTGACGTCGGGTAAAGGCTAGCACCCGCTGCCAAATGGGGTGCTCCAGCCCCTGCAGGGCACCGGGCCAGCACTGGGGTTTAAGTGTCACGGAGTCCCCGGGCGATGCTCTGGAACTGCTCCCCACCAAGCCAGTCAGGACTTTGGGGAGCCTCCTCTCCCTCGGAGCAGACCATCTGCAGGGCAAGAAGCTCACACGGCTTCACCGCCTGGGTCTGACCTGGGAGCATTCAGCATATGCCCCTCCATGCGCTTCCCACAGCGAGTCCGCCCAGGCGGGGTCCTGGGGAAGCCAGAGGGTCCTGCACCCCCACTTCGCAGTCAGACGTGACTCTCAGCCAGCCAGTAAAACAGAGGTTTATTAGATGACAGGAACATGGCCTAAAACAGAGCTTGTAGGTACAGAGAACAGGACCCCTCAGCCGGGTCCATCCTGGGGGGCAGCGAGCCAGACACCCACGTCTGCCCTCACTCCTAGTCCCCAGCCAGCCCCAAACTGACTCACTCTCCAGCCCCTCCTCCTCTGGGCTTTGTCCCTTTCCCGGGCCAGGAGGTCACCTGATCTCTTTGTTCACCTTTAGCTATCCCCTTGCAAGGGGGGAAGGGCCCCGGCCATTTGTTGCCAGGATACAGAGTGTCAGCCATTATTCACACTGGAGACTTAAGAAATGCATAGGGGAAACTGAGGCACCCCCACAGTATTCAGAGGAAACATTAAGAACAGTCCCACTTCGTCCCATTAAGGCACTGCCAAGCATTTCCCTCCAGTGTTTGTGGGAAAGAGCTCTGTGTTGCAGGTTTGTCCTTGAGAACCAGGCACTTCCCTGCCACGGCGTCCATCCCAGGAGAGTCACGTGTGCTGCAAAGGGGAGAGGGAGGCACAGGAGGCATGTAAGTGGCTCAGTGCCCCGGGGGTCTGCGGAGGGGAACAAGCCCCCCCCCCCACCGGCCAGAGTCACAAGGAGGGGCAGACAGACAGGAGGAAAGGCACTTTGATACCACGGTGAGGGGCCCCTGGAGAATGAGGGGGACAGGAGAGGAGTGAGGGCACAGTGACGGTGGAGATCGCAGGAGCAGGGGGGAGGGAGGTTGGAGAGTCTCCAGAGAGCTACCAACAGCCCCATCCCAGAGCTCCTCCCTCCACAGGAGCCAGGCTCCCCACTCCGGTCCTTGCCCTCACAACTTCCTCTCCCTCCAGCTGAGAGCTCTTCCTGCTGCTAAGAAGTCCTGGCAGGGCAAATTCCCCACACTCAAGACATTCCAGGTCGCAGGCAGAGGGACAAGCACCCCGAGAGGCTGCATTCCGGACCCCCAGGACTCGAGACAATGTGCAGAATCCTGCTCAGCCCCCAGGGATGGTCAGAGGGAGCCAAATCTTATGTTAATCACTCATCAGCATAGGCAGTTCCCAAGCGCTCAGGGTTTCCTGGAAAGCAGGACTTGGAGGACGGAGGGCCACGGTTGGGGAGCAGCATGCAATGTTGGGGGCCAGCCCTGACACCCGGGGCTGTTCATGTCACGCAGTAGCAGCCAGGACACTGGGGAGCGAGGCAGAGCCCTGGAGGGGGGCTGCATTACCAACACCCCCCACAAAGCAGTGTTCTAGTGTGTCCCAAGGCCCTGAGGAGCAGCAGTGGGGCCCACACACTCCCGGTGGAGCCCTGCATACCCGGAGACGGTCACCAACTCCCCCATCTGGGCCTCTCCTGGGGACACAACACACACCTAGATGGGGACACTGCCCCACTCCCTCATCTGTGCCCACCAATGTACCATCGAGCAGAGCCCCCCCCCCATGGAAGGGGCCCTTTGGGACCTACCTGTTCCCGCCACACATCCCCTCACCGGGGCAGCACCCAAGGAGTCTGCCAGCCCCACCTGCTGACCTGGACAGGGTGGGGAGCTGTGACCTGGCTCGCTCGGCACATCCCACAAGCTGCCGGGGCAGAGCCCAGAGGAAGGAACTCAGAGCAAGGCCCTGTTCTGGTGCCTCCCCCATGGCCAGATTCCCTGGGATAAAGGGAAACAGGGAGAGAGCCCCAGGGCTCTTGGGGCAGCAGGTTCGTGAGACTCTCCCACATGGAGAGGAAGAGAAACCAGGAACACTTGCAGCCCAACAGGGAAAACAAGCTGCCCTGTCAATCCAACTCCCTGCCTGCCTGTGCAGCCCTGCGAGGGGCAGGCTGTATTGCAGAACAATCCCAGCGGGAGAGCCGTGCTTCCCCAGGCTCCCTCCTGGGAATTACTTTGGCAACAGCACGCAGCAGACTGGGGTCTGACGGAGACGAGCAGCCCTGGTCAAGCACCTGCAACCACAGTGCTGCATCTCCTGCTTACACTACGCTGTGCCCCAAAGGTGCTGCTACAGACAGAAACACATGGCCGGGCACGAGCAGGGACGGAGGGAGGGGACAGTCGCTTCCCAGCCCCTCGGAATTCACTCGGACACGCCTTGCCGGGGGAACAGGGTTTGCTATGTGAATAACTGTCCCATTGGGCTGAAATCCCCAAACTCATTCCACTTAGCCCCCCCAAGGAGGTGCCTGGTAGTGAGAACAGTCTAGCCCGTGGTCTAGAGTCCAAAGCTCCTTGTTACCCCAGTTATCGCTTTTTTACGTGATCATTTCTCAGCCTGAGACCTCAGCAGCCCCAGCCTGTCTGTTCCCCAGAAATTCAGGAAGCTCTCTGCCTGGCTCCCTCAGCCAGCCACGGCTCAAGGGAAACAGGGACCTAAAAGCGAGAGGAAGCAGTTCCTTCCTTGGACATCATCATTGGCACTTCCTACCAGGCCAGTCCCGCAATTCTTCAACTGCAATACAAGCAATTCCCTCTCTTCCCCCCCCCAGCACGTGTGCAGCCACCAGCTGCCCCTGGGTAGGCCTGGACACCAATGCACCAGCATGCTAGCCATCTATCCATGCCTGAAAGGAAGTTATTGCATCAGACATTTTCTCAGCATAGCCAAATCCCCTGGGAAGGTCTGGCCAGTCACTGGGCTGGAAGTACTCGTTGGACCGAGCTCCACCAGGCTCAAGCTCTGTGCAGGGTCTTGTCCTGGAGTTCAGTGCACTGGGGGAAGACAAGGCCAATGTTCGGAGCTGTGCAGTTCCAAGATTTCATCAGCCCTATGAGGACACTGTCCTGTTTTGCCCCATCCTTGGCTGCTGCTCTCCTTAGAGAATGAGACGTTTTACTACAGCAGTGAACTGTGGAGACACGGTCCATGCAGCAGTGTGAAGCACCAGGACTGGAGAATACCCTAGTAAATTTCTGAGGGTCTTTGGCAAAGATTCATCGTCTGAGTGACACCAAATTCCCTTAAGGAGCAAGAAAGGGTTTGTGGCCCCAGCTCAGAGAGCATCTGACTGCCATTGGAGCACAGGGCCCTGGGATCGGCTTGACTGCTGCAGTTCATCCCCACAACTCTTCCCTTGCCTAGGTCTTTAGATCATTTTCCATCCATTCCCAGAGCCTGTGGCCCGAGAGTTCAGGACATTTCATATTCTCCTGACTGGCTCAGGATTTATCTCTGCAGCTGGTTGGCTGCTGCCCAGAAACCCCAAGGGACAAATTACGGGTAACCACAGACACCTGTGGAGGAGAATACCCTGAAACCAGCCCTCTGCCATTTGCTGACCAATATTAATACTAGGATTTCCCAGAGCCTTCCAAAGAGCCGCCTTTGCCCGTACTCTGCTCAGCAGGAGAGTTCGTTCTAAGAAGGCGAGAAAGGCGCCTTCCTCAACCTGTGTGCAACAGGGCCTGGCCCCAAGCAATGGGACAATGCCCAAATCTGGGGCTCCTGGCTACAAACATTCCCTCCCATGTCCTCTTCACTGGGACCAGCATGCCAAGTGGTAGGGCAGTGAAGGCTGGGCTCTGGCCTAGGCAGAGAGAAACATGACCCAGCCCCAGATCTGAACCCCCCTGAGCTCTGGGGAAGGTCACAGCCAGAAGCCCAGCAGGCCTGACAGAGCTGTTAGGGCTCTCTACTCCTAGCCCCCCAGACCTTCGCGAGGAAGGCATCTCTCACACCTACCCCCAGGCAGTGACCTGGAATAAGCCAGGTCCAAGCCTCCTTGGCTGGAGGGAGAGCGACCACAACATGGGCAGGTGGTGGTGGAAATCTAGGGCAGTGCGGGAGAAGTTTCCCAGATCGGAAAGGGCTGGGAGGACACATGTTGAGATGAGTTATTAGCAGAAAGGTCAAGGCCACTTCGTGTCCATTGGGGAGCCCTAGGCTAGCAAGGATACGGTCAATGCACAGGAATTTTTGCACATAAACATTTCCATGTCCCAGGCGGTGGCTATACCTCCCTCTGCCAAGGGGAGGAGAAAGGCCAGGACTGAGCAGCCACACAGCAGGCCTCTCCAAATCCTACAGCCCACAGAGCATGGGGCAGCAGACACACAAGGCCTGAACGCTGGAAAGTGATGCACGGCTCAGGAATGTGGGGGCGGCTGCAGCCAGGAGGTGCCTAGGGCGATGGGAGCCGGGGCAGGGAGACTGAGCAGACTCTGGTGTGCCAATCCCATCTGCATGGATGACACTGGTGACTCTGCTGAGCTCAGACACGCCCTGGGTTGCAGGCCATGAGCCCTGATTTCCCACTGGAAGTGGGTCTATCCTCCCCTTGCTCAGTCACTGGGGAATCCCACCAGCTATTGCAGGGAGACAGTTCTCCCCATCTGCAGCGAGCAGAACAGTTCTCAGACAATGACTGCCCAGCCCAAAGAGGGGGAGTTCTCTTGCCGGGAGGTCTCTGCCACACAGAACACCACAGCCTGCTCTGGGCAGCTCAACGGGCCCGTGGCCAGGCTGCCAGAAAGCAGGACGTTTTCCGGATGGCAGCTGCTGGGACATGCTGTTTTTCAGAGGATTAGCTTGGAGGCCAATGGTGCTGACAACAGCTCTCTAGCCCCCACAGCAGGACACCCTGCCCGACTCCAGATGCACACTGCCTTCCCCTGCCATGTTCCACCAAGGCTTCCCACGCAGCCGGGCTGACTCCCAGGTGCGGCCCATTTTATTGTGGGGCTGGGGAGGAGGTTTGCTCTGCAACTTAAGGATTCCTCCACTGATCACCCAGCGTCTCCAGGGCCGTACAGTACCAACAAGGGCAGGAAGAGGCTCCGGGAAAGCGGCCCCAGGGGTCCCTCATCAGATGGGACTGACCTACTGGAGCAAGATCAAGCTGCCACCTGAACTCTGCACTGCAGAACCAGAGCCCCAGGGAGTCCCCCACGGGATCCATCCCCCTCACTCAGGCCTCGTCACTCCACTCGGGGCCCTGCACAGAGCCAAATCCACAGCAATCCCAGACAAAGCTTCCTCTCTCCCCATTAAAGCGTTCTGTTCCTTCACACTCCGGGGGGTGGGGATGTCAAAAGGCAGCTGGCACGGTGCGGTCAGGGGTGACTCGCCCTTGTGCCACACTCCCTTAGGGCAATTCCCTCCATTCTTTGTAAACTGAGGCAGCCCTGGGGCCCCTGCTACCTTATGGCGGCTAACTGCGCCTGGCCCTGCATTACAGATTCAACTGCACCCTGACACGGGCTTCCATCCACTAGGGACAAAGCACAGAGCAGGCCAAGTGAAGCGCTGGCTGGATCAATCGCCTCCCCCGCAGGCACGGCAGAGACACGTTGCTTCCATGCCAGGGCGTGCGTCAGGCAGATGGAGCTCCGCAGCCAGTGTCCTTGCTACAAATACAAGGCAATTCAATCCCAAGAGCAAGTCAGCGGGATGCAGATGCTGCAGCAGAAGTCGCAAACGCCAGGGCAGTGGAATCACTCTCTCCTCAACACTAGGGACCACACATTGGGTCCTGACTCTGCCGTGATGCCACAGCACCTCCCGCTGCCCCGGCAGAGTGGGGAGGGGGAAGCAGTGGGGCGGGGGGCTGAGGATGCTCAGAAGGACAATGGGGACACGGGGGAGCGAATCCCACGCAGATGGAGTGCCACAAGGGTAGGAGCGACCCTCACTGCTGTGGGGACACTGAGGGGGCTGGCAGGGACTAAGGGACGCCTGCAAGGTTTAGGTGGAGGGCAGCTGGGAAGAAGACGGGTACAATGGTAAGAGTGCCGGAGCGCAGCAGAGCAGGGGGACAGTCTGGGGAAAGAGAGAAACCAAGCGGGGCAGGGCAGCCACGTTCCCGGCTGTGACGCGAAGAGAGATGCAGCGGGACAGGGAGGCTGTTACCTCCTCCCAGGCACTGTACAGGAGCCCAGCATACACACCGCTCAATCCTTTGGCACCTCTCCTCTCCGCCAGGCCAACAGCCCAGCCTGCCCACGCAGCAAGGCACGGCGGGTTCGCCACAGAGGGTTGCCAGGAAGCAGAGAATGGCTCTGACCCAGCCGGGCGTCGGGGGACGCTGGGAACCAGCCAAGGGCTGCAAAGAGACTGGATCCCCCCGCTGCTCTGGTTCTGTGCTCCGGAATGCCACTCTCAGCAGCTCAGCCTCTCCCTTGGGCCCCTAGCTGCTCACAACCAGGATTTCTGCTCCACCAGCAGATTCCTCTCATTCCTCCTCAGAGCCTTACGGAGCAACTGCAGCAGAGACCACCCTAGCCCAGCAGCTGGAGACAGCTCCCTACTCTTCCTCAGCACCACCCTGCCACCCCTCGCCCCAAAGCCCCCAGCCCAGTGGGCTGCAGCCCTGACCTCAGCCCCACCAACGCCCACGGCCTATCACAAGTCTATTCACTCCTGGGTGGGGCGTACGAGCACACAGGAGCCACGGTCTAGGCTTTGGAGTGGCTCTGTTTCACTAGGGAGCTGGAGCACACAGAGCTTACTGGGAGGCAGCTGGCGCTGCTGGGCCAACTGGAAGCAGGCTAGGGAACTGGCCCTATCACGTTGGGAATGAGTCACTGGCCTATAGGATATCATTGCCACAGAGCCCTGAATGGCATGGACCACTCCATCCCACCAGTCTGCTCCCTTACAGGGGGATCCACAACCCATCGCAGACCCTCTCAGAAGCTATGAGAACCATTTGCCTAAGGGAGGCCGTGACCTTACCCCATGCTTGGGATACTTCCAGTGAGGCAGAGATGGGATGACCAGGGCAGGGAGGGACAATCCTGTCCTGGCTCCCAGGAGCTGGCCTGGAGGGACAGAGCAGGGCTTTCTCCTCTCCTCTGGAGACCCATGTTCAGTCCTGCTCAGTTATCACCAGGACGAGGCCCCTCCTCTCATCACTCCTCACCTGCTGCTCCTAAAACATACCAGAGCAGCCACTCCATCACCTGCCCCTTCCTTCGCTGCCATCTCCAGCAAGGTTCTCCTGCCCTACACCCAGCAACGTGGGATCCAGGCAGCTCGAATGGTGGCTGAACAGGGAGAGAAATTACAAACTTTCCTTGGAGAAATACGAAAAAAACCAAAAAGTGTCTCCAGGATAATCGGAGCCAGGGAAAAATCCAGAGTATTTCCTGTGTCTCCTGCAACCTCTATTTCAATAGAGCAATACAGGCCAAGCCAAGGGCTACAAGTGGGGGCTGCAGCGAGTACTGTAATCAGAGAAAGCCCCCTTCCCCCAGCCCTTCTTTTAGCTCCTAACAGCCTCGGCTCTGGGGTTGTGCATTCAACAAGCCACATCAGACCAGACATTCCCTGCCTAATGCTGAGCTGCGGTCCCCGTGGGCCAGCGCTGGGCACCAGGAAGACAGGGCAGTCAGTGGGCTCTCAAGGAGAGAGTACCTGAGCCACAACTTGGCACCTTTGGCCAGCTAATGCACAGCCAGACTCTACAGTGATACATTTCACAGTGCCGAGACAGGAAATCTCAGCAGTGCACCCCAAGAAGGTAGGAAGAGAGGGACTCCCAGAAATCTTCCTCTGGAGTGGGTGACGGATGATCTGACCTCTGAGCAGAGCACAAGCACCATGTGCACATCTGATGGTGCAGCGAGAGATGACTCCAGAGATAGCGATGTGTGGGGGCACTCAGGGCTCTGCTGGCGCAAACACTGAATATTTGTGGTCTCTCTGAAGTGCTGTAGTGCTCTGGGGCGTCTCTGGAATATTTCTGCCCCTGCCAGAAGAGAACTGTGCATACCTGCTACTTACCAGAAGAATTTAAATGGTAAATAAACAAATACAAACTTGGAGCAGAGCCAGCCTGGCAGAAGAGGCCAGGGGTGAACTTTGGGTGTGAGGGGGCTCTCTGCTTAGAGGCCCTGATGCATTGCATTACAGCACCCAAAAGGGCATCTCCAGCAATGGCGCTGCACATTCCTCCCCGCGACGCAGACATATGCCCTGCTTTGCCGCCAGTCGCTCTGATTTCAGCTGCTCTCATTAGCACTGTAAACACGGCTGCCCCGGAAGACAGGCTGACACTTACTGCACCATCCACATGACACAGACGGGATGGAGGACACAGGGACAGTGCAGCAGCGACGGGAAGTTGCTCCCCATGGTGGCTGTTCAACGTGTGGGTTCTCAGTCCAGTTCCCAACAGACACATCACAAAATACCACAGTCGGCACTAACTAGCCTCCTTGCTGGAAGCCTCCACTGAAAAGGCAGCGAATGAATGGGCCCCAGAGACTGAACTGGGAGGTATTGCCNCCAGGGAGGGAGAGGAATTATTTAAGCTCAGTACCAATGTGGACACAAGAACAAATGGATATAAACTGGCCATCAGGAAGTTTAGACTTGAAATTAGACGAAGGTTTCTAACCATCAGAGGAGTGAAGCTCTGGAACCGCCTTCCAAGGGGAGCAATGGAGGCAAACCACAAGCATCTGAGGGAACAATTGTTCGGGTCTGTAAAATATTCTCTCTTCCAACATTGCTCCTGCCCTGCTGTCACTTCCCAGAAGNGGAAGTAACAGAGGAGGAGAAGGACCTCTGAGTATTGGTTGATCACAGGATGACTATGAGCTGTCAATGTGATATGGCCATGAAAAAAANAGGATGAATTCAAACTGGAACAGGTACAGAGAAGGGCTACTAGGATGATCCGAGGAATGGAAAACCTGTCTTATGAAAGGAGACTCAAAGAGCTTGGCTTGTTTAGCCTAACCAAAAGAAGGCTGAGGGGAGATATGATTGCTCTCTATAAATATATCAGAGGGATAAATACCAGGGAGGGAGAGGAATTATTTAAGCTCAATACCAATGTGGACACAAAAACAAATGGTTATAAACTGGCCATCAGGAAGTTTAGACTTGAAATTAGACGAAGGTTTCTAACCATCAGAGGAGTGAAGCTCTGGAACCGCCTTCCAAGGGGAGCAATGGAGGCAAACCACAAGCATCTGAGGGAACAATTGTTCGGGTCTGTAAAATATTCTCTCTTCCAACATTGCTCCTGCCCTGCTGTCACTTCCCAGAAGAAACACAAGACTTCATACCAAAAAGAAGTGGGCTCCAGGTGGGGCTGGCCACACAGCCATGTGTGCTCAGAGAGTGCCCAGGATCAACGCTTACAGAGACCCTACGCAGCTCACCTCTCAGACACCCCACAACTGACCAGCTGCTGCCATGAATGCCAGACACCGCAACTTAACCAGCATTGTAAATGAGGGGCCTGAGAGGCCCGTGGCATCCCGCTCCACACAGAGGCATGCTTCCCCACTGCAAAACGGGGAGGTTTCTAAAGCAATGGCCAAAATATGTGTATCATTTCCTGTTTCCAAAAAATGGATCATTTTTATTTAAATTAAGAACAGAAACATTCCTTGCAGCTTTGCGGGGCCTTGGGGAGAGCATGGGCCTCTCTGCAGCAGGTCTGCACCTTGAACGGCTCCGGCCGAGTATTCAGACATGAGCTGCGCTCCGGGGTTTCTCCCCGGAGAGCGTCACAGAGCCACCCCTGCCCCAGGAGGGACTGCAACAAGCCAGCAGCGTTACACTGCAAACAGACATTTCGTGATCAGGGCTGAACACGCTCAACTTCACCCTGATTTCACAAGAGCCACTCCACTCACTCTGCACTCCGGAGGCAAAATCCTCTCCCCAGCACAGTGTCTTTCTCAAAAGCAGCAAAGGCACAAGCTTTACTGGAGCAGGGTCCTGAGTGCGAGAAGGTAATCCAGCCTCCCGATCACTTCATTCCTGTAAGGTGTCATAGCTGCCAACACACTGAGTGCAGGCGCAGCCCTTATGCCCCATGCAGGAACCCGTGAGCCAGTACTGCTTTGGGAGTCACCTGCTCTGTGCTCCCAATGACTTTGGCTTGCAGAGGATTATAACAGTCACAGCACTGTCTACAGGGGGAGAGCTGCAACATCTTCTTTAGGCCCATGATGCCAGAAACTCCTGAGTACCCAGATTTAAAGGCGCTCTTTACAGCAGTTCTGCATAGCAAGGCTACATCCAGGCCTGGCAAGTCCCACATGGAACCCCGCAATGTCTGGAGCACGGCAGAGGACAGGAGTGGTCCATCTACTTCCACCCTCCTCCCTCCTGTGCAAGCAGGCAGGATGAGCAGGAGGGAGGGAGGGAGACTGAGGGCGTGGGACAGTGCTCATGTGGAGCAGAGCACAGCAGGCAGACAGTGAAGCTATCAGCTGTTCCCCCCCTCTTCCTTTTGTGTCATTAAACTCAGCTATTCTGTACCCCTAGCTACGGAAAGCCAATAATTAGCACAGGCTTGTACATATCCTCTCTCTTCTTTCATCGCCCCCATCGCCACAGCATCTGAGCATATCTATCCTCCCAGCACCCCCTGAGTAAGGGAGTGCTATTAACCCCACCTGGGGAACTGAGGCACAGAGAGGAAGAGACAGACTTGCCCAAGGTAACCTAGGGAGGAGGGGACTGAACCCAGGACTCCCAAGTCCCAGGCCAGCACCCTAACCCTGGACCATCCTGCCTCTCTTATTGAGCTAGTCTATGGGTAACCATACCACTAACCCTTGCATGAGGATCTCTGTGCCTTGTGAGCATTAGTGAATGGATCGGGGTGCATGCTTTGGTAACTAACTAGGCCGTAATTCTGATGGCTGCTCATTAGCGTCAGGTTTGCTCTGCAGAAGTGCTCGGCAGCCCCCAGAGCTCACTGCATGTTGATATTTCCACCGTTAGGGAACCCACTCCCTGTCTCACGCATGGCATCTTTCAGCTGCAGCTTTCATGTGCAGACTGTGTGTGTCACAGGGAAAGCGGCATCAACAAACAACCCTGCTGCTAACAAGCTGTCTCCCGAAGGATGGGACAATGCTCCGAGTGCTGACGACATTCTGTTACTGCGTGCACTCAGAGGAGCCCACAGAGCGAAGGAGGCCCCAGACCCCTGCTGCCAGGTCCCTCAGGGCTCAGTGCTAAGCCTCATCCGCTCTCATGGCTCCAACTCCCAGCCCTGCACTAACAGCTCCCACCCACCCCCGAGCTTTGCCCCTCTGTTCAGTCCCACACACCTGACATCTCCTCATAGAATATCAGGGTTGGAACATCTAGTCCAACCCCCTGAATACCCAAACCCCCAATTCCTCATCCCAGCTGGAAGCGCCATCATCCTGCCAGCGCCTCCCCAACTCCGCTCTCCCCTTCGCTCCTCACACACAGTCACTAAATTCCACCTCCTCTTCCTCCAGAACATCGCCACAGGCCCAAGACAGCAACTCCCTCCCCTAGGCCATGCACCTTTATTTACCTAGGAGCCGTGTGAGTGTCCTAAACTGACTGCCACACACCCCTGTATTTAGGAAAATCCATCAGGACAGCCATTGCAGACTGCCTGCGGCTTCCCCCCTCTGGAAAAGGGCCACCCCACCAAGCCCAGGGAGAGATTTCCGCTTTCTGGAAGAAGGACAAGGAATAATAGAATAATAGACCCAGCAGGGCCTTCCAAGGGAAGCATAAAGCTCACCCACCACTAACACTGGGTCCGGGGGAATTCCTCCTTGTTCTCCTCTCAGCCCTTTAACACGGAAGGCTGGCCTTATACAGGACAGGTCTGTCGCAGCCAGCGGGACCCACCAAACCATGGAAGTCAGTAACCAACAAAGGGTAAGCGTTCAAAGCACAGGGTCATCCAAACCCTGGGCTACACTTGCCCACCATTGAGGGAATGCAATATGCCCAGTCTATAAATATATCAGAGAGATAAGTACCAGGGAGGGAGAGGAAGCTCAGTACCAATGTGGACACAAGAACAAATGGATATAAACTGGCCATCAGGAAGTTTAGACTTGAAATTAGACGAAGATTTCTAACCATCAGAGGAGTGAAGTTCTGGAACAGCCTTCCAAGGGGAGCAGTGGGGGCAAAAGACATATCTGGCTTCAAGACTAAGCTTGATACGTTTATGGAGGGGATGGTACGATAGGATAGCCTAATTCTGGCAATGAACTGATCTTTGACTATTAGCGGTAAATATGCCCAATGGCCTGTGATGGGATGTTAGATAGGGTGGGTTACTACAGAGAATTCTTTCTTTCCTGGGTGTCTGGCTGGTGAGTCTTGCCCACGTGCTCAGGGTTTAGCTGATCGCCATATTTGGGGTCGGGAAGGAATTTTCCTCCAGGGCAGATTGGCAGAGGCCCTGGCGGGGGGGGGGGTTCGCCTTCCTCTGCAGCATGGGGCCCGGGTCACTTGCTGGAGGATTCTCTGACACGATTTGAGGACTTCAATAGCTCAGACATAGGTTAGGGGTTTGTTACAGGAGTGGGTGGGTGAGATTCTGTGGCCTGCGTTGGGCAGGAGGTCAGACTAGACGATCATGATGGTCCCTTCTGACCTTGAAGTCTATGACTCTATGACAGTCTGTTTGCTTTGGCAGCCTATCTATTCCTGGGAGACCCTGCAGGCAGTCCTGAACAGCCGAGCAGAGTTCAGAGCTGAACCCCGATGCCCATCTCACCGCAGGGCGTGGAGGAGAGCGGGGAATCCATCACTCCATCTGGGTGAAACATTCTGAGCTGCTGGGGTGATGAGGAGGACGTACTCCCCTCTTCCAGGGCAAACCCCTGCCTCTGCTGTCTCCATTACAAGAAGGGGTGGGGGCGGGGAGAGGTAATATCTTTCATTGGACCAGCTTCTGCTGGTGAGAGAGACAAGCTTTCAAGCTACACACAGAGCTCTTCTGCAGGGCTGGGAAATGTGCTCAGCGTGTCTCAGCTAAATACCAGGTGCACAAATCATTTAGCATGAGTAGCAACACTCTGGGTACATTTCCCAGCCCTGCAGAAGAGCTCTGTGTAGCTGGAAGGCTCGTCTCGTACACCAGCAGAAGCAGGTCCAATGAGAGATATTCCCTCACCCCTCTGTCTCTCTCTAACCTGGTACTGACACGGCTACCACACCCCCCAGCACAAGCAGCAGGCCCGCAGAAGCAGGAATTGGGAATGGAGAATGGAGTCCCCCAACGCACTTTCACACACTTGTGATTGCCATGGAAGGTACCGCACAGCCGGATGCAGCAAGGAGCTCTGAAACTCCACCTCTCTCCTCCCAGAGTATCAAACCCACAGCATGCTCCCCCGCCACAGCTCCTTACACCACTAGTTCTCTCCAGTGCTCCGGGCAAAGCACCCTAACCCTAACCCCAGATACTCTCCCATTGCTCCCCAGTTTCCACGTGGCATTGGCTCTCCCATTCAGAGGTCAAGAATTACTTGGACATGCCTTCCAGCCCCTTAAGAGTGCAGAGCCGGGCCCCTGCTCCAGGAGCTCTCTGGTGAGACACTCCACGCTCCTGATGACTGGGTGCAATAGGGTGTCCAAGCAAATAGGTGCCGTGAGACCCTCGCTGCCCAAAGGACATCCATGGAGCTCTCCCAGAGTGAGCGGTCACCTTCGCCGTCTCGGCTTCCTCAGCCGAAGAACCAACGAGATCCATTCCAAGGGTTTATTCGGGGCACCAGCCATGGATTCCGAGCTCTCCTCTCTCAGGCGGGCAGGAAGAGATCCCAGCCCATTACAGGTCTGCTCAGACCCAGCCAACAAAGCCAGTTAAAAACAGCAGCTGTGACACTGTATTCTAGTGACTATTAATCAAACCTGCACAAAACAAGGGCTTCTGCCCTCTCCAGAGGCGGACACACACTCCGAACTACAAAAGGAATGAAAACCTCAGACCTAAGCTGCCTTCACTCTCGATAGAAACAGCAACAAAGAGTTATGAAAACACCAGAGTTACGAACTGACCAGTCAACCACACACCTAATTTGGAACCACAAGTACGCAATCAGGCAGCAGCAGAGACAAAAATAAAAGCAAATATAGTACAGTACTGTGATAAACGTAAGTAAAGGGAAAGTTTAAAAAAAGATTTGACAAGGTAAGGAAACTGTTTCTGTGCTTGTTTCATTTAAATTATGATGGTTAAAAGCAGCATTTTTCTTCTGCATAGTAAAGGAAAATAGAAAGGAGCATAAACTCTGGCAAATGAAGTGTACAAATATAATTAGGAAGGCCAAAAAAGAATTTGAAGAACAGCTAGCTAAAGACTAAAAAGTGATAGCAAAAAACACTTTTAAGTACATTAGAAGCCAGCTAAACAACCAGTGGGGCCACTGGACAATCGAGGCGCTAAAGGAGCACTCAAGGATGATAAGACCATTGCAGAGAAACTAAATGAATTCTTTGCATCGGCCTTTCCGGATGAGGATGTGAGGGAGATCCTCAGATTTGTCACCTAAAAAGAATGGCTCAGGTTTGGGAAACTGTCACAGATTGAGGTGTCATGAGAGGAGGTTTTGGAACAAATTGATAAACTAAACAGTAATAAGTCACCAGGACCAGATGTATTCACCCAAGAGTTCTGAAGGAACTCAAATGTGAAATTGCAGAACTACTAACTGTAGTTTGTAACCGATCATTGAAATCAGCTTCTGTACCACATGACTGGAGGATAGCTGATGTGATGCCAATTTTTAAAAAGGGCTCCAGAGGTGATCCCAACAATTACAGGCCAGTAAGCCTGACGTCAGTACCGGGCAAACTGGTTGAAACTATAGTCAAGAACAAAATTGTCAGACACATACATGAACATAATTTGTTGGGGAAGAGCCAACATGGTTTTTGTAAAGGGAAATCATGCCTCACCAATCTATTAGAATTCTCTGAGGGGGTCAACAAGCATGTGGACAAGGGGGATCCAGTGGATATAGTGTACTTAGACTTCCAGAAAGCCTTTGACAAGGTCCCTCACCAAAGGCTCTTAAGCAAAGTAAACTGGCATGGGATAAGAGGGAAGATCCTCACATGGATTGGTAACTGGTTAAAAGATAAGGGAAAAAAGGGTAAGAATAAAGGGTCGGTTTTCCGAATGGAGAGAGGTAAATAGTGGTGTCCCCCAGGGGTCTGTACTGGGCTCAGTCCTATTCAACATATTCATAAATGATCTGGGAAAAGGGGTAAACAGTGAGGTGACAAAATTTGCAGATGATACAAAACTACTCAAGCTAGTTAAGTCCCAGGCAGACTGCGAAGAGCTACAAAAGGATCTCACAAAACTGGGTGACTGGGCAACAAAATGGCAGATGAAATTCAATGTTGATAAATGCAAAGTAATGCACATTGGAAAACATCATCCCAACTATACATATAAAATGATGGGGTCTAAGTTAGCTGTTACCACTCAAGAAAGATCTTGGAGTCATTGTGGATAGTTCTCTGAAAACATCCACTCAATGTGCAGCGGCAGTCAAAAAAGCGATCAAAATTTTGCGAATCCTTAAGAAAGGGATAGATAAGAAGACAGAAAATATCATATTGCCTCTATATAAATCCATGGTACGCCCACATCTTCAATACTAAATACAGATGTGGTCGCCCCATCTCAAAAAAGATATATTGAATTGGAAAAGATTCAGAAAAGGGCAACAAAAATTATTAGGGGTATGGAACCGCTGCCATATGAGGAGAGATTAATAAGACTGGGACTTTTCAGCCTGGAAAAGAGATGACTAAGGAGAGATATGATAGAGGTCTATGAAATCATGACTGGTATGGAGAAAGCAAATAAGGAAGTGTTATTTACTCCTCATAACAAGAGAACTAGGGGTCGCCAAATGAAATTAATAGGCAGCAGGTTTAAAACAAACAAAAGGAAGTATTTCTTAACACAATGCACAGTCAACCTGTGGAACTCCTTGCCAGAGGATGTTGTGAAGGCCAAGACTATAACAGGGTTCAAAAAAGAACTAGATAAGTTCATGGAGGATAGGTCCATCAATGGCTATTAGCCAGGATGGGCAGGGATGGTGTCCCTAGCCTCTGTTTGCCAGAAGCTGAGAATGGGCAACAGGGGATGGATCACTTGATGATTACCTGTTCTGTTCATTCCCTCTGGGGCACCTGGCATTGGCCACTGTCGGCAGACAGGATACTGGGCTAGCTGGGCCTTTGGTCTGACCCAGTATGGCTGCTCTTATGTAAAGTTTCAAAGCTGTATTAAGTCAATGTTCAGTAGTTAACTTTTGAAAGACCAACCATAACGTTTTGTTCAGAGTTACCAATGTTGCAAGAGACTTCTGGCCCGTGCACCTGCTCTCTCCTGGTTCCTCTGCAGCTTTGGGTGGCTTCCCTGGGTTCAGGGTTACATTCAACTGGCTGGATGTTCAGTATGCACTTCACCTGACTGCAGCTCTGCCCTGCCATTTATAGCAGCAAGGGGCTTTGGGGTCCTGTGATATTCAAAGCGCTGTCTAAACCTACGTTCTTATTAACACTGGACTAAACCTCTGGCTGGGTCTCTCCCTCCCTTCACTGGCCGGAGGCGGAAGTCATTTCCGACCCCAAGGCACACCAGCCATGTGCTGGGCTAGCGGCAGCTGAAACGTTAACAGTGTAACCGCACTGCCTAGGAACAAACATCCTGACAGCAAACCAGCAGCCCAGGAATTTGGTGACGCCTCCAACTTATTTCACCCTTTCTTGGCACTGGTCACGGGGAAAGGGTTTGCCAAGACAGGAACAGGACATACTTCAGAGACTAGCGATGCCAACAATGGGCTGTTCTCCCTCGAGGGTCACTGCCCAATCAGCAGAGCGGTGCGCCACATACATGATCCAACCAGCCAGCTAGATCTGTGGCAGCTCTAGGGCCAAAGGAAAGCACATGAGATGCAGGTATGTCAAAGAGGCAGCACAAGCCAGTAGCACCAGGACTCCTGAGCTCTGTTCCCAGCTTTGCTGCTGACTGGCTGTGCGACCTTGGGCAAGTCTGCGCCTCAGTTTCCCCATCTGTAAATCGGGATAACACCACAGCTTCCTCTGGAAAGCACTGTGAGCTCATTACAGCACTTCACATCCCTAGATCAAAGTATTGACAACAGCTGAGGATTAAAAGGTCTCCATACACAATGCACCCGAGTCTTCCAACTAGCTACACTCGGCCCACTAACCACTACACTACAGTTCACACGTGAGATCCTCCTCCTGCTGTCATGGAATCAATACCACACAGAGATGGCGAGGGTGATGGACTAAACAGTTTTCTTTCCAACACAGGGCAGGTTCCCCAAGGACACATCTCAGTGCTCTGTTCAGTCAAAGTCAAGAGATGGTCCTTAGCTGCGAAGGCTGACACTGTGAAACAGTCTTGTGTCCTCCGTGTCCTTCTGCTCAGTTCTACCCCATTCCTCCCACATCATTTGGAGACAACACAGGCTTGTTCTCTTCTCTTTCGCCAGCCCTCCAGGAAGTTGGATGGTGATGCTGTGTTCTTGTAAGGCTGTTCTCGCTGCTGTGTTACACTGTAGCCACGCTGGTGAGCAAGGGGTGCCGGCATTACTTGATTGTAAAGATAAATGCAGAAGGGAAACATTTGGTTTGAAGAATTGGAAAGAATTGTTTCAGCTTTGCAAATACATAAGGAAAAAAGTCATTCAAATTTCAGGCCTGCCAAATCAAGAGGGTTCTTTATGGGCCTTTCCACACTGGACTTTTAACTTCATTTGAAAGCTTGACATTTGCACCTGGTTTTAGCTCAGTTCCAGTTCAACAGGCTGCAAACAGGGTTTGGGTGGGCAGCATAAACCAGACCAAACTGCTTAAAGCCATTGCCAAGATGGGAACACAGCACTGCAGGGAACTGCCCTCAGCTAGGCACTTACAGACAGGGAGAGATAACTCTGCAGCGGACCTCCTGGTCTCCAGCCTACCTTAAACAAGGATACCTGTCACGGAGTGTGGGGGAAGACAAGGCCCTGCTCCCCCGGCTTCCTGCGATTCACCAGGACTCTCAGCCAGCCAGTAAAACAGAAGGTTTATTTAGACGACAGGAACACAGCCCAAAACAGGTCTTGCCGATACAGACAACAGGACCCCTCTTCGGTTCGGTCCATCTGGGGGCCCCGGGGAGGCCACAGCCCTGTTGGTCAGGGTGGCCCTCTCCATTTCCCAGCCAGCTCCAAACTGAATCTCCCTCCAGCCCTCAGCCTCCCCCTGGCTCCTCCCCCAGCCTTTGTGTCCCTTGTCCAGATTCCCGGGCAGAGGTGTTACCTGGCCTCCAATCCCCTCCTGGGTTCTCATGTTACATGCTCAGGTATGCTCCCTTCCCCAATGCAGACAGTCCCAGCAAAACTCCCCTGCAACCTTCCCAGGTCAATACTCGCCACTCAGTATTCAAATAACCCATCAAGAACATTCCCACTTCGTCACAATACCCATGGGAAAGGCACTCACACAGCAAGCAGATGCAAAGGGTCTCATCAAACCTTAGGTTTCACTGTACGTTACATTCTGAACTTACATTTTCAGCATTTGCTTTTTAACTTTTTATTGGAAAGCTACATCAAGATGCTCATGCCATGTGAGCTCAGCTCAGAGCTCTATTGCTGGGCAATTTCTCTCAGCAACCACAAATCTCTACACATCTTTAGCAGGCTAGGGCCATGACTTGGAGCAAAAGGCAAAGGAAGTGGGAAGAACAGTGTAACAGAGACAGCAAGAGCTTCTAAGGCTCGCTCCCCACCCCCACCCTCTCCAAAGAGGAGATGGAGACATTTCCACACAGAAAGGTAATAGCTGTGATTCAGGGCTGGCTCTGGAGAATGACTAGGCTACCTGGGTGTCAGACACAAAGCCCTAATGCACTGACCACTTACAGAGCTGCTGGAGGTGCTCCCAGAGTTGGAGACAGCTCAACAGTCTCTATGCTCCCATGGAAATCTCGGAGATCTCGTGGCTGCCACAGACCAGCCACTTTCCATCTGCAGCAGGCATTGTGCATTCAGATTCAGAATGCTCCACGACACAGACAAGCCACAGCAGCATACGGAAGAGCAGGGATTGCTCCTGCCAGCAATGAGTAGGTCAAATCTGCTCATCTACCCTACAAACCCTCCTCTGAGGACAGCGCCAGCAAAGTGTCATCAGCACAGAAGGCAGCTATCCACAGCGCAGCAACCTGCTCCCCAAGACACACGCTACATCAGCATCACCACCCATCCTGACGTTGCCTCTTTCATAATCAAACACGCACCTCTGGCTACAATGATTTGAAAGATTCCAATCAGCTTTCTTATGATTTTGAGAAGAGGTCAACATACCAAGAGAGACAGCTGGGGGGCAGGGGAAAGGTGTCCGCAACCATCAGAACTTTCCTGCAGCCTAAATATACAGGTGCCATAGAAGAGGAGGGAAAGGAAGCTAGACTCAAAGCATGGAGCCTTCACCAGCAGTCAGGGGAACTGCCGGCATGTGGGGGTACATGCTACTGGCTTCTCAACAACTGCAGCTCCAGCTGCTCTGACAGTACCTGAGACTCTCTTTCTTTTCCAATTCAGCATAACTCTAGCAAAATCAGTCTGAGTGCCTGGGCTGGTCTCCGCAGGCTGACCAGGAGGCTTCTGCAAGCATCACATTCAGCAAATACCTGCCAAACAACACAACTGCATCACAACGTGCGCTACAGCACAACCAGCAAACACAAGCAATGAGGTCCAAGCTCGGTAGTCACTCGGGGTGGAATTCACCCCTCTGTGCACAGGGCCAGCACAACGCCTACGCTCCACAGGGCCTAGCTAGCCCTGCTCTGAGGCCTGAAGTAGGATCCGAGTAGTAGTTAGCCCTTGTGCTGACCCTCACTCCCTAAATCAGCCCATTGGGGCAGCCCACATAGGCTGTAGCTTAATGCACCAATTTCTGCAATGCCTCCTAGGCCCCAGGTGGAGGTGCTGCCTTAACTCAGAATCTCTTTGCTTGTATGTCAGCCATGAAGTACCCTGGTAAAGCTCTCAGACAAAGCATAAATCCATCCACCTGAACTCCAGAGGGTCTGGCTGGATCCATCTGCTAAGCAAAGCTGTGTGTGTTAAACCAGGGCCTTGCTCCTTCCCATCTCTTCTTCTCTGCCTACTTGATCCTGCAGCGAAGGGATGGCATTTCATTCGTGTCCACTGCAGCAGGCTCTCTGGTCACAAATGTTATCTAAGACTCTGCTGTAGGATGAAGCAGAAGAAACCGAGCTGGGGGGGTGGGGGCAAGTTCTAATTCAAAACACAAATATCTGCCAAGTAGTTGCACAGAACGTGCCTAGCCCAGCCAGCTGATACTTGCACGAATGTCCCATTGTGCTGACTCCGTGAGAAGGGCTGCCTGCAGTTAGTTTATCACTTGTGGGAAGGAATATCTCCATTTTTTTTTAAAAGGGGGGAGTGGAGGGAGGGTTAGTTGGTTGTTAATTATTCCAGAGCTAAGTACCAAAAAGCTATGCTTACTGTAGGGCCTACCCAATCAAAGCAACAGGCACTACAAGAGTGTACATGGTACATGCTCCCAGAGCTTTCCTGCTGCCATCTCTTACAAGGCCCAGGTTACACTGCTGACGCCTGTTCTCATTTAACTAAGGAGTGATTCTGAACAGATTTAGCTAAATTGATGCAATTGTGTGTGTGGACATTCTGATTTAAACCTGGCTTATAATGGCTGCAAGCTAACTCACCACAACCAGCTTTAACCCAATAAAAGGGTCTGCACCAGCGTCCCTCCTCCTGATCAGTGTGGATATAGACACGCCCTGCAAAACAAACGACAGCAAGTGCATCCCTGGAGCCTTCCCACCAGGTGACACCTGGGTCTCCGCCAGGGGTGCCCATAGGCTGTCATTCTGCACTGAAGGCACTGCCTGTGCCTCGTAATATCACCCTCTGCACACAGACCTTTGGCTCACCCTTTGGATCCTGAAGCCATTACGTTGTTCCCCTGGCAAGGCAAAGACCCCAGCAAAACCTTGGCCCACCCGGATGCTCAGAACCCCAGTGCAAAACGAAAGGCAAGGCCCTTTGCTGCTATTTGCTATGAGGATGATTTGCATTACAGAGAGCTCCCAGTCTGGGATTATGACAAGACACACCAGGTCTCCTGCAGCCCAGATTCCCCTTCCTCCCCCCCCTCGAGCTGGTCTGAAAACCACCAAGACAAGGGTAACATTGGGAGCCCAGGCCACTTCCACATGAGCTGAGGGTCAGGTGCTGAGAAGTGCATGCATGGCCCAGAGACCGGCTGCCTTTCCTCCCCACTCTAACTCGGTACCAGGCAAACATAGCCGTTTGGCTTTTACTTGGAGAGCTTCCTTGAACGCACTCTCCACTGAAAGAGACTTCTTAGATTTTGTCAGTTTCTATTATGCTGCACATTTCCTTAGGACTTCCTACTCGTTTCTGCACCATAAACATCTGGCAGGTCGTTTAGCAGCTGATCCTACACTGCTGGCTGCATGCTTTAGAATACGCATCCCTTTGGCGGAAGCCTGAAACAAGGCCAATCTTTTATTCTTTTTAGACGTAAAGGGTATCCTTGTCCAGGCAGCTGGAGGTAAAATGCAAGTGCATCTCTCCGTGTCAGAGGCAGGCTTAACTCTTCAGGGTCCTCGCATTTTGGGGGGCTTTGTCCAAACTTAAAATGACCCTGTCAGAACAAGAGGCTCAGTTAGTCAACAAGCCAATTTAGAGTGTAGCTGGGTGGCCACTGTACTAGCAAGCAGGATACGGGGCACCGAGCCGTTACATTACTGTCTACACAGCACCACAGTGCACTTGGTACTTCACAAACGGCGCATTGCAATTTATAAACCACACTTGTCCCACCCCGTGGTATACACACGGCACTACTTCAATAATCCCCCCTTGGGAGACACCTCCATATACACAGAGCAGCTCAACGTGGCTACGGTAAAGCACCCTTTTTGCAAGGCAGTATTATGGGGATGCCTCTGGCGGTGAGCAGCAAAGCTTATTTCCCTCTAGGCTCGGACTGCTATATGCAGAAACATTCCCCACTGAAACGACAGGAGACGCATCTAGACATGGAGCCACCACACACACACATGGCTCACAGCTGCAGAACACAGACTCTGAGCCAGGTGCCTGACACTCCAAAACCTCGGCACCTGCCAAACTCCCCGGCTCTCTGCAGCAGCAGACACGCTTCGGTTTGCTATGTATCTCCTCCAACCCGGCTTCTGGAAACTCATCAGAACCCCCCTGTCCCACTGGCCTCATTCCACTCCACTCCACTGCTCATCTGGGCAGAGCAAAGCCAGACCCTGGAAAGGGATTCTGCTGAGCAAAACCAGCCCTGCCCCACACTGCTAGCACCTTCCTGGGTTGTTGAACCCAACCCTCATTTAGCTTCCCACCAGGGATGCTGTTTGTTTTCTTTATACATGTCCCTCCCTGGGAACAATACAAATAAACTAGTCAGCTTCACACACAGGTTCTCATGCCACAGCCCAGCCCCGCAATGCCAACAAACTGGCAGGGGGAAGGGTTCAATCCTAACCAAGTGTTTTCATTACACTGTAAACAGGAAAATGCCAGGATTTGATTTAATTTATTTATTTTTACACAAAGCTACATGTTGGACTTAAACCACTAGATCATGTCCCTTTAAATAGCTTATCCTGTTTTCCAGGGCTAATTACCCAGGAGGCTCTCTGCTCTCCCGGGTCACCATCAGCAGGAATTAGTGAACCAGCCACAGAGCACAGCCACTTTGGAAGCAGCACAGAATGTTGTGGCAAAATTAATCCTTTGCAGGTGGCATTTTCTATCAACCAAACAATAGGTTCTATCAACCATGCCATAAGCTTTTGCTCCTCTTTATTAGGGATGTAAAAGGTTAACTGGTAAGCAATAGTCTTACTGGTTAACCCACCTTAACTGTTAACCCCGGGTCGGCCGTCCGACCCCAGCCCCACCAGCGGGATCGGCCCCAGCCGCTTAATTGGTTAACTGCTTAAACGACAGATTTTTAATCGTTTAAATGGTTAACTTTTAGACAGTATTTACATGAGAGCCCCCATTTCACAACCGTGATTCTAGTGAAAAAACTAGGGATATTTGACTTGCCCATGAAAAAGAGGTGCTGCCCCCAGTGAGCGGGCAAGAGGAATTTTGCATGGTTGTGCTAGAAGGACACAACATTTTCTTAAGGGCATGTTTACACTAGAAAATCTCATTTCAGTTTACACCTGCCCTGGCAATGTCAAACATGGCTTAGCACTCAGTGTAGACAAGGACTGTCCTGCTGAACTGGTGTCAGCTGGTCGCAAACCACCTGAAGCGCAATGTTCAATATGACACACCTCTGCCCACACAATGAGTGAAACCTGGCTAGGGCCCTGGCAGGGAGCAAGAGCTACCAACTGTAGCCAGGGCGGCTCTGCTCCCATCTGACCAGCACCTTATATCCTCACAGTCCTTCACACCACAGACAAGGTATTTCCAAGGCCTCGACTCCAACATGTCATAACTCCCCAGGGGGAAGAAGTGAGTTCAAATAGGTCAAGAGACCCAGATCTCAGTTACTGCAATGGATCGAAGTCTGAGTCCTACTGGGCTATGGGAATGAAGAACAGTCTTTAACTGAGGGAACCTCTGACCACATTCTCCAGTTCCCCTCCCCTGGCTCTCTGCATATGGAGCAGTGACAAGCACATCAGTGTATATGAGCTAAGGGACTACATGTTTCACCACAGAGAAATTGGGTACGAACCCTGTGGTTCTATTTCCCCACAATGCACATACAGCCCAGTAGCTGGCTCACTCCACAGGCCCGAATCAGGCCCCAGGAGCAGCCCAGGATGTTACATTTATAATGCAGGCCTAAGGAGCACCAAGAACAGGTGTCTATATAGGGATCTATCCCAGGGAGCCCAGGCAGACACTGCAGGCTGCTGTGATGACTTGCCAGGAGTCCAGGGCACCGAAGTCTGTGTAACACACAGCTGACCACAGAAGCTCTCTTCAGTACGATAAAAAGAAATGCCTGCACGAGGTTCTAGCAGACACGCCAGGTCCAGAAGGCTCTCTCCCACCAATAGCTGCTCCTAGTTCTCTTTTCAAGGGGCACCCCCCAAACCTGTGAAGGGAGGCGGTGACTGGTCCAAACACACACATCCCCTCCCCAAAAATTTCCAGCAACACCAGGCGAAACCTTTTTAGCTGCTATTACTTTAAATTGCCAAACCAGAGCCATGTTGGGGGCCACACGCTAATACCATCTCCCAGAATCCCCTGCTCCTCACTCCCTATTCCTTTCAGATGGGAAGAGCACTGCCCCCTCCCTAGTCACACACAAGCCGCATCAAACCAGTGCCCATGTGCGCTATCCCCCAACCTCAGAGCTGCCGGGGAGCAGAGCTGGCTACCCCCAGGGCTGGTTAGCACTGAACGAACCAAAGAGACGGACACACTTTAGCAACGAGCGACAGCAATGGTGGCTACTCACATCGAAGGCTGCTCGGCGCAGCCCCTCACTGCTCCTCAGCCAGCAGCGGCTCAGCTCGCTCAGCTCCAGGATGGGCTGCACTTTCAGCCGCACAGTCTCCCCTGACTGCCGGATCATCTCCACGATCTCGTCTCGAGATTTGTTCTCCACGTTCCGGCTGTTGATTTCCACCAGCCGGTCCCCCGGCACCAACCCCAGTGCCAGGTCCTTGGTGCCAGCACCCGGCTCCGCAAAATGTACCACCCGCCTGTACACCTGCCCGTCAGGGGCCCGGTCCAGCATGGTCGTGCGACGCAGAGAGAATCCAAAGTCACCGGTGTTACGCCGCTGCAGCTCCAGCTCCCGGGGAACGGGGGGCTGGGGCGGCACCACCATGGGCAGCCTCAGCTCAGCAGGAAACCTCTTGCTGACCACCTCAGGCACCCTGGCTCGCAGCGCCGATGATGAGAGGGCCCTCAGGTGGCCCATGGGTGCTCCCTGCTTGCTGAGCTGAGTCTCCAACATGCGCACCTCCACCTGCGGGGAAGGGGCTGCAGAGTGCTCGGAGGGTGTGGAGGTCTCCGAAGCACTCTCGTCACGGCTCTTCTGGGAGAAGGAGAACCTCTTGACAATCATTTGGGAGTTCTGCTTGGCCAGGGAGCCGAACTTGGCCGCCCGCTGCAGGACCGAGCCCTTGAAGTTGGTGTCGTCCACCTTGAGGTCATCGCTGGAGCTGGCTGTGCTGAGATGGCCCGAGTCCAGGATCACGCTGCCCCGGTTGCTGTCTGAGTCGATGTCAGTGAGGTGCAGGTCTGAGCCACTGGCCACCTTGATGGGAATAGGGTTGGAGATCTCCAGCCGGGTCTTGGACTCTCTCTTGGAGGTGCGGCTGAGGTTGAAGAAGCCCCTGCGCAGGCTCATCTCCTCCAGGCTCTTGAGCTCGGCTGCCGACATCCGCTCCTTTTTCTCCTTCTTTTCCTTCTTGTCCTTCCTCGACCCATCTTTGTCTTTGTCCTTTTTCTTCAAGTTAAACATGTTGGAAGGGCTCGCGGGAGGCACCCGCGCTCCAAAGGGCAGGAGGCCGCTGAGGGCTAGCGGCAGCCGCTCTACAGCTCTGGATCCTGCTGCCTTTCTGCTGGGTCTGCTGCTGCACAGGCAAAGAACAAAAACAAAACATCTTGTTAGCCAGAGGAGCTCACACAACTGGCACCTCCCAACTCCCCAGCCTGGACCTATGGCCCAGCCATACCCAGACTCCGCTGCTCTCTGGCTCGCACTGCCCACTCCCCGCCAGGCACATACCAGGCTATCGAGCCTGCAGCTCCTCTGATGGCAACAGGAGCCGCACACATGGGTCGAGGGCACAGGGCAGCCCACCTTTTCCTGTTGCGTTTGAGATAGGGAAAGCCGATGGGATTCCAAACAGCTCAATCCTAGGAGGCTGGTTCCCAGCCCAGCCTGGCGTTAAGCAAGCTACCGTAAGCGTTCCATGGGCTATGTAAAGTGAGGGGATGGCTCACAGACAGTCGCAAGTGGACAAGGGCCCATGTCACAAGATACATCATTCGCTCCCTATGGCCTGACCCTGGGAGGCAGCGAGCAGCTGCATCTCCATTGGACTCAGGCCCTGATTAACCCCTNGCGCCCCCCCCCCCCCCCCCCCCCCCCCCAACCGAGACGCCAAGGAACAAATGAGCCACTGGGACCAAACTCCCCTCTCACCCCAACAACAACTGGATGTAACAGCATTCCCACACACCACCCCTTGCCTCCCCGCCCCAGTGCACAGGTAGGGCTGAGGAGCACGGGTGGGGGAGGCAGAGAAGCTCATCTCTCGGGCTGTCAATCTAGCAGCTTTCGGGTATTCACCCACGAAAGCTCATGCTGCAAAACCTCTGTTAGTCTATAAGGTGCCACAGGATTCTTTGCTGCTCTTCCCAGTAAGGAGAGGATGCAGGTGTCCTGCAGTGGATGCCTGAACACAGCAAATGACCCTCTGCCAGAGAGAGAAAACATCAGGACAGGGTTAACAGAGGGTTCCTGCATACCAGCTTTTCCGCCCTCCCCTCTAGCTCAAAGGTAAGAGTACTGGGAGACCCCAGCATGGCGCATCACAGGCAGAATAAGGTGGATGTCAGAGGCGGATGGAAAAGCTTCTTCCAAAGACAATTCCAGATCCCAAATCAGCTCAGGTCACATGGGCACCTCTTGAAACAAAATCCCCTTCTTCTGCCCCCATCCCTCTACCTGGTCAAGACCTGAACTTCCTCCCCTGCTCCCCCACAATGGAGAGCACCACTAACCTCTAAAGGAGAATTTCCCATGCATCCATCCCCTGCTGTGCCTTAGGCAGGGCAGGCCAGCAGCTGCAGGGGAATGCAGGTCTCGCCAAGTAAAAGGAATTGCTTTTCAGAGGTCTGATTTTACTTGCAGGGTTTAAGCCCGCACAGAGATTCCCTCCCTGATACGGGACTGCATACAGCCCATTCTTGCTTTGCTGTAGCTGTAAGAGTCTCTTGCTCTCTCACTCAAAAAGCCCCTTGTTAAAATAAACAGAGGCCTTGTTAGGACAGGGGAAAGCCCTGCCCTAGGCTTCTGTCCTGGGCCTTTCAAAAAGCAGCAGTGCCTCTTTCCCTGTCACAAAACCCCTGAGCGCTGAGACCCCTCCCCTGTCAGTGACCCAGAAGAAAGGGGACCTGGGCTAACAGCAGCAGCTAGCGGTCCCTGCCTGGAGGAAGGGAAGCTTCCTGCAGGGGGCACGGAAAGCATAGCCCTTACTAGTCATTTTTATTTTTTATTATTATTATTATAATAAACAGGATCCTGGAAACTCACATCCCTCTGAGACAGTGATAAGCGTCTAAAATTAGCCTCTGCAACGCAGAACCCGTGATGCTGCCAGGCGACCTCTCGGAACAGTCGCTCTTTCATTCGGCTGCATCTCCCTGACTTTGGGGGAGGTACCCAGCCTGCTGCAGACCTTACAGACACATGAACATCCTGGCTCACTCCTTAGCCAATCAGTCCCAGCTAGAAGCAAAAGCCCCTGCAAGGGCTACTGCTCCAACTGCCTTCTCCAGGGCTGCCCCAGCCACAGCCAAAGAGGAATTGCAAGAAGTGCTGCATTACTCATATAGGGAGGGATATTTCTCCTCCCCCTTTATGGGGGTTTTAGCCAGTACCCTGGTCAGCACCCTGATAACAGCATACATCCAAAATCAGTGGGCCAACAGGTCTGAGCTATTATATGTGCCCAGAGCCAAAAGGAAGTCCAGACAACACCAGAGGTGCACGCTCTGTGGCGTCACAAAACCCTACCCTGTGATCACACCCTTTGCTGTCAGGTAAGAGATATGGCTCTCTCAAGACAATCCTTTCCTCTTCAATATTGCACACGCAGATTCTGGCCAATTACACTCCAAACTCCACTGTGTGATTTGTTTACAAAAACAAGACAAAAATCAAACAGCTGTACGGAAAAAAATGGAGAGATATAGACCGACAACTATATGTAAATGTAGCAGGAAGTCACACAGTTAAAGAAATTACCCTTAACACAATGTATCTGATGGGAGAATACTCCAGATTGTAAATATCTGCTTTCAGAGCTGTCAGTTCATGTGCTCTGAGAAACAGAAGCAATTTACCTAGCGAGCACACACACACACACCCCATTGTGCTGGGTTCCTGAGCTCCCCCTTCTGGCTGTACAACAGCTATAAGGTGAATCCTGGCTGCACACTAAGCTGCACTGACACCAAAGAGAGCGCACGCACGTGGCAGGACAAAGAGCAGGATGATTTCAGCCCCGTTTCAAGGTACAGCTAACACACAGAACCAAAACCCAGCGCTTGCCAAACAGAAGAGAGACATCAGGAGGCCCAGGGATGTCAATCAATGCTGGGTCAACACTGGAGAGCACCAGCAGCAGCATTTTGTCCCTCCAGAGTGCCTTCCATGCCTCCTACTAGCTGCTACCATTAATCTGCACTGCCTTCCTGTGGGCAGGAACTGTTAGACCCATTTCACAGATGGGGACACTGACGCACAGAGCAGAGATGGGAGTTGCCCAACGTGGCAACGCTAGAATGGAAGCCAGGAGTCCCGAATCTCACTCCCCCACTAGACCAACACTGCCTTCCTTTTATTTAAGTACTAATTACTTAAGCTTTGAGCAGGGGGTTGGACTAGATGACCTCCTGAGGTCTCTTCCAACCCTAATATTCTATGATTCTAAGTACTGAGCACCTTTCCTCTGACTCCTGAAACCAGCAATAGAGTAAGGGCTTGTCCACACTTGGAGTTATTCAGCAATATCTATTGCATTTTAAAATTAATGCAAACCCTCCCTTAATCCAAATTACCTTTCAAATGTAGACAAGCCCAAGAGCAATTCCAGCCTGCGAGGCTCTTATTTAGGCACAGCAATGGCATGCTCCCTGCTGGGCAGACAAATGAGGAGCCCCAGTCCCTGCCTCAATGACCAACTATCCATGTATAAAGTGCTTTTCCTTTGAACCCTCACCCTTTAACAGACCCTTCGGCCTAGCGAGTACAGAGCTCATGGGTGAGGGGAATCTGGATTCCCAGCTGGCAAAGCCAGGACAAGGCAAGAGAAAGAGAAGCAGCTTGTGGATGGTAAGCTCCGGCCCACAGGCTCTGCCGCCAGGTGCTGCCAGGGAAGCTGGTGAAACATGTCTCCTCCCAGTGCGGGCCAGCCACATGGGCGCACACCCACACAGACAGACACAAGGAGCCCGGGACACCCGTCCACAGCACATGCAGCATGGCAAAGACCCACGAGAACTCTTGTCACATGTTGAGAGGGTTACAAGGCCAAAAAACACAGCTTGGCTTCACCACGGTGTTCACCTGCCCCCAGCATCCTGCCAACTGCCACAACATTGGAGCCTTCATCAGCCTCCTCCTGCAGCGCCCGCCCTAGGTCTATGCAGTGGGGGGATAATTCAAGGTTTATTCTCTGTGCTGGATTTGACACCCCAACAGCAACTCTGCACATGTGTACCACACATGACTGCTCCCTCTCCTACTTCTGCCTCCTGGCGAGAGAGCCAGCAGGGCACGCTGGAACCCGTCACCTACACCAGCCGCACCTCTGCTCTGACGAGGAGAGCGGCTGCAACTTGCTCTATTTTATGATAACTAGGTGCAGCCTTGGAGCTGCCAGCCCGGCTCTCAGCTGTGCACACAGGGCACATACCGCAGTGACGTAAGCAGCAGGGTGATTGGCCAGTCAGCAGAGCTGCAGAATGAATGGAGATTACACATCAAGGGGCTAGAGCAGGAGAAACAACAATCTGGAGGGCATGAGAATAAGCAGACCTGCCCCCTGCATGCTTTATCGACCCCCCCGCCAAACTGGTCAGCTGCGCCTGTCCCCTTATTACACTCCCTTAGCAGCCACACGGCTCTGAACCTCACCTACACATCACCCAGACCGTAGGGGAGATGCGTCTGCTTGCTCCAGACTGAACCAGGCCCCATGTCAGAGCAAAGCACCCAGCAGTTCCAAAGGGACCCACGAGACCACCCTCCTTCCTCATCTCCTCAGGCACCTCCTGTCCCCAGGCCACTGGCACATTGCACCTGGCTCAGGCATACCGGGGGCAGCTCACAAACCCCAGTTCTTATCCCACCCCACGGGTAAGATGGGCAGAGAGTACAGGAGTCCAGGCAAGGGGCCACTGGTTACACAATGTGGCCCCGAGCACACAGCCTGTGGGGGCAAAGCCTCTGGCAAAGAAAAGAATGAAAAATGGAAGCGGCGGCGCCCCCGAATGTCAGCAAGGCCCCAGCCAGGCACTGCGTTTACAATAGCAAGGTGGAATCTCCTGTCACTGGCACAGGCTGCTTTGGGAAGGGCTCTCACTCACCCCCGGGGAGCGGTTCTCCTCACACACCCCAGCCAAAGGCACAGCGATCTCCTGGAACCCTCCCGAGGAGCATGACTAAGCCACCTGCCCAGGCCGCGCACTCAGCCTGGGCAGGAACACGCAGGCCAAGGAAGGAGAACTGACACTTGAGATTGTTCACAGCACAGTCTGAAGAGCACGTGTCTTTCCTTTGCTCTTCTGAAGCTGTACCCGGGCCAGGCCGGCTCTGTACTGAACGCAGCAATGTCATTAGTCCATTGATGGCTGCATTCTTCCAGTGTGTGGAGCACGAGAGGATTCCTCGTTTGAGGTGGTCCCTTGTCTCTCTCACCAACAGAATTTGGTCCAAAAGCAGCTATTCCCTCCCCTACCTTGTCTCTCCATTGGTCCATGGACAGCTTTCATTTATCAATGTTCATAAACTTTAACACAACATTAGGAAACATCCCACACTAAAGCCTCAATCTGCCCCATAATTCACCCTGAGCACCTCTATGTGAGAGAGGAGAAATAGTCACAAAGGTCTGACACCCTCCTGCTTCTGGGCATGAATCACCGCTAAGTAATGGGGTCAAGAGGAAATGCCCCAGGGGCAAGTTATTCCAGAACTATCCACTGTGGGCTTTCAAGACATCTGGCACTGGCCCCTGGGGTAGGTGGATCACTAGTCTGACCCACTGTGGCAATTCCCATGTTCCTGTGCTATCACTTTCCATCTTCCGTAACTAACTAATCCTCATCAGGTATGTCTACACTGCATTAGACACCCAGGGCTGGCCCATGCCAGCTGACTCAGGGAAAGGGATTCAGACTAGGGGATTGTTTAATTGTGGTGTAGACATTCAGGCTCAGGCTGGAGCTCGGGCTCTAGGACCCAGCGAGGTGGGAGAGTCCCAGAGCTCCAGCTGCAGTCCCACCCGAATGTCTACATGGCAATTAAACAGCCCCTTAGCCCCAGCCCGTCAGGGGCACAGGCCAGCCGCACGTGTCTATCTGCAGTGTAGATATACCCTGTGGTCCCTGTGCGGCAGGGCAGCATTAGCTGCCCCTCCTTTGCAGAGGAAGAAGCTGCGGCACAGGAAAAGGAAGTGGCTTGCCCAGGCAGCAGGTCAGTGGCAGAGCTGGGAACAGAACCCAGCAGTTCCTGACTCCGACCCACATCCCTCTCACCCAGCACCCCAATGCCTTGTGGCCCACATGCAGCTCGTCTGAAACACAACAGTGGAGAGCTCATGCTCTTTCTCTATGTCTTCCACGTTACCAGACGCACACACCACATAGCAGTCACTTGCCTGCTTTGCTTCCATTCCCACAGCCAGCCACAGCCCAGGAAGTCTGTACTCCGCTGTAGGACACTCTCCGCTTTCTCTCCTCACAGCCCCTAAAAGGGGAACCTATCAAGTCCCCCCCCACCCCAACTCCTTCCTTCTTGGCTTCAAGTCCTGAATTCTGCAGCAACTGACTTGACCCCTTGACCCTGCCCTGCATTCTTCCCCCTCTTTAGACTGAGCAGACGCCTTTCAAGAGGAGCCCTCGGGCTGAGCAGCCAGGAACGCAATGGGGGAAGAAGCCAGGGTCAGCACAGCGACAGTAAAACTCAGGCAGGACAGACAGACAGACAGGGATACTGACAGAAGGCACAGTCTCTCCAGGCACTCGGGGGTCTCGGCCCAACCTCAGCCCAGGCGGGCCCTTCCTTGCATAGGGCGTGAAACTTGGAGGACTTTCAGGCTCCCAACCAGGCAGAAGTGAAGACACTGCTCTGCCCTAGGGGCTCTGGGCCTCCACTCACACAGAGCCACAGGGAGCTAATGAGATGCTGAACTTCCCCACGTGACTCCCACCCCACTCTCCATCTATAGCTCATCTTGTCAGAGCAGGCCCTGCCTGCACAGCACCCAGCGCACTGATGGAGCTACTCTACACACAGTGTGGTGACAGCGCACAGCACAACGGCAAAAACCCACTTGAGCACTGGAGTTACTGCTCCAGTCCAGAAGGGTCCCATTATCATCACTATCAGTTTAGCCTGACATGGCAGAGGTGCTGCCCCGCCGCTTTAGAGGGGATGCAGCCAGGAGCGGGGACAGTGAGGCTCACACAGAACAGAGAGACTAGCCGAAGGATCTGATCACACTGAACAGCCACCACCTACCAGCCCTGCATCGCCAAAGCGTTTACTGCAGAGGTGACTGCAGAGGCCCCGGATGGGAAAAGGCTCCTGATATCAGCAAGGCTAATGGGAAATCTTCCAGAGGGCTCCAGCACATTTTCTCAGGGACCAATTCCGCTCCCAGCACTTCCAGTGTCTCAGACCCACACCGGTGGGAAGGAAGGACAGGAGAGGTGACGCCAGGGAAAGCACAGAGGTTTCTTCCACAGAGGGCCAGGTTCCAAGTGAATCAGAGCGATGGAGATCTCAGCTCAAACCACCAGGATGCAATTGCAATGCTAAGACTCTGAGCGTCTCAGCCACAGATCTCACACAACTACTATCATTAGCCCCATAATCCTCCTCCGGGAACCATGCCATCCTCAGAGCCTGCCTTTCTATGGGGGAGGGTTGGAGGCTGGGAGTTTCCTGCACAACCAGCAGTCAAAGCCAACACACCTGGATGGATGTGCCACCTGAGACATCAGGGATTTCAGGGGTCTGGCAGGAACACAGAGAGAGTGGACACATGGGCAAGCATGCTGGGCCTCACTCTGCTCCTGGTACCTTATGTTCTCCACCCATGTGGCCTCTGGTATTTTGAAAGGTTTGAACCCCATTCTTGCTAGGAAGGCACCAGTCGGACGTCAGATCTCGGCACAAGGGTCATTCAGCACCCTGCCGTGGGCCAGGACTGCTTCCCTTGCACCAGGCAGAGTCACACAAGCAGAACAGAAAATGACAAGGAAAGATGGGATCCCAGCCTGGGACCATCGTCACCAGCTCCTATGGACCACAGACAGTGATCAGGATATCACTGCTATCATCACACCGCAGTGTGACTCCCTCCCTCCCCCGACCCCGAGTCCCTTGGAGGGCAAAAAACCTCCTTCCTAAAGCAGCCAGCCGTCCCCCTCAGCCACTACCCAGCCAGGCCTTTACATGGGGAGTCAGCTACAGCTGGGGTGTTTGAGACAGGCAAGGCCACCACAGGGCGTTGTTTGCTGGAAGAGACACAACCCTCTCCCTCCCTCCCCTTCCCGCCCCCACACACACTCCAGCCTAGTCTTTGTATTCCCCCAACAGATGCGAAAGTGTTACAATTTGCATTGCTAATCAGCCAGCATTGCCAATTATTAGCACAAGCTACAAGCTCCCAACTTAAAGCCCACTCCATTATTCACAGCAGGGCAGAAGCAAGGCAGGGCGCTGGGCGCCAGGGGCCTGGAGAGCCAGCCAGGTTCCTTAGCTGGATCCCAGGGACAGCAACCAGAATGCAGAGGGATGGCATACAGCACAGGGCAGGAACATCCCCCGTGCATGAGCTTTCCAATGAGACCCAGCACTTGGGCAGCCGGGCCAAAGGGCAACCCAGGGAGACAATGCAGCCCAATGGCACCCTCCTCTATCATGTGGAGGGGGAGCCCATAGGACTACAAGTCCCACCATGCACCGGGCCCTTCTGATGCCATGCTGGGCCCTGGTGAACCTCTGGGAGGAAGAGGAGAGCAACAGTAATTTGTTCCTTTTGATATAAACTGGGTGCAGCCCTTGGGCTTCTGGCAAGCTGCCAACAGGGCCCCTGTTGGAGCCAGGTCTGGGGGCACCTGTTCTAAGCAAACGTCCCTGGCTCTTACAGCCTTTCTGCTAGAAACACCAAAGGCTGTTGGGCTGTTAGCTGAGGAGGAAGACACACTCATTCCAAAGGGAAACTGTGTCACCAGCTGCTTATGAAGTCAGGCTTAAGAACACCCTTCATATGGGTGTAGAGAGAGGATGGTACCTTGAAAGGCAGGCCCTCTCCCAATGCCCCAGCTGCTGAGTAGAGATCTCCTGCGGAGCCGATTTTCATGGGTCTCATGCGCTCTACACAACCAGTGCAAAGCCCAGGTCACCAGGAGGCAGGAGAGAAATGATCCTTTGCTGTCGAATTGCACGCTCTGAGCTCCAAGTGCATCTCTCTCTCTCTCTCACTGACTCGCTCTTGTGTCACATGGAGCTTATCCGGCCCTAGGTATGTTCAGAGCAACTCCATACTTCAGGCATGATCTCGTAGAGTTAGCCAAGGAGAAGAGGGGAGGAGNGGGGGGGAAGGGGGGGAGGCTATTCAGAAAGGACAAACTCTCCATGGGGCAAGGGACGGAGGGGAAGAACACAGCGACACTTCACACACACAGCATGCTCACGCTCCAGTCTCAAAGCACCTTATCCAAGGTACCAGAGTGCCCATGTTACAGAGAGAGAGACTGAGGCACATGGCAAGGAAACAATTTGCCCAAGCTTCCCGGAATCAGAGCACAGCCAGGAGCAGACTCCAGAAGTCCTGATCCCAGCCAACTGCAACACAGGATGGGTGTGTGTGTGTATCTATACACAGAGTTAAAATACTCAGCCACTTCTCCCTTGTGCAAGTTGTCAGACTAAAATATGGCAACAGTGTGTGCACAGCCCAGCTTGGCACTACCCAGCTCCTGCCTCACCCCCTACCACTCACCAACTCCACTGCTTGCTCTCCACCCTCAGCCGCCTAATTAACGAAAGTCCCTCCAGAGCACTCATTAAACACTCCCAAACCTGTGCCGTATCCTAGCCACTCCTTTCCCCATGTTTGTACTCCGGTGTCCTGGACGGGGCTGCTTTCGCCATTTGTGGCAGGAGACCCATTCTTTGACACATCTCCCCTACAGCCCCGAGTGCCTTTACATCTCGTTATTGACATTTGCTTCCGGCACATACGTAGGGCCGGCTCTCTCTCCCCGGGGGTACCCCAAACAAAACTGAATTCAGTGCTGAACTGGCAAGCCCAGAGACTGAATCTTCTCTATCCACAGAGCAAGTCCACCAGCAGACTCAGCTTCCCTAGGCACCACTGCCTCAGCCCCGCCCTGCAGGGACCACCCATCAGTCCTTGATCTCTCCACCCAGACCACTAATACAGGCGCCAACGACAGTAGCGGGCTTTGTGACGTGGGCACCTGTCTCACTAGGAAATAAAATGAGACCCACCAACTTGTTTCACAAGGACCACTGAACAGCTGTCTGAGGGAATGGCTCCCAGACACGAGCCAGCCTGGCCCCCAGAGGTGAAACTCTCCATACAAACCATCCCCAACTCACCCAGTCCCCCTCCCACCTTTGTATTCTGGATAAAATAATGAAAATGACAAACTGCTGCTTAACACTGAAAAATCAAAAAGCTTTTAGACCTTCTGGGGGAAGCACCTAAACTGAGACTCTCACTAGACAACTCCCCTCGAACAAAGTACATTCTTGTTCAATGCAGTGGTAACAAAAGGACCTTGGAGCATCAATTTGTTGCTAGTCTCTTTCTTTCTGGCTCAGTAACATAACGGTTCAAGCCCTCTGTTCTGGACACTGGTTGCATTGTGTATTTAATGAGATGACCCTATCTACTCTCATCAAACAGAAGGTTTGGCACACAGGAAAACTGTCTTTCAGGCCCTGCCTTGCCTGTCCTGGGAAGTTGTAGCACCTCTTTAGCAAACCATGCTAAGGGCTCATCTATAAGCAAAACAGCACTGGTTTAACAAGAGGTGTGACACTGATTTTGTTAAACCAGTGCACAAGGCTACATGGAATCTCTCTTAAAACGATATAAACCTGGTTTATATCAATTTAGCGGAAGCAGATTAGGATCAGGTTTTACGCTAAAGAGAAATAAGCCACTATGAAACCAAAATTGAAGTGTCTACACAGGGGTTTGCACAGATTTAACTAAATCAGTTTTAAAATCAATTTAAGTTAAATTGGTGCACCTTGTGTGTGGACCCATGCTGACTAGGATTCTTACCAGTATGGTGCTAATGCGGTTTCCATGAGCAGTCCAGACAGAAGGCCCATGTCAGAGGTTATACTGCACATTTAGATGGGACCTTGCATTACTTGCACCAGTGTAAAGGATGGGTTGAGAGCACTCAGGATCCACCAGCAGTAGGGTTCATTGACTAATCGGAGGAAATCAGAATTTAGTGTTTCCCTATAATAAGGAAGATTAATTACAAAGCATTATTTCCCAGTGTCCATAGCAGATCTCAAGGAGTAACTCAGTGTCTGCCTAACCTTATGCATATGCCAAGATGCATCTGGATGAGACAGATTCCTTTCCATCTAAGTCCCACACAAAAGGAGCTGCCCTTCTCTGAGGCAGTTTTTGATGTATTTTGCAATGGCCACGGCCCTGTGGTGATCTCACCCTCCAGCAGACAACATGGGGGGGAATGAAGGAAACAGCCCAGTTGATTAATTTGTTCCTTTCGGCTGCTGTTGCTGCAGATAAACACTCCCCAGCACAACTGTCAACAGTCTGAAGTGTCACTCTCTGAACTGGTGACACAGTCTGGAAGGATTTCCATAGTATTTGCACATCAGCACTGCACCCTCCTCTGAGAGCCCGATACAAGGCCAAAACCCTGTCCGCTACACCCAGGTCTTGTTTGCAATACCTGCTTGAGCACAAACAAGGGCAGTTTTGTAATAAAGGCGGCTACAAACAAAGATTGAATACTAATTACAAAATGTACATTGCAGAGAAATTATTCAGCACAGGGTTAGGTTTTGGGTGGGAGAGAAATTGCGAGCAACTATTCAACAGCATTTAACACAGTACAACCTGGAAATGCAGGTTAGAGGTTACAAGGAAGTCGCCCATTCTCCACACCAGTTTCAGTTCTTCTCCCACAAGAGGAACTGTGACTCAGATCCTTCTTGCCAGTTGCCACAATGCAAGGTCTGCACCTAGGATACATTTCTGACACCTTAAGCTTCAGGGGTGAGCAAATGCAGCTCTTTTCTGCAACAGCAAACAGAATCAACGTGGCAAACAAACGTAAAGCGAGGAGTTGATTATTGTTCAAAGTTCAAGGCTTTGTTTGAATTAGACCCTACAAATACAGAAGTTTCTTCTCATATGTTGTTTCCAGCCAGAGAAACATCTGATCTGTATCATACAGCTATTTCAGAAGTTAGATTGTACAGATCCATGGCTAGCCATGGCTAAGAAAATTGCCTGTACATTTTTTTTAAAGTACCCCGCCAGGCTTCGAGCTCCTCAGTTCCATCTGATAGAGGGAATTCTGAGTCCCGCCCCCCCATGCATGCAAGTATTGTTTTATGTCATTGTCCTAAGTTTAGTTCCTTGCTGACCAGCTAATTTACATCTCACATAATTGCCTAAAACCACAGAGTTTTTGAGCCCCTCGGCAGATGTTTGCTACTCTATATACCGGTATTCCTCCCTAAGCAAGTCAATCTACAGTAACCCCCTGGGCAGGAGGCAGGCAGCTCAAACCTCAGCCATCCCCAGTGATACTTCAGGCTGCTTTCTAGCTATTAGGCCAAAAGTCACAGCGCGGCAGCGCCAGGGCTACAGGCAATTGAACAGGTTTCCCCTTATCACCATCAGCCTTACCCAGCCTAGGCAAGCCCACTCCAGTTCCCACTGGCTACAACACTGCAGAAGTGAGACCAGCACTACAAATCAGTGCGATGCGACCCAGCCCTGCCAGGGCTAGAGGGAGGAACGAAGGCAGCCCTACCCTGGTGTGAAATTGTTCATTACGCACGAGGATTTCCCTACCTTGGAAACGGTGAGGTAACCAGCAGGCAAAGGACAAGCAGTAACAGCAGCACAGGGAACCTGGAATAGGTTTGCGTTTCCAGTCCCCAACTATCAAGTATTCCCCAGGATTAGCCCAATTAGCCCTCCACATCTTGCTTCAATGTAGCAAAGCAACTCAGCTGCCTGAGAAGCAAAGCAGCAGCTCCTTCCTTCTCTCTCCCCCCCGCCATTGTTTTGTCCACAGAGAGAGAAAGGGGGACCAGGTGCCAGACAGCTGCTGCTGGTCAGAGCAGGCGGGGAAGGCAGGCTGTCTCCAGCAGCCAGAGAGTTAATGGCACGCTGAGATAATGGGTTCCCATGCAAAGCCTTGTGCGGCTGCCACCCAGCACACACAGCCAGAGCCAGTGCTGAACTGTAATGAAAGAGGGGCTGGGGCTCAAGCAATATTTGTACATTCATAAGTAACGCAGCAGGCCCAGAGGTGCCCGAGGCTACGAACCGCCAGGCCCAGAGGTGCCGGGGCTACGAACCACCAGGCCCAGAGGTGCCGGGGCTCTGCACCGCCAGGCCCAGAGGTGCCCGAGGCTCTGCACCGCCAGGCCCAGAGGTGCCGGGGCTCTGCACCACCAGGCCCATTAAGCCCTGCCCAGAGCCCCACGCTCCCGGAGACCACAGGACCTGCCCTGCTCTGGGGGCACAGCAACAGTGACCCCTCGTCCCTCACCACCTCGCTGCCAGCCCCCCAGCGCCCCACATCTGCCATACACAGCCCCCCAGCACCCATCCCCCAGCACTCAGCCCCCCAGCGCCCATCCTGCCAGGGCCCCTGCACACAGGGCCAGGGCACAGCCTCCACCCCCACCCAAAAACGAGGGGGTGGACCAGCTAGCCAGGTACTGGCACCACCATGGACCGCGAAACCAGGGCAGGTGACACACCCCTACATCCCCCACACACACACCCCTACCCACACACCCCTACATCCCCCCCACACACACCCCTACCCACACACCCCTACCTCCCCCCCACACAGACCCCTACCCACACACACGGGGGGGCACACACCCCTACATCCCCCCACACACACACAGCCCTACCCACACACAGGGGGGCACACACCCCTACATCCCCCCCACACACACCCCTACCCACACACAGGGGGGGGCACACACCCCTACATCCCCCACACACACACCCCTACCCACACACAAGGGGGCACACACCCCTACATCCCCCCCCCCACACGGGGGGGGCACACACACCCCACACACGGGGGGAGGGGACAGACACACACACACGGGGGGGGGCACACCCCTACCCCCCACCACAGACACACGGCGGGCGGGTGACACTGACCCGCCCCCCCGCCCTCCATGTCGGCTGGGCCCCGGGCCGGGCCGCCTCCCCCGGTACCTGGCGCCGCGTCTTCCCGGCCTCCCCGCCCGGCTCCGCCGCCGCCCGCAGCTCGGCCCGCGCCCGCCCGCACTCACCGGCCGCCGGAGCTCGCGGCGCGCGGCCGAGACGGGCCCGGGCCGGGGGCGGGGCGGGGAGCGGGGCCCGGGCCGGGGGCGGGGCGGGGAGCGGGGCCCAGCCCGGATCGGCCCCGGAGCCGGCACGCGGCGGGGGAGCGGCCCGGCCCACCCCCCGCCGTGCACACCCACAGCCTTGCACACCCAGCCCTGCACCCCCCCGCCGTGCACACCCGCAGCTTTGCACACCCAGCCCCCCGCCTTGCACACCCGCAGCTTTGCACATCCAGCCCCCCCACCGTGCACACCCTCAGTTTTGCACACCCAGCCCCCCGCTGTGCACACCCACAGCTTTGCACAGCCCCCCAGCCCTGCACCCCCTGCCATGCACCCCCAGCTCCCCCAGCCCTGCACCCCCAGCTCCCCCAGCCCTGCACCCCCCATCGTGCACTCCCACAGCCTTGCACACCCAGCCATGCACACCGCCAGCCCACACACACCACCCTGCACCCCCATGGCCATGCACCCCCCCAGCCTTGCACACCCCACAGCCATGCACCCCACAGCCGTGCTCATGCACACCCAGGCACACCCAGCCCCCACACACCACCCTGCACACCCACAGCCTTGCACACCCCGCCCACACACACAGCCCTGCACACCCACATCCTTGCACTCTCTGCCGTGCACATCCATCCCCCCACAGCTCTGCACTCCCTACAGCCTTGCACACCCACACCCAGCCCTGCATCCCCACAGCATTGCCCACTCGGTCTTGCACACTCATCCCTCCTAACCTTGTACTATCTGCCTTGCACACCTGTCCCCAGTTGTGCACCCCACAGCCTTTCACACTCTGCCTTGCACACTTATCCCCTATAGCCATGCACACTCTGCCTTACAACCCACCCCACACTTGCACATTCTGCCTTGCACGCCCAGCCTTGTGCGTGCCTGCCCCACACCCCCTGCACCTCCTTCTGCAGCCTCGCACACTCTCTTGCACACCCATCCCACACATCCTTGCACACATACCCAGCCACCAGCCTTGCACACCTGCTCTGCCTACAGCTTCTCACCCCGCCCATCAGGTAGCCTTGCACATCCACTCCTCTGCACACCCACCCTTGTACACCAAGCCTTGAAAACCCCCACACACATATCCTTGCATACCCAACACCGCTGCCTATCCTTACATACCCAGCCCCACCAGCCAACCTTGTACACACAGCCTCCCAGCCTTGCACACCCATCAGTCAGCATTGCACCTCTGCCAGCCACCCTTCTACACCCACAAATCTTGCACACCCCTCCACACCGGACAGCCTTACATACACACACAAGACACCAGCCAGCCTTACATGCTCATGCACACAGAGGCACCAACTAGCCTTAGACATCACACACTCACACTAGCCTGCCTCACACACACAGGCCATCCTTACACACTCACACCAGCCTTACACACACACGCTGGTCTTGCAAACTCACTCTCCAGCTATCCTTACACGCACTCTCACATACAGTGGAAAGCTACACACACACCCCATATAGCATCACACAGCCCCGTACTGGCCAGCATGACACACAGAGACATGGACATTCACACTGGCTCTCATAACTTGCTGCCGGTACAAACACATACATGCGCATGCACACACAAACGGAAGGCGAGAAGGGGGCCAGGCAGATCATCCTTGGGATTTGGGGCCTGCCATGGAGCCCGCGAGATCAGGGTACACACTCCAGCTGTCCCACAGCCTTGACACGGGGCAACTCACTTCATTTCTCTGGCTTTCAGTTCCCAGTTCTGAGGGTAACAGCATTTCCCTGCCTCTTGGGGGCTCATGAAAATAATTCCCCTAATGTGCTCAGATACGACAGGGATGGGCCGCACAGAAACCCCGGCGCAGACGACAGGTAAGGTAACAAATACAATCATTTCTAGTTTCAGTTAGGTACAGTGTTTATTTTGTATGTCCTGTCATAAAGAGCTGCTGTGGTCTTCCCCAGAGGTGGCTGCAGTGCAGGGCTGGGGCCACTGAGCTCTGCGTAAAGCACACCCAGGTCCATCTGGCTAGAATTGCACAGCATAGTAAAACCAGCCTGATCTTAGAACAAATGAAACATGCCGAGGCTCCTGTGATGGATACGGAGCATCTCTGTAGTGATGTACAGACACTGGATGTTGGGATGGTCACAGTGTGAATATATATTGGGTTGGGCTCCTAGAGGGCTGTAAGGAAAAGCCAGCAGGAAGTGAAAGACCAGCTCAAGATAAGGCAGCCACCTCTCAGCAAACACCTGAGAGTTGTTAAGGGACAATGGTAGAGCCACTGGCTCTGAGGACTCTGACTCCATCTCCTGCTGAGCCTGGGTATCTGCAGACGGGCCGCAGCCCAGGAACACAGACGAGCGAGCAAGAGGACTAGAGCAGCTCAAAAAGGACAACTTGCGAGAGTGGGGGAGTTGTTTGGGGGAGTCCGGCTGAGACACAAGCACCCGCTGGGGGTGTCTAAAGACACCCCTGCCTGGGTTACCGTCAGAGGTGGGAAGCCTTTAGGTAAGACCAACATGGTGTAGACAGCGACAAAGAGTCCGGTGGCACCTCTTAGACTAACAGACGTATTGGAGCATAAGCTTTCGTGGGTGAATATGTCTGACGAAGTGGGTATTCACCCACGAAAGCTTATGCTCCAATACGTCTGTTAGTCTATAAGGTGCCACAGGACTCTTTGTCGCTTTTTACAGATCCAGACTAACACGGCGACCCCTCTGATGGTGTAGACAGTTTGTTTTTTTCAAATCCTTTTATGATCTGTTCCTTTGGTTGAAATAAGCAGCCCTTTGGCTATGAAGGCTATTGTGTCGCAGTCAGGGTGGATTTGATTTATATCATGATTTAAATCACTAGTCAGGAAGACTCCATTTAATCATGGATTTCTACATAAAAGTGCATTCTTGTTGGTTGTTATAATCTGAATACATATTCTTCACAACTCAGAGATAAACGTAGGTTTCATTTTTTGAAGGTACACACTATACATTTTTAAAGTGATTTATTTTGAAAACTTTTCAGATTAGTTTTACAGCTATATCAGAAAATGAATGATTGTGTGGTTATTTCATTTACCAAAGGTAACTGAAGCAGATATTTATGAAGTAATTGGGAGGTGCACTATCTCCAATTCAACAGGTTAATCATTAATATTTGGAGGATTTTCTTGCCATGCTGTATGAGGAGGAGAACATCACCAGACAGACATTTAAACTGTTTTATTTAACTAAAACAACAATGTTATGTATTCTGGATTTTTATCTTCAACAGCATAATATTTTAACAAAACAAGCATATGAATTTTTGAATTTAGTTAAATGTTCAAGTTTTTTAAAATCAGGCTTGTTTTTAACTAAAATAGTTAAATGAAATATTTAAAAACAACAATTAAATCGACTATGTCAGCCAGGTCAACATGAGAAACTTAAAATATTGGCTTCTGTAGCTAACTCGGTCATCTTCACCTTCATTTTCCTGTTTGTTCATAATCTGGAAAAGAAAAACAAGCTTTCCTGCTTTTTCAGGTCCCAAACGATTTCTCAATATGGAATGAATTAGTCCAAAGGAAGAAAATATTCTTTCTACACCGGCGGAAGAAGCTACTGCTGTTAAAAGTGAGATTATCACTTCAACAGTCTCTGAATCCAAGTACTTACGTGACTTCCACCAGTTCGCTTCGCTGGTGTGACTTTCTTTAAAACATCATCAGCAAACATATATTTCTTGAATGGTTCTTATTCCCCAACTGGGTCTCTCTTACGGCCTGCTGCCATTATGGGTTTTCCCTTCTAGTGAGAGAATGGTACGGTAGATCTCAAATCAATGAAGGCTACACTCAGAAAGACCTCAAGACTTCTGGAATATGCTGCTCAAACAGTTTCATTTTTGTTTCTGCTGCCTGTCCCTCTCTTCTCACATTTATCTCCAGACTTCTTCTCCTTGTCCAGATCTATTCTGCCCCCAGCAATCTTCTATTCATTGGACTTTTTGAAACTTTGCACTTTTAGAGAGGGGTAAGGGATTGACTCTGGGTACACAAATTTGAAGAGGGACAATAGGGTTGAGGTCTGTTATTTCTCACCTCTGTATATTATTTATTTAAAAACATTTTTGCTGTTAACAAGCATGTTATCTCTGGAGACACAAATCCACAGTTTGAGAACTGCAAAACTTAGCATCTCTGATGGTATCTTCTAGACTGAGCACTGAGTCCCATTGGGTAAATAGAAAGATTAACCTAAATAATCTATACAGAAGCCCCTGGAACCCCATAAAATTGGGTCCCTAATCCATGAACTAATGTAACTCTTTTACAAAACTTTTCTTAAACATTATATGAATATATTGTCTCATATTATAGAATTAGAATTTATAATCCCTATTCCATGATGAGATATCCTTGAGCTATAATGTATCTTAATTAAAACTATCTTTAGATAGGTTTTTCCTCTAAAAGCATTTTATAAAAAAAATCCAATTTAAATAAAAAAAATCCGTTGGTTTTTTGGGGGTTTTTTTTAATCATTGATTTTTATCCACCCTGGTCGTGGTACTCCACTGGGCACAGACTCCACTGGGCACAGACTCCTGAAGGGAAGAACAGTCTCCCAGCAGCTAGTCTGGGAGTGGGAGAATTGTGGAATCCGACCCCAGGATAGGCCTGATCCTTGGGGGGTGCACCAGAGAGGGGACGGTGCAACTGGGACATCTCCCATGTAAGTGAAGCAGCTTATCGGGTGCAGCTGCGCCCCTTCCGGGGCTGATACAGCACTGTCACGGTCAGAAATACCTTTGAGAAGTGGGGCAATGCAAACTGGAAATAGCTGCAGAAACCTAAGGGCCAGGGCTGGGCTTTCCAAAGGAGCGTATGGGAGGTAGGGGCCTAGGTCCCACTGCCTTCCGTGGGATTTAAAATCCCTGCTACCCGAAGCAGCACAGACCTCTGCTCCTGACAGCGGTCTCCAGTCTAGTAGCTGGAGAACTCCGGGAACTGAATTTAGGGGCAGAGTTTTAAATGGGACTCTGGGCTTTATCAGTGGGTGATCAAGACTGTTAACTGCACGCCTCTGAGACAGGAGCATCTAGCTAAAGGCAGCCCGAGGGATTTGGCCACCTAATGTGGTTAAAGCAGTCATTTAAATGGCCCTTGTGGTGTGTGTAGCAATTAGTTCTGTAGCGAAGCTGTTACCCAAGTCTGTTGTACGCGTGTATTTCTATTGTGTGTTTGCAATGGCCATTGCCAATGTAACCACAGGCCAATAAATCCACAGATCCTGGTATGTTCTAAAGCCAGGGTGTTCTAGCCCCGTTTCCAGGCTTGCATTTGACGTTGGGCTTTTCTTTGGGGAAGCGTCGCTGGGATCGTTTCTGAAGGAGACTGTGGTTTGAAGAGAGTTCTCTCCTGAGGCAGCATCAAGATGGAGTCCATCAGTGGGAGGAGAAGGGGCTGTGGTCTGCAGTTCTAGCCTCCTGTCTTGTAAGCTCAGAGCAGGTGGAACAAGTTGACAAGAGGATACAAAAGCCACAAGAGCGGCCCAGTAATGTAACTCGGCCAGGGTCCAAAGGAACAGCCAGGCCAACTCCCACTACGAAGTTGACGGAAATGGTCAGATAAAGCTGTCTGTCCTGGCTGAGCAGGGGTAAGTCTCCCACTGGAAAAGGTGAGACATCAAACCCAAAGAGGTAATGCTGCCCTACCCACAATCCTCACTGCATGCAGGACCACACAGCCACATGGGCAATATACGTGACCAAGGACCAATCTGAAAGATGAGCTGAGCCTTGAACTGTCGTCCTGGTGAGTTTTCGCATCACCTATTCCCGATTCTTGGATGCTGCTTTGCCCTCAGGCCAGTCATTAGGTCCTTGACCGAGGTCGCACTTCTCCTGCAATTGCTCACTGGCCGCCAGACTTTGCTCAAGGACACAGACTCCCTCCAGCTCCACCCTCTTGTCTGTGGCGATCTGGTGGAGCATGGACAGGGGGAGACCGAGGCAGTCTTAAAGGTGCAGAACCACGGGGGGTGCAACCATGAAACTGCCACAGCTGACGTTGCAGGTAAATTGGGACCATCGGCGCCATCACCAGCAACTCCCACCAAGTTGACCAGAAGGCTTCGGAAAATGAGAAGTGTCATCAGCCATTTCTTCCCACTGGCAGGGGCGTGGTGCTGGGCTGCTGTAAACAGCTGACCCAGAGCTGACGGTGCCCGGGTGGGAGCCGGTGGGGAACAAGAGAAGAGAATACAGAGCAAGATGCGGAAAACCAACAAGTTCACAAAGCCAGTTAGCAACTCATTCATATCCCTGGTGCTTCCCCCGTCCCTGAGGTACCCGTGAGCTGAGAGCACAGGACCTTGAGGATTCTGCCGGGATCCATCTAACAGGAGGTGAAATGGGCTCTGTGATGGTAGCATTATCACAAACGTGTTCCAATTGCAATGGCAGTTAATCCGTTGTTACACACATTTCACAATCACTGCGGCCCCTGGACATTTGGACCCAGATCCCGTGCTGATGAGCTAATTACAAATATTCAGACTGTTAAGATCTGTTTGTCTGTCCTTTCTTTGCTCTTCACCCAGTTCTTATACAGCCCTGTGACGTGACCCGGGGCTCCGATTCTGCCCAGTTCCGTCCAGGAAGACGTCATTTACCACCAACCTGGTTTGGGCCAAAGCAAAGAAACACACTTTGTTTAGCGCATCTAGATGTGAAGAATCAATACACTTTGATCGGACAAAGCCCAAGGCAGGAACGCTGGGAAACTGAGTGTGGAGCGACATGCAGCTGCCAGGAGGGAGTTTACGTGGAGAGAGGTGGATTCCTGCAGTTCAGATGCCCAGAAAGAATCACGCGGGGTGCCACTGATTTAGAGACAAAGGCTGCAGCGCTAATTCAAGCAGTTATGACAGCAATTGGGTCCTGGCTGAGCCTTCACGTGAACAGACAATTCAGTCCCTGACGCCATCCCCGTAATGTCTGTGCATGTCCATTTATGCCATGCAGTTAATTCTGACTCCTGGAGCAGGACCAGTAGGGATGTAATTGACTCTAGCTTCAGATGCAGCCTGTGCTCAATGAAGAGTTGAAAGCTGACAGGGATTTTATTCTGCATTTTATCTGCGGCCAAGCACACTAAAGCAGCTTTGGGTGGCTCATGCATGAAAAAACACCCATTCAGTATTCCAGGCCTGGCTGAAGCAGCCCAGTGAGGTGAAAGGTAACCCTTAAAAGCCATGCTGGGACAGACAGGGACCCCCTTTCAGAGCAGGGGTGGGGCTGGCAGTGCCCTGCTGAGAAGGGTCTCTTCTCTGGAGTGGAGTGTGAAATAAAGCTGAAAGGTGCAGCTTACCTAAGGCCCTTTTGTATTGCTCTGCTGGGCGGGAGGTGAGGCTGCCTCTGCTGGGCCTGCTTGGGGAACAGGCCAAGCACGTCACTAAATGGCCTCAAACTTTCATTGTCAGTGGTTTGCAGAGGACAAAAAGGGCCAGTTTTTGCAGACACGAATGTACAATAGGGATCAGCCCTTCTGTTCAGCTAGGCAGCCGCTAGAATCCGCCAGAACAGCAAACTCCCCAGCCCAGCTGGCAGCGCGGAATGCTCTCTGACGGGAGGGGGGCACTGGCCAGACTAGAGTGCCGGACAGGCCGCGGCACTGCTAATAGCACTAGGGTGACCCCGTATTAGGGGCTTTGTTTTATATACGCAACTAGACCCCCTCCACGCCCTGAAAAAAGTGTCCCGATTTCTAACACTTGCTCTCTGGTCACCCGAGAGAGCACCAGTGACTGGCAGCTCTCTCCGGGTGCCAGTAAAGTGGGAAGGCACCACACAAACCCGAAGGAGGCACCACCCCAGCTGTGCTAAATGGACATCATGCATGGGCAGGAGTGGCGCAATGCCCAGTTACATGGCTTAGGCTCCAGCCTTCTGTGCATGAACGTGGCTGGGCAGGCCGGGGAGATCAAAAGGCCTTGACCGGCCAAACGTGGGCCTTAGAGAAGAACAGGGAGAGTTACTGAGAGAACTGCTAGGACCAGGCCACTTGTACCTGGGCATCTGCAAACTCACCCACTAACCCTTCGCCTGCTGTGCTGCACCGTCCATCGAAGGATCTCAAAGCTCACTGACACGGGCATGAGGAGCCGGCGCCATTCCTGACATCAAAGGAGGAATGTGGTGATATCCTGCCGAACGAACACCCCAGGCCTGATCCATACCCAGGGCCGGGTTGAGAACCTGGAAGCCAACTCAAGGAGGCAGTTGCCCCTGCAGAGAACAAGCCTGGGATTGCTTTGGGGTTATTGTCTGTCAGGTTTTGGAGGAAACAGTCATTCCCCTCCCCTGGGCTTGTGTCTGTCTGTTACCGGCGAGGGCCCAGCTCTCAGAAAGTGGCTATTGCCACTTGGTCTTGCATCTGAATTTCAATTTGCAGGGAAGTGTGGAACTGACCTGATGCAGTGTGAACTGACAGGGGACTTTGCTCCTGCACAGCATTACCAGCCAGGTGTGGGAATGAAAAATACAAACCAGCCATCATCTTCCCGCTGGGGCCCCTGCCACACCAGCGCCTAGAGCACTCCTCCGGGCTCCTGTCACCTCCTGTTCCGTTGCGTGTGCTCTAACCAGCACCGAAGCTGAGGCTGCTCCAGCCGCTTCCCCCATGAGCTTGCCCAACCTAGCTCTGTTGCGGTCAGAGTACGCAGCGCTGAATGGGAGGCATAGCCCTCGGTCTTGCGTTTCTCACCTGGGCAGTTCTGCAGCACACACCCACCACTGCAGAATGAAAGTGCTCTCGGGGGCAGTTACCCCAAACGCCAGGAAGCTGCTGCTCTCGAGTGGCTTCGTGCCTTGTGTTGTGCACCCCTGAATTTGCAGTAGCATGAGGCACTGGTGCACGCCCATCCAGCGTAAGGGGTCAGAAACTCTCTGTCCAGCCGAGGTCTCGTTAGAAATCCACCCCCCTGAACAGAGCTGCAGAGAGCAACAGGCCCTGTTTGAATGCTGTCAGCCTCTGAACGCTGGGGAGAGTGGAGGGACCAAGGAAGGTAATTTCTGTGCAATATATTAACCAAGGGCCCCCGTGCTGCTGAGACCAGGGCCATGGGCTCCGCCAGACTGCCCCCAGCAGTGAACTGCAGCCCCCCTCAGACTCACACCGAGCTCTCGGGGCAGTGCGTTCCCTCCGCAGGTCACTGCCCCACGTCCGTATCACTTGTTCCCTCCACCTGGTAAAGGGAGAGGCAGATTTACAGCCATGCAGCAAGTGCCCAGTCAGTAGATTGTTCCACCGCGGCGGCCCAGCAAGGAGCAGGGAGTTAACGGGCATAACCAGAGAGCCGGCAGCACACCCTGGGCCGCTCCACCAGATGGGCTGTGGCCGACAGGCCCCGCATTGAATAGGCAGATTAGACACAGGCCTTGCAGTGGGGGAGGGGACTGTGACACGGCTGCCTGCCTTTGTCAGCATTGCATTTTGTGCTTTCCTTTTGTCTTGGGCACGTGGGGCTGAGAAGTCTAGGAGCCACTTGTCCAGCTGGAGGTGCAGGGCTGGGGCTGGCCAGGAGAGCAGGGTGCCTGCCTGGGTACTTTCCAGTGAAGGCACAGCAGCTGGTTATGCTGCTGCAGGTTTTCCCCTTGCCTGAATGGGAAGGGCACATGCCTTGGGGCTGCACTCAGATTTCTCCGTCCAGCCCTGCATGCCAGCTGACCAGTAACCCAAGCTTGCTCCGAGTCTCCGGTCAGCCTAGCAATGGGTCACCGTTTGTTTGTGGCAGATCGCACCGGGCAGGCAGCCGTTTGGCTGAAATCAGTGGCAGTCTCCCAGCTGAGCAGTAGCCATGTCCCTTGGGTAAGGAATGGGGGTGGCTGGGCACTGTTGTGGCTCCTGTGTTTTGCCCCAGAGGGGGCTGTGTTTTAGCTCTCTGCGCTGGCTTCCCATGGCATACCGCGTCTCGGGCCTGATCTTCGAGGCGCTCAGCGGCCTGGGCTCAGCGTATCTAGAGGGGTCTATGGCTCCGGGCTGGGGACCGAGGTCCATAACTCCACCCCTCAGGCCCGTGGAACTTTCTACCACCGGGGCAGAGCCCAGCTGGGCAGCAAACAGAGCATCCCACGGGTCCCATCCCACGGGTCCCCAGGAACTCAGGGCCTCCCCAGGGGCCCTGCGCCCACCCTTCTCTGACCCAAACCCGGAGCAGCGTGTATGTTAAAAAAAAACAACCTTCCAAAACAAACCACTCTGCTGTACGCACAATCCTCCCCCTGGGGAGAGGACGAGAGCAAAGCACACGTGACAGATGCTAGCTGCATTGCTCAGTGCACTGCTGGACGGCGTTCAGATACTATAGTGGTTGGGGGTATGAGAACCTGTAGAGACTAGAACAGGAGGGAATTCATTCTGTGGTGCTAAAGGGCTTCTCCTTTTGGGGATCCCGAGGATCTAGAAAAGCCAGTTGCCCTGGGCTCCAGCTGGATCTGACAGCACGATCCTTATGTGAGTACCATGCAGCCTTCGCCCAATCCCAGCCCGTCTGAGGTGTTATCCTCAGCTCCAGACAAAGAACTTCGATCCGGCCCTGGGGAACCTGCCTTTGCAAGGGGCTGGCTCCTCTCAGGCTGGGATATTGCATCAAGCTTCAGCACAGAGGGGAGGGGAGCTGAGCTTTTTCGGAGAAAGTCCCCCAGACTCATGCGCTAGCAGAGCCTCTTGCAGGAGCAGGGTCTCTAGAGAGACGTCGTACAGGCCCTTTGGGGAGTTCTTGCAGACAGCGCCATTCCCAAGGCAGAAAAGGCACCTCTCTCGCCTCGCTGAAGTGGGGAGCACTGTGGGGTGGGTGGGACCCCCCGTAGGCCCTGTTCTTCCAGACCGACCCAAGGGGAACTCAAATTGCCAGAAATTCAACCAAATGGTCAGCAATGTTACACAGTGAAAGGGCAAGCTGACAGCAGAGGGTGTGGTTGCTTCTGGGGCTGTGCTGGCTAGGGAAGAGCATGGCAGGGTGGGCGGGGAATTCATATGCTCAGCCTATGGGCTGTGGGGTTCAAGGGACAGGCGTGTGCCCTGTACCCGCTAGATGGGCACATGACTCCTGCGGGGGCGTGGCGGAGGGCGCTGATGTCAGGTAGGGATAGAACTCCGGGCTGGCCTAGGCACAGCTGTATTGGTTTGGAGCCTGTAACTGGTACAGCTGTAGTGTGGAGCCGGTTATCCTGGGCTACAGGGTCTGAGACCAGGGTAGCTGATTCCTGCCCGTGTCCATCGTAAACATTATGGTGCCGTGGAAGCTGTTCAGCCCAGCCCGCAGCGCACAGCTCCCAGCACTGCACACGACCACCACTGCGCCGGGGTCGCTTTTGCCTTTCCTGTCTGTTCGTCACTATTTGTATTGGGCTGGTGCAGATCAGGCCCCCTTGCGCCAGGCGCTGGACCAGCACAGAGCACAAGGACAGCCCCTTCCCCAAGCGTAAGGCGAGGGGCAGCTGGTGCAGGCCGATGGACGGGGGGCACGAGGATCACAGGGAGGGGAGCTGCTCTAGGTCTGCTCCCCGTTAACAGCCTCTGCCTTTGGCTACAAAGACTAACTAAACCAGCAGCTTTACGGAGAGCATTTCATTTTCCTTCGTCCCCCCACACAGGGGTGCAGACGGGCCCCCGTCAATCTGCCCAGCCTGGGTCCCTCTGCAGCTCCCCGCTCGAGGCTGAAGAACCAGCATCCCCTCCCACCCCCGGCCCAGACGAGACGATCAGGGAACGTTTCCACTCCCCCCCCCCACACACACACACGCTCTCGTTGTGTCTGGCTGGCGGGCGCCTGGGTGGCTCTTGGAGGGGACAAAGCTCTGCAGCCAGCAGGGCCACAGGCCACCTGGGGGCATGTGGCTGCTGCCGGGCCTGGGCACAGACGGACCAGCTCACTTCTTGTGATTCGCTCTCCCTCCGGTGGCCAGAAGCGGTACGGCAACACCAGGGGGCCCGATTCTGCACTCACTGTATCCCTATTCCCCGGTTGCCATCACTGATATGAAAAGGGAGCAAGCAGCGCTTACACCACGTGCTGCTGACTTCTCCAAGTCTGCTGGCACATATAGGCCACCTGAAGTTGCTGCTTAATTAGCCACATCCTGTGTCTGTTATTAAGGGAAGCTGCGTTGCTGGTTGAAATATGGGACAGAGGTGGTAGGAAAGGGACAGTCTGCCACTGTTACTCACACTGAGTAGTGCTTTACTCCCCCAGGGTACTTGCAGAGTGAGGTGCTACTTACCATGAGTAGGGACGGCAGAGTCTGGCCTGAGATGACTTCAGTGCACACTGTCCGTATCTCAACTAGAGGAGAAGGTCTCTGGAGCAAGTGTATATCCATAGATCCGCCGGGCCTTCCATGCTCTGAAAAGCATCTGAGCACCAAAGGAGGGCAGCAATCTCACACAAATATCTAAGGCAGCAAGGAGGAGATTGTTCAGACAGGATGCTGACAAACTGGAACTGGTTCAAAAATGGGTTTATTGCTACAAGAAGGACTCAGGGTCTGGGAACTTGCTTTAGAGTGAGAGACTGAAGACGTTCAATTGATTGATCTCATCCAAGAGAAGGCTGAGAAGTAACTTGATCATGGTCCATAAGGACCGACCTGGGGAAGAGATTGTTGATCATAGGCAGCTCTTTATACTAGCAGCAAAAAGCAGGACAAGGTCTAATGCTTGGAAGCTGAAATTCAGACTGGAACTAACTAGAGCTAAGGCACAATTTTCTAGCAGGGAGGGGAATTAACCGTTAACAACTCGCCAAGGGTTCTGGGGGGTTCTCTGTCACATGACAGCTTTAAATCCAGACCCGAGGAATTTCGGAAGGAAATGGATCTGGGCTCAATGCAAGAATCCCTGGGTGAGGCTCTTCTGGCCTTAAAACCCAATGCGACGGTGTGATTGTCTGTCGGGCGTAGCATGTTCCTTATTGTTCTTGGTGAAGACAGTTTAAGACCAAGCAGCTCTGGGGTGGTGCATCAGCACAGATTCCTCTTCCTCCTCACCTACTGGGGCAGACTTTCTCCAGGTTAGTAATACGCAGTTTGTAAAAGCTGTTCTGAGTGCTAAATTGTGCCGTCAGGCAAAGCCCTGAGCCAGGGGAGTGCAGGAGCTGCCCCAGGAGTGTGCCTCAGACAAGCCCCCTCCAGACGCACTCCAGGAGAGCGGGACCACGCCCCATGCAAGCTGTTTTAGGGGTCAGAGCCCAGCCTCCACCTACTCCCCACTTCCCTGTTCCGGGGTAAGCAGGAAAGGTGCCCAGTTCCCACTTGCCCCAGTGCACTGTGTAGCCCACATGTGGGCATGATGAGGGGCTTAGTCCCCTGCGTGGGCTTGTGGCCCAAATCACCATCGAGCCCTAGTCCTGCGACAGTAGGAGCAATAATCCGCTTTGAGGCTGGCTTCTTCCTACAAGCCTTCATTGATTCTCCCGTGCTGGTGTGCTCCTCTGTCCCGCCTGTTTCCCATCTCTGGTGGAGGGTACACAGCCCTCGGCTCCTAGGGCAGCGCTGGGCAATCACACTGCTGCTTGGCGTTTTCCTCCCCAGCGGTACTGAGACCTGCTCTGCCCAAACTGGGACTTCAGGCTGCCCCGTTTCCCCTCCACACGCCCAGAGCATGGAGCTGCCTCCTGTTGCATCAGAGCTTGCTGGATTTTGGAATCTCCCAGCCCCTACGGGCTGCATCCTAGATATTTATTCCTGGCCCTAGGGTCCCTTGGGGGCACGCTTTAGGGGCTCCGGCCCTGCAGAGGAGACACCGCAGGGGGAGGTCTGAGGGGCAGACACCACACTGGGGGCTGAGGAGATGGGGGAGTTTGAGGGCAGACACCCTAGGAGGACATTTAGGGGGGTAGGAGCAGACACCATAAAGGAGGGTTGGGGCACTGGGGGCAGACACCCCAGGGGGAGGCTTTCTTGTTGAAAAGTCGGCTGTATGCTCCCCCCACCCCAGGAATGTTCCTGCGGGGTGAGGGCCCCTCCCTCGGCCCAGAGGCCCCTGGCAATGGTGGCTCCAGGCGAAGGGTGCCGGGGAGAGCCAGGGCCCCTGTGTGCCCCCTTGGCCGGGGCGGGGGGGGGAGCCCAGCCTCCAGAGCCCCGCTAGGACAATAGCCAGGCCCAGGTGGAGCTGACGGGGCGCTTTGTTTGTCCCCTCTCACTGCTTAGTGCCAAACAAAAGGGGCAGTCAGACGTCACAGCGGCCGCATTGTGCCGCGGGGAGCAAAGCGCTGAGCCAGCAGCCTGCGCATGACCTCACTTGTTTGGAGAGCGCTGCAGGGCAGCCACCTCTGTGCGGTCAATGCGACGGCCCCAGGCCCCGGCAGCCTCACAGCAAACACAGGCCTGGCCTGGCATGGCGTGGCCCAGGGCCTGGCCACAGGGAGCCCTGCCCGTCCAGCCAGGGGACTCATGGCCTGCAGAGGGCAGCAGCGGGTGGGCCTGGGTTGAAACCCGCTCACACCAGGCCACTTGGGATAACCCCAGGGCAGGGATGGGACAGAGAGAGATCCGGTAACTATGGTTACCAAAGAGCGCTGGGGCAGGCAGGATCAGGGCCCCAGTCATGGAGTGTGAGGCCACCAGTCTAGGCTGGAGCCGGGCTGCTGGTGAGACGCTTTCTGCAGGTCTCTGATAGCTAGCAGGGGAGTATTTCACAGGGCAAGGCCTTGCTGTGCTGGGCCCCCCATACACACACGAGACAGCCCCTGCCCAGAGAGCTCAGGGCTGGAGCTCTGCCGAGACACAGCAGGTCTCCTGCAGCCCACAAACACCCCCCGAGCTGGTCTGCAAAGCACCAAGAGAAGGGGTCTCCTCTGGCACATGCTGAACCAGGCTCCGGTTACCCTCCCCAGAGGGGAAGCAGAGCTCTGGGAAGCTCAGAAGCCTGTACCTGCCACACCAGAAGTTGGTCCAATCAAAGATATTCCCTCACCCACCTTGTCTCCACCAGGACAAGGGTAGTTCTGGGAGCCTGCACCCACCCCGGTTAGCTGAAGAGCATGTGTGGCCCAGAGACTGGCTGCAGGTTCCTTTCCTCCCCCCGACTCAGCACCACCCTGAGCAGCTTGGCATTCGCCTGCAGAGCTCCTGGGAGGCCCTCTGTGCTGCAGGATGTTACACACCCTGGAGAGACCCAACTGCTGCGAGCCGATGGCCCTGGGAAGCCAGGCTGGGGAACTACTGAGCAGGGCCTTGGCGCATGGCCTGACATTCGCACTGCACCAGGCCTGCGCTCGATGGTACGGACCTGGGGTGATGCACTTCGTTGTCTCTGTCAGTGTCCAGCGGCTGCCTCTGTCTCGGAGCCCTCAGCCGGAGCCCTTCCCAAGCTGGTCTCAGACAGCAAACCTCCAGAGAGCCCTGGCTCCCCCCTGGGAGGGAGGTTAATTAACACAGAAATCAAAACCCAGGTACCATTCAGCTCTGACGCCTTCACCCGCTTTGGGACTCCTAGAGAGGAAGGACAGCCCAGCGGTCAGGGTGCTGGCCTGGGGCTTGGGAGACCAGTCTTTAGTTCCTGGTTCTGCTACTGATTCCTGTGTGACCTTGGGCCAGTCACTTAGCCTCTCTGGGCTTCAGTTCCCCCATTGGAACCATGGGGATAATTCCCCTTATGGGATAATCTGGGGGGTAAATCCATTAAAGATGGTGAGGTTCTCAGATACTAGGGTGATGGGGGACGTCTGAGTACTAATATAGATTGAGAGGGGTCCTCCCTCAGGCCACACCCTAAATCTCAGCCCACACCCTAAATCTTCTCTGCCCAGAGAGCTGCTCCCCTTCCTTTACATGCATGTGGGGTAACAAGCCCTCTGGCTTGGTCAGGCAGCAGGACTCACCCCTTTCCCAGCAGCTGCTAGCAGGGTGGGGTGCTTCAGGCTGGGTAGCATCCCCCCTTTCACTCTTGGTCTCTTTTTCTTCTCTTGCTGGGGAAAATCTTTGTCCTGTTCTGCGAGGCAGTCAAAACACTGGCCTGAAAAAGGAAATAGCAAGAACCTTTCTGAGCAACCGTGGGGGGCGTCCTGGCAAGGGAGGGGAGAGGGGACAGAGACAGAACCCCAAGCTTGTCTCATGACAGAATGATGCTGCCAGGCTGGAAAGTACCAGAGCAACGAAGCTGTTGAGTCATTTGTGACCAAGATTAGCCGTGCAAACAGCCGACCGTGGCTCAGACTATGGGGCTGAGCTGCTGGAATCTCTGAGGATCAGCAGAAAGGATCTCAGAGAAAGCATAGTGCTGACTGCTCTACAAACGCTGGCCTGGGGCCCCAGGCCAGCCGGCTGCTATATAACCAGAGGCGCTGGAGCAGGCAGATATTACATGGAGGAAGCAGCAGTGCAGGCTGAGCTAGGTGAGTCCTGGGGCTGAATTTTCAACTTTTCCTATCGGCCTCATCCATTCTCTCTCCTTTTCCAAGCGCCAGGCAGACACAGCCTCCTTCCTGCCTAGCGACAGGAGCCGAAATCAAACTGCCCAGGAGTGAGCCCTTTGCAAAGACAGATTCATACACCACAGCTCTCAACTTGGGCCTTTAAACCCGTGACCAAGTGTCTCAGGTCACACCTAGGGTGTGACAGCCAGAGACACGGACAAGGTCGTTCAGGAGGTTTCAGGTTAATCGGCCTCCTCCTTCAGGCTCTGCCCTTTTCAGTAGAAATGGTTTCTTCACCTCAGCTATCTGCTGAGGGGCAAAGTAGTCAAGTCTCTAGAGGATGCGTGGACGGAGCAGGGAATCCGTGCCTGGAGGATGCAGCAGAGCGTAGCTGGGTATGCAGGTGACGTCTCTGTTATACCTGGGCTGCGCTGCCTGGAGACGAGCAATATCTATATTGTGGTAACGCTCGCATGCCCCAACTGGGACCGGGGCCTCACTCCGCTAGGTGCTGTGCAAACACTTAGGAAGACATGTTCCCTACCTCACAGATCTTCGCACACCCAGACATGGAATACACCCACTCACACCCCCACCCAGACATGGAATACACCCACTCACACCCCCACCCAGACATGGAATATACCCACACACGCACACACCCGGACATGGAATATACCCACACACGCACACACCCAGACATGGAATACACCCACTCACACCCCNGGGACCGGGGCCTCACTCCGCTAGGTGCTGTGCAAACACTTAGGAAGACATGTTCCCTACCCCACAGATCTTCACACACCCAGACATGGAATACACCCACTCACACCCCCACCCGGACAGGGAATACACACACACGCACACACCCGGACAGGGAATACACACACACGCACGCACCCAGGCACATAGTACACCTCCCCACTTACACACCTGCTCATACACACACAAATTATAAGCTCTTCCTCCTACAGTCTCAGAAGGAAAAGAGAAAGAACTTGTTTGGGTTCTGTTTCTGCATCGGGGGGGGGGGGGGGGGGGGGAAACCTTGTGGGGTGGGGGGGGGGGGGGGGGGGGGGGGGGGGGCTGCAATCCTGCTGTGATGGGGGCATAGGGGGGGGGGGGGGGGGAGTAGACAGAACCTCCGATACGACAACGTTTGAAAACTAAATTGTGTGAGAAGGACCCTCAGAAACAACAGCCAAGCCAGGAGTGCAGCTAGACTGAGGCGCTCATCAAGGTTTTAGTATTTGCCATTCGCCAGCATGTCTGCTGTCAATTAACAATGCTACCAAGCAGGGGGATGACACCACGTCCCCTTGGGGTTGAGGTACCTTGTAGCCATCCCTGGCGGGTGTTGTTACCTGTACGGGGGTGCAGGCCAGGGAAGGGGTGATGTGACTGATCTCATACACCAGAACCCCCAAATCCCTGCCCTTAGGGGAGGATGCTCATTGCCAGCACATCTGGCTGGAAGATCTGATTCTACTCCCAGGAACTAACCCTGCCCAGGCTAGCAGGGGGCTCCTGGCCACAGCAGGTGTCTGGTCTCTGCTGAGAGATGCCCTGTTTGTTTAACAGATAAAAGAGCCTTGAATGAATCAGCAGATCAACCAGGGTCTCTAGTCTCCTCTGCATGAATTCCCCTCAGCTGCAGGCCCAGGGGCAGGTGGGGAAAGGAGGCTTGCAGGTGGAGGGTCTTCCTTGGAAACAAACCTCCTCTTCCCAGGGCACCCCAGGCCCAGGCGACCATCTCTGGGCACCAGTAAGGAGAAAATCACCAGCTGTTTGTCCCTAAATGCCAGGCCAGGTTCACATAACCCAGGCCAGGCTTCCTACAGAGCAGGGGGCAGGAGCAACCAGAGCACTTCCTGGGTTAAAGCCAATGGGGGGAAGGGGGGATCAGCTCCATATGGCATCGAGAGCCCACACAACCCCCACAAGCCACCAGCTCAGAACCTGTCTGTTCTTGCAAGAACCTGTACCCTATCGTGCTGGGGTGTGTGTGTGTGTGTGTGTGTACACCCTATCGCGCTGGTGTGTGTGTGTGCATATACCTGTACCAGTCTCCAACCATGCTGGGGCGTTGTGTGTGTGTGTGTGTATACCTGTACCCTATCGCGCTGGGGTGTGCATGTGTGTGTGTGTATACCTGTACCCTATCACGCTGTGTGTGTGTATGTATATACCTGTACCCTATCACGCTCTGGGTGTGTGTGTGTATACCTGTACCCTATCACGCTGGAGTGTGCGGGTGTGTGTGTGTGCATATACCTGTACCAGTCTCCAACCATGCTGGGGTGTTGTGTATGTGTGTGTATATATATACCTGTACCCTATCACGCTTGGTTGTGTATGTGTGCGCGTGCGTATACCTGTACCTGTCTCCAACCACAGTGGGGTGTGAGGGAGTGTGTTTACCTCTACCCAACCCCACTGCTCTCTGTGTGTCTGTGTGTATACCTGTGCATGTGCCAAGCCATGGTGGGGTGTGTGTCTGTGTGTATACCTGTGCCTGTGCCAAGCCATGGTGGGGTGTGTGGGGGTGTATACCTGTGCCAAGCCATGGTGGGGTGTGTTTGTGTGTGTGTGGGGGGGTCTGTGTGTATACCTGTACCAAGCCATGGTGGGGTGTGTGGGTGTCTGTGTGTATACCTGTGCCTGTGCCAAGCCGTGTGGGTGGGTGGGTGTGTCTGTGTGTATACCTGTGCCAAGCCATGGGTGTGTGTGTGTGGGTGTGGGGGTGTGTGCCTGTGCCAAGCCATGGTGGGGTGTGTGTGTGTGTCTGTGTGTATGCCTGTGCCAAGCCATGGTGTGGGGTGTGGGGGTGTCTCTACTTGTCCCTGGTTGCCTCACAAGGTTGCAGCTGCCCTGGAGGAGTCTGGGTCTCGGTCCCGGCCTGCTGCCCGCTGCGTTTTCTTTCACTCGATTCATGTCAGACATGCCCAGTGGCGGCCACTGAGATCCGCTGCCCCACACCGCCCTCTGCAGGCGACAACGGGGAGCGCATGGGGCCGCAGTGACTGGAGGGGTGACCCAATGAATGACAGGACGGTGGGCGCTAGCAAGCGCCTGCCAAAAAGCTTTTTCAAAGTAGCCTGCTTGGCTCTGTGCCAGTGTCATTGTGATGCGAGTTGTGCTTTTCCCTCCTCCTTTTCAGGCACCGGCCCCGCAGCAAAGATGGCTCAGACAAACCCTCTGCCTGGCCCCACGGGCCCGTGGAAGGTACGTCCCAGCTGTACCGCACGTTATAATTTGTATCACGTAGGGGCTCGAGGCTGAGTGTGCGCTGGGCACTGCCCACACCTTAGGTGTGACCAACAGGGAGGGGAGGGGAAAGGAGGACAAAAATGACTTGGCCAAGGTGACCCCCCAGTGGCAGAGCCCAGGTCTCCTCAGCCCAGGGCTGGACCACGCTGAGCACCCCAGTCTGTTTGCACAGAAGGCAGGTGGCAGGAGTTCCCTGCCCTGGGTAAGGAGTGGACACGCACTGCTGGCGTGAACTCACTGGCCCAGCTTCAGCAGTCGCTTGCCGGGAAGGCGTGTGCCCGTCAAGCGCAGCAGCCCAACGCTGGAGTGCAAAGGGGAGGGGAGCAAGTGTGGCTGGAGCAAAGGCGGCTGAGGTCTGACGGAGCTGCCACCAAAGGGGTTTGCTAGAGTATTTGCCGGGGAGCAGCTGTGGTGCGGGGAGCAGTTCTGGCCTGCTGGGCGGGAGTGTGAGAAGGAACAAGAGAAGCAGGTATGTAAATTTAGGGGGTGGACTAAGAAGCTGCTGCCACTGATGCGGCTGCGGGGAGGTGATGATCCTGTGGCCCAGCCCAGGGCACCGGGAAAGTCCCTGCTCTTCCTTTCTCCACCTAACCCTCTTTGCACGGGAGAATTTGGAGTGGAACTAGCGTGAGTTCTAAGTGCAGCCCTAGGGCTGTCGACTCTGCAGCCTGCCTGGCACCAGCACGTCTCCGTGCACTCAGCGGGGCTGTGGTTGCTTCCATACCCCTCACGGGGATGCCCCAGCCGAGGCCGGAGCTCATCGCCAGAGACGGGAGAGTGCGCCATAGGGGTGGTGAGAAAGAACGCGTCCATGTGGCCAAGGCTGGTCTGACCTCCCACGCACCTGAGTGCTACAAGTCCCAGCTGGGTGATAGAGCCCCAGAGCTGGAATAACAGGGGCGCAGATGCAGCCCACGCAGTGTCCAGCTGTAGCCGGAGCATTAACCTTAATTCTTGTTCAATGAGCACCCAGTGCACCAGGACTGTTAACGTGCACCACGCCCCTCCCCCGATTCAGTGACACTCATGGCGGGAACGACTCTTCCTTTCAGATCACAGCCTACGACCAAGAAAACTTCCAGGGAAAGAAGATGGAGTTCACCTCGGCCTGCCCCACGGTCATCGAGTGCGGCTTCGAGAACATCCGCTCCCTGAAGGTGGAAAGTGGCGCGTAAGTACCAAGCGCTGGGGGGCTCCTCCCGCACGGCTTTGGGGACCTGGCTGGCGGGTGAGGACGGAGCACGGCCGGGCTGTTATCTCACCCCAGGAGAAGCAGTTTGGCCCTTATGCTAAAACACAAGGGCTACTAGCCAAGTGGCTCCTAGGCTCTGCTTACCCAGTGGGGGGGAAGCTAGTGTCCCATTACGGGTCCCAGTCAGCGTGAGCTAACACCGAGAGCCCCAACTCCTGCCCACCCAGGGCTCTGCACCAGATTAACCACGTCACTTTGAACTTGCTTAACCCAGTGCAGCTTCCTCACACAGCCAGGCCTGCCAGGCCCGACGCGGCCTCAAGGCAGCAGCCTGTGGAGAGCAGAGGGCCCTGCACACAGGCATCTCCCCTTCCCAGCATCCCCCCAGACAGCATGACCCCGTTTCCACCAAAGCCCTCTCCAGCTCTGCAGCTAGTGCTCCAAATGGCTAAGTGGAACCTCCCGGCTTAGCAAGCCCTGCACTAAACAGTTCTCTCGACCCAGGAGCGCCAGTCTAGTCCGGCCCTGCCTGCAGAGCGACTGTTGGCCTGGGGCCCTTGACTGCTTGGGATCCCAGCAATCAATGACACCGGCTTGGCCTGTCTGCTGCCGTACAGGAGAGCTGGGCCCAGGCACCAGGCTGCGTCGCACAGCACGGCGCTGGCCCCATGCTCTGCCTGGTAGCAGCATGCCTGCCACCATTCAGCAACACGGCCAGCTAGGTAAGCAGCAGCGCGGAGGACTCTGAAGAGACCCCTCCCTGATTGCTTTGCCCGGAAAGGTGGGGTCCACAGCAGAAAAACGTGGAGAGACTCAGGGCTCCAGAAGTGATAGGAGCCCCCCTCCACCAACCAAAATGTGGAATCCGCTGCACAGCCGAGGGACAATTTCTCTGCCACTTCCAGCCCATGAATGCTGAGAACAGGCCCTGCAGTGAGAACCCTGCTGCAGTTAAGGTTGGGGAAGCCGGGGAGAGGGGCTGACACTGCTAATGGGATTAAGGCAGGAGGCACATGCTAGCCAGGCAGCAGCAACCAGCTCCCTCCTCCATTGGGCATGTTACTAACCGGGCCATTCGCCTGAGGCTGCAGCCAGGATGCCCATGCAGCGTAGAGCCACAGCTCGTGCCACTCAGCCCACACTGCGTGCTCGGGCGAGCTTGTTTTCCCTCAAACCCTCCCCGTGCCCAACAACCCGCCTCCAAAAATTATATCCAGCTGAAGGGGGGAAGCCCCGTTAGAGATTCTAATACACAGAGGACAGGAGGGGACGACGGGCGGGCGGCGCAACCTGACAATGCACCAAGGGGCATCTCTGCCCCATCCCCCTGCCACCCGAGTCACTCGCTCTCCTAGGCCGACAGGTGCAGGGACGCCGCACGGGTTGGGGGTTTGTTTTAGAGGCTCAGATTCTCGCTCCTGAAGGAGCAGAAAGGAAGAGAAATTCATCCGGCCTCTAACTGCAGAACGGAGCTGGGCGGAAGCAGCCGTCCCCAGTCACACCCAGGCTGTCTCCTGGCCGCTTGGCAGCCCGGGTACTGGCCTCACACAGAGACTCCCGCCGTTGTGTCCTGTGGACACATGGGCACGAGAGGCGACCGGGGAAGCGTCTCCCGGAGCGGGGCTGATGCCTTGTTGCTGTGGTGGTGGAGAGAGGCAGGTACGAGTGGCTGGGAGAACCGGGGCAGGGGGGCGGCGTTTCGGACGTGAGGAATTCAGCCCGCCGCTGCCTCTGGCGCGAGGGGGGAACTAGCCCCATGGGAGCGCTGCAAGAGAGCGAAACCCAAGCACCGGAGGAGCGGAGCCAACATCTTGTGTGTTAGTCGCCCATAACGCCCAGGCCTAAAGACCGTGCTGGAGCAGGGCGCCACTTGGGAAGATCAAGCCTCCCCCAGCCCTTTGGTGCAGGGCTCACTATAGGCAGCAGAGACCCTCGGGCCTCCTCCCGGAACATCTGGGAGCAGCAGCATGGGACAGTCCCCATATTTCCACAGTAAAAAACCATCCGAAGAAAATCTCCCTTTCAGACCCTTGTAGAGAAGCGAAGGAGGGTGGAGCTGTCAGAGCCAGTGCAGGTCACCTGTAACCCAGGGAAAGTGGGGACATCAGCTGGGGAGTCCATTCCCTGGAGCTTCCCCCTGCTCCGTCTTGGCGAACGCTGCAGCCTGCGTGATGAAGACACCCAGGCACGTGTAATGAGCCTGGCCAATCCCTGGCCCAACCAGCAGCCACTTACAGGGGGCAGGCCTGGCACAGCCATGCAGGCCCTTGGCACAAACTCACCCAGCTCGGTGCCATACCGCCTCCAGCTCAGGTGACTATCAGAGCAGGGCCTGTCCTAACCCTGGGCACAGCTAGCAGCCCCGGGTGCCAGGTGTGCTCCATGCCCCTTGGGCACCCCGCCCAGAAGGAGAAGCAACAGCTTGCAGCCAGCCAGACCTGACAGCACAGCTGGAGGCGGCTGGGGCCACGCCTGGCCTCATCTCTCTTCTGGCAGCGAGGGAGCCCACGGGGATTTTCTGGGCCCCTTCTCCCTGAGGGACACAGACGATGGTGGAGCCGGCCAGGGCAGGCCTGCCTGCTTCCCCCCCTGCTTGTGTCTGGGGCACAGACTGCAGGCCCGGAGCTGCCCCAAGAGGCTCTATGGAGCTGTGCTCTGTTGTTGCAGCTGGATCGGTTATGAGCACACCAGCTTCTGTGGGCAGCAGTTTATCTTGGAAAGGGGAGAATACCCACGGTGGGATGCTTGGAGTGGGAGCAACGCCTACCACACCGAGCGCCTGATGTCCTGCCGCCCCATCTGCTGTGCTGTAAGTGCGATTCCCCGGCCTCTTCAACCCTGTCGCATTTCCCAGCGGCAAAGGTTCCCAGGAGCCTGCTGCCTTCATGCTAAGTGTAGCTATGCAGAAAGCACTCTTCCAACAAGGTGCCTCCTGGGCTCCGGGCCGGGGGAGGGGAAGGGCTCATCTTTTTTTTTGAATGAAGTAGCCTAAAACTTTTACCAGCTGCTGCAAATCAGCCTGACAGGCGCCTACTCTTCCGTTTGATGGATGCTACTGGGAGGCCTGGACTTGAGGCAGGGAGACCATCACGCTAGTGTTAAAGAGTCAACAGATTACTAACTGCAGCTGGAGCGTGAGTGAGCAAATACAACCACTCTGATTAAAAACTTGTCAGTCACTGCAGCTGAGTAGAATGNCCCAAGTTTTTCCCCCATCTTCCCTCAGAGGTCATATTTTCTAGACCAGGGGTCGGTAACCTTTCAGAAGTGGTGTGCCAAGTCTTCATTTATTCACTCTAAGTTAAGGTTTTGCGTGCCAATAATACATTTGTTTTTAGAAGGTCTTTCTCTATCTATAATATATAACTAAACTATTATTGTATGTAAAGTAAATAAGGTTTTTAAAATGTTTAAGAAGTTTCATTTAAAATTAAATTAAAATGCAGAGCCCCTGGCCAGGTGGCCAGGACCCAGGCAGTGTGAGTGCCACTGAAAATCAGCTCACGTGCCGCCTTCGGCACCCGTGCCATAGGTTACCTACCCGTTCTAGACCTTGAATCATTTTTGTTGCTCTCCTCTGGACTGTCTCCAATTTGTCCACATTTTTCCTGAAATGTGGCGCCCAGAACTGGACACAAATACTCCAGTTGAGGCCTAATCAGCACGGAGTAGAGCAGAAGGGTTACTGCTCGTGTCTTGCTTACGACACTCCTGCTAATACAGGCCAGAATGATATTTACTTCTACTTTTTTTTTTGTTTGGCAACAGTATTACACTGTTGACTCATACTTAGTGGATCACAAGCTATAACCCCCAGCTCCCTTTCTGCAGGACTCCTTCCTAGGCCGTCATTTCCCATTTTATGTGTGTGCAACCGATCGTTCCTTCCTAAGTGGAGCACTTTGCATTAGTCCTCAGTGAATTTAATCCTATTTACTTCAGACCATTTCTCCAGTTTGTCCAGACCATTTTGAATTATAATTCTGTCCTCCAAAGCACTTGCAACCCCTCCCAGCTTGGTATCGCCCGCAGACTTTCGACGTGTCCTCTCTGTGCTGTGTCGAACACATGGAAGTGCGGTGCTGGATGAGCCCATTGGCGCAGCTCTCAGGAGCGCCTGCAGCACCCAGCTGATGCTTTAGCCCAAGCTTACAGCCCATCAAGGAGGCTCAATGGAACAGTTCTCCTGGCTGTTCGCCCCCCTTGGCGTGATTGCGCAGCAGGGCTGGGTCCTAGGGGCAAGTAAGGCACCTCCGAGCGGGTTTCAGATGCACTCAGATTTCCCCCCCTTGGTTCTACGATTAGCTGGGTCGTTTTTGTAGAGTTGTAAGGCAAGCTACAGCCAGGGGCTGCTAAAGTCTGATGTGATTGGAAAGGGAAGTGCAGAACCATTGGCTGCCCATCGCTGCAGTATCTGAGCCCCTGAGCAACAGGGCAGGGGACATAGATGGCCGCACCTCCCTTTCTTTAGCGTAACGTTTTCGTACCTTCTGCTTCAGACGTGGAGCTCTTATCCTGGTTAATAGATGGGAGATAGCCGGGCAATAGGGGTAAGAACCTAGGGCAAGTCTCTGGAGCGAGGGGCCCGGCCATAGGAGCTGCCTCTGTTTCCCACCACACAATTGGTTTGAAAGATGCTGCTGGCTTCCCTCTCATGTCTGCTCTATTCCTGTGGCCCAGAATCACAAGGAGTCCAAGATGACAGTCTTTGAGAAGGAGAACTTCATGGGACGCCAGTGGGAACTATCGGACGACTACCCCTCCCTGCAGGCAATGGGCTGGGGAAACAACGAAGTGGGCTCCATGAAGGTGCAGTGTGGCACGTAAGTGAGACATGCAGGTGTAGCGCACCCGAGGCCTGAGAGCAGGAGGCTGGCTGTAAAGCCCAGCGCACGGCTAGAGGTGGGTGAAGAGTCCCAGTCGCAGCAGGGCCTCCTGAAGGGACAGGCCTCAGGAAAGCCCTGCCCCGCTGAGGGAGCGCACAGCTCCACCACTGGCACAACACCTGCTGGAGACGTTCTGACCGGAGCGCAGCAGGTGTCGATAACTTGGGTATGGTACTGAGCTAGGGACACCCCGTTTTTCTGCCAGTGCAGCATCTGCATTAGGGGCTTGCTCTAGTTTAACTCCATCAACGTGCAAATTTCCTTAATGTAGGTAGGGCCAAGGCTATCCAAGCAAGGGCCATCTCCACTGTTGAAATGGAACATGCAGAATTAATCCTACAGGCCATAATGGAGATGGGGCACAACACAGTTCTAACCTTTCCTTAGTCCCTCATCTGTGGCACTGCTCAAGCACATCAGTACCTCAGCACGTGGGCATGGGCAGCCAAGGGCGTTCAGATGAAGACAGCTCTACCTGGGCTACGCTGAGAGGAAGAACTTATTTTTCACAGAAATGCAAGCTTAAAAAACAGCAGATGGAGCAGGAATTCTGCAGCAGCCAGAGGGCTGGTCGCACTCCAGAAAAGCACCACAATCTGTAGTCCTGTTGGACACAGCAGCACATGGGTTCACATCTGAGCACAATGACAAACTCATGATTGTTTGCAAATAGCTTACCCACAATAAAGCTGGGACACTAACTCCAGTTTGACAAGAGTACTTTCTTCTTTAGTGCCATATTGGGTCTTTTCCTCTCCCTGTTTTCTAGGAGCAGTTTAGAGGCAGATGATCTGGCTCTATAGATACACCTAGGACAGTTCTAGATTTGTAGGCTAGGGGATTTCTCCCCTTTCCACGTCCAACAGCTTTCTAACACTTCTGTTTGTTCCAGCTGGGTTTGCTACCAGTATCCTGGTTACCGTGGCTACCAGTACATTTTGGAGAGTGACCGTCACGGTGGAGATTACAAGCACTGGAGAGAGTGGGGCTCACACGCCCAGACCTTCCAGGTCCAGTCCATTCGGCGTGTCCAGCAGTAGATGTTTGCGTTCACAGGCTCTCCTCTTTCAAGAGCGTCTTCACTGGATTTCTAAAGCACACGGATCCCTTTGGTGCTAGCACTTCCCCTTACAAACCAGATTCCTTTCCTATACTGTGACTGCTGTTGGGACATCACTTCTTCATGGTACTCATTGCTGCAATTACCAATAAATGTCACTGAAAGAAAACGCTACCGTGACGTTTGTGTCCAGCTTTCCTTGCTGCACAGTTTGGACTCTGTCACTCCAGTGTTCAGAATTAACAAAGGGTATTGAAACTTGCACTAGGTCATCTCAAATTCACATCACAACTAGCCAAGACATTGGGCCCAATTCTCCTTCCTTTCAACGACTTTACACATAGGTAAGTCCATTGACTTCAGTGGAGTGTCTTGAGATTGACACCAGTGAGTTCAGAATTAGGCAATCTTCTCACAAGCACGCTACTGCAGCCATTAGTCTGTCAGCAGGCAGGTCGTCAGCACACCTGGCTCCTTGCAAAACCAACTCAATATAGGTCTATGGTGGAAAAGGGCTGCAGTAAAAACAGGGAGACAACATTGCTACATCACACTTGGATTATTACTATCAGCAGAAGCCTTCCGTGTTCAAACCACGTGGAGCAGATATGGTCTCCTGGCCACTGACCTGCAGACGGGATGTTCTCCCCGTTTTTAGCGGTTCTCTCTAAGATGGGCAGATCCACTCATCGCTGCCCTACAGCTACAAAATGTTCAACTTCTTTTTCTCCACCCCTCTCCCCTGAAGTGATAGACCCCAGAGCTCTGTCCTCCTTCCCTTGCACTGCAAAAAAACCACAGCATCACAGTGAGGGAGGTTGAGCTGAGTCCACCTGCCTCCTCAACCTGTTACCGGTGCTGCATTAGTTGATTAGGCATTACTGACCAGCATGGCACCCTAGCTCAGGACCAGCACTGCATATCACGGGGGCGTGTTCCCAGTGGGATCCTGCAGGGATTGGCTCTTAGCACTACACTATTTAGCATTTTATCAATGACCTTGAAGAAAACATGACACAAAAACGAGGGGAGTGGTACACAATGAAGAGGACAGGTCATTACCAGAGTGAGCTGGATCACTTGGTAAACTGGGCATAAGCACAGAGCGTGTGTTTTAATACAGCAAAATGTGCACATCTAGGAACAAAGAAGGCAGGCCGTACTTACAGCATGGGGAACTCTATCCTGGGCATCAGCTGCGCAGAAGCTCCCAAGTGGGATGCTGTGGCCAAAAGAGCTAATGCGATCCTTGGATGCATAAATGGGGAAATGGCGCAGGAGCACAGAAGTTATCTTACCTCTGGCACAGATGCAGCCACTCCTGGGGTCCTTTGCCCAGTTCTGGTGTCCACCATTCCAGAAGGATGGTGATACATTGGAAAGGGGTCAGAGAGGAGCCATGAGAATGATTAAAAGGATTAGAAAACACGCCTTAGAGCGAGACTCAAAGAGCTCAAGCTATTTAGCTTAAAGAGAAGGTTCAGGGTGACTTGATCCCAGGCTATAAGTACTGACAGGTTGATACTGGGCTCGGCAATCTAGCCAAGAGAAGTATAACACGATCCAATAGCTGGAAGTTGAAGCAAGAAATTCACACTGGAAATAAGGTGAAGATTTTTAACAGTGAGGAATTAACCACTGGAACAATTTCCCAAGGGTCATGGTGGATTCTCCATCACTGACAATTTTTAAATCAAGATTGGATGTTTTTCTAAAAGCTCTGCCCTAGGAATTATTGTGGGGACGTTCTGTGGCCTGTGCTATACAGGAAGGCAGACGGGATGAGCACAGTGGTCCCTTCTGGCCTTGGAATCGATGAATCAATATTATTTGGGTAGCAGCTGGACACACTTGCACTAACCCACCAGGGCAGCTCTGTAATGGACAAGTCTATACTCTGGTTCTGTGCTTACAGCCACAGACCCACTTATCTTCATGCCGAGGGCTCTCTAATAAAGTGTTATCAACATTTGTGCAATGTTGCATTTTGTCATTGCCTGATAATGCACAAGAGTAAAACTCAAGTCATCAGCCCCAGAATTTTTTTTAAAGGAACCCTGTAAGAGAGAATGAGAAACACGCAGACACCTACAAATTTTAAAATTTTTATTCAACAATTTACATCACTTATTGTCTGTCAATATATTTGAGCTACACAATTTTCTGTTTTCTTCCTGATAAAGTAGTAAATTTGGGTAACTTTTGAAGACCAGTTGGTGCAATATAGAATAAATGAAATTAAGGTAACTTTTTAAACATTTAAAGTGTGACGTATGACATCTTCAGTAAAGATCTATTCTGCCATTACAGCTCATGGACAGGATCTCTCCTTACATTCCGTGACATCACTCTAACATACGAGGCTGCAACAGCCTGCACTAGATACAGCTACAGCAGGTATTTCCTATTACACTAAATGCTCTAGCCACCCCTCCCACAATCTGGAAAACGTCTACGTTTGTAACTGGGTACACAATATTTTAGCCTATTTCAAATTATTGGGAAGGGGACAAGAAAACAACTACCTTTAACATTGTGTGTGGTAGTACATAGCTACCCCACCGGTAACAGAGAGGGGCTATCCCTCTTAGACATGAAGAGGTAATTCAGCTCCTGAGCAGGTAAGATAGGATCTGCTGTGATTTTAAAATACATACCAGGAAACTGAAAGGAAATGAGAACTATTGGCAGATATATGAGCGCAGGCTGTTATCCACGCAAGACCCCGCCTGCTGTGCTGCCATGAGACACCACATGTATGAGCCCAACTTTCTGGGTCTGTAGTATGCAGTTGAGTTTCAAAGTGCCAGTAACACTGAAATAGTCAGGCGGGATTGTGGTTTTATTTTCCCCTAAGTAAACATGTTCAGAGCCTCCAAGCCACCTGGTGCCTGAGCCACGGAAGGCAGTAAGTACACGTGTGACAGGCAGAAACGCAGCCCCGTTCTGTACAGAAAAAGCGCCGGTAAAAGGAGTACGAATTTCAGCCACACCTAAGGGAGCACACGGAAGGCAGTAAGTACACGTGTGACAGGCAGAAACGCAGCCCTGTTCTGTACAGAAAAAGCGCCTGTAAAAGGAGTACAAATTTCAGCCACACCTAAGGGAGCACACGGAAGAAAGCTGTTTGGGATATGGTCTCCAACATGAAATCCAGCCACTCCTACACACCAAGGGCCTGGGCTAGATCACAGAAGAGTTTTCAAGGACGGTTCAATCAAACCAATGTAGCACAGCCACACATCTGCATAAACAAAAGTAAAGACACAGGGCAAAAATCTTGGCTTCCTGGAGATCAAAGGGATTTTTGCCATCAGCTTCAATGTGGCCAATGTGTCACCCATTTACTGCACGCATACTGCAGCAACTAAAACAGCTGAGCCTGTCTCTTGCCTTGCACTCTGGGCAAAGACTAAATGGGGTTTTTAAAGTTGTTTTCCCTCCACACAGCTTACAATTAGTCCAACCCACACTTGTCTAAGCAAATGGGTTCCGTTAAACTAGTTTCAAGTTAACATCCCATAATCAGGGCTGTCCTTTCAAATGGGATTGAAAAGCAGCAAATGTCAACTGATCAGCCTTCCCCCACACTGCAACTTCTCAGCTAGTCTGGAGGTAACACCTCCAGTCATGTCACATTCACCCAATGATATCAAGGGATATATCCAGCAGACTGACACACCACACCCTTCTCCCTCCTATTTAAATCTCTAAATTAGACTTTTAAACAAAACAAAACAAAAACCCCTCAGGCTACTAAAAGCAGCACCAGTTTTCTGCTAGTGGACTGATAGCACCTTATGTCACACCCAGAGAGATGGTAAAGCTAACGTATGCAATGATAGCACAGGAATGCAAACAAGAACCGATAAGTCACTTCTGGTAATGAGACACAAATTAAACTTTCAAAACATGTGCATAGCTTTATTCATCTGCTTAGGACTAACCTTTTCACGGAGCTTCAGTGAAACTCGAGTGTGCAAAATGCATTTCTAAAAAGTAATGCAAGCAAGCGTTCACATTTACAGTGGCAGAAATACAGAGAGGCTTAAAACAAAAAAAATCACTTTGGGGAGACTGAATCTAGAGAGATGCAGAAATGGAGAAAACAAGAATTGCACAGTTTAATATTCTGAGTCAATGGTTGCAAACAAGCATTTCTTTTTATTTTAAGCAAGGTGCATTTTCTTTTTTCCTTTACAAAACTTAAGGGGGGGAAAAAACAGGAGGAAAATCCAACCCAGTAAATGGAATTTTCAGCCTCTGCAGAAAACCTGAATTCCAGAGTGTAGTTGTTTCCAGACCTTCCACAGTTCTGCAGACAAAGCATTACAACACCTTCTTTTGCTAATAGGGGAAGAACAGCAAGCCAGGTTTCCTTTAAACACACACAAATATGGGTCACGTTCAGATAGGAAAGGTGCCATATCATAGGATTTGAATTTCCCTCCAAGCCTGTAGAACAGCCACTATTCAGAGTCAATTTAAGATTATGCCCTCGTTTTGACAGCTGATCCAGCTGGTTACTGAGAACTATAGCCAATCCCAGATTGCAGAAGGTGGAGTTCGTTATGCCATACAAGGGGGTGAGAAGTCCAGAATTACCAATGCAAAGCTCCACAACAAATCACTGGTGAGTTTGACAATTTGAAATATATATTTTTTTAAATTAATCAGGCATGCAAGGCACGTTATATTAAAAAGACACCGGTCAACAAAAAAATACAGTGCTGACAAGCTAATGAAGAAGGCAGAAGACTCTGCTCTATATTTACCTACCATATTGCAGTTTGACTTATGTTTCAGAAGCATGATCACATACAATTTTAGACCCCTCAATTCTTCCCTCACCCTACAAAAATTTCTACCCACTAAAAAAAGTTTACAACAGAAAGATCAAGTAAATTCCCTTTTGTTCCTCCAGCAATCTCTCACTTAACGGCACGCAAACTCTCCTGTGGAACAGGAGTGCACGGCTTGTGAGTGATCTGGCTGAGAACCACAAAGGTGAATAGCTCTGGTGCTTCTATGTCAAATGAGCCAGTGCCATTATACCAGAGACTCCCCTTCTCACTAACCCATATGCCTTCATTTATTTGTAATCATTCACATTTTTGTTCTGTAGCTAAACAAAGCAGAGAGACCAATCTCAAGGTCTCTCTGCACTAGTGGAACATGTTAAAAGACAGCTAACCTCAGATGCCAGCTGGGCTCCCCCCATCAGCCTGAGAGCAGCCGGAGAAGACACCAGGCAAAAATAAGAGTGTTTCACAACTTTGGGAAAGCAGAGCTGCAATTGGCTAGGGAGGTCAGATGATTTTTTATACTGCTGGTTAATCCTCGCCATAAATTTCATATTGAGATTAAGCATTAAAAAGATTATTTTGCAGCGATCAGCATTTTCCTTCCAAAGATCTACATGGCTAGAAAACAGAATATGCTTCAGCTAGATTTCTTTGACCTAAGGTTACTCTTAGCTGTATTCCCTGTTCCAGCCAAAAAGGAAGAGAAAGTGACATCTCAGGCATTTGCACCACCTTTCCAATAGCAGTCTGAGGGAGGGATGATACACAGTGTTCTTTGAAGTTAACAGTTTTCTTTTGCTTGCATTGCATAGTAATTCTCATAGATGGTTCAGCACCAAAATTAGTTACGCTCATCTTCCAAACCCTGTTATTTCAGTTTCTAGGTTACCCTCAGAATCAGTGGCTGTGTTACAGGAGGGGTCAAACCATCTTTAGAAGAACTATATGGTCATGTAAAAAGTGCATCACATTCTTGATTTTCAGAGTTACTGATAGCAGCAGTAGCATTAATCCAAGACGTGAACAAATTGTAGATTCATTCTTAAACGCAACACAATGAAATGTCTTCAAGGTCACAAGAAAGTCCTTCTCAAAAGGATAAATGAGACTAACATAGGCCCAAAAGGGATAAAACCAAACTAAAGAGGCATATTCTTATTTACATATTAAAACAAAAACATTCTTGTTAAAATACTGAATCTTTATAACACCTAAGCAAAAAAATATGTATTTTAGGAATAAAGCAGAAACTCCTAAAGCAGTATCCGTTTTTTTGGAACCCTTATTTAGCACCTGAGGAGAGACTGTATGGAAAGCAGACAGTTTAAGAAAAAAACTGCAAGTTTGACATTTGCTGAACGTTCATATGTTCGCAGTATACAATGTTCATACCACAGAAAGAAAGAAATTGAACCTTTTTTTTTTGTTTTTGTTTTTTTAAAGAAGCTACTAAACTCATTAATAAGGCTGTAGAAAAGGGATACTGCTATGTTACAAAATGGCTTTAGAACTCTGGACACAAGTGAAGTTTTCTGATTAACAGTCAATGATAAATACAACTCAGTATCCCCCAGTGAAAGCGAAGCTATGACTTCTGTTCCTTTAATGAGATTTCCATTTCACAACAGCAACCCAACACTCTTAGCAGCGTATCACTGAGGAATTATTACACTCTGAACACAAGGTCACGCAATACAACACTCCTGCGCTGCCTCAGACATCCACTACCTCTAGTGTCATGGTGCTAAGTTATACAACTTTGAGGACTTTAGACGGGATATAAGGAAGCCAGCTTTACCCTGTGATGTAATACAAATTGGGCACATTTTTGAAGCTCTGTAATGCAGTGTGTCTGTAGAGGAGTCGGAGATCTTCCAATCCTTTGCATCAGTCCAGATTCATGGTTCTCAACTGGTTTCACTTTTTCACATGGGTAGGCATACTGCCATTAACCCTATGGTGCCAAAAGCCAGGATTCCTATCTCCTCCCCCACCATTCCCTGCTTCAGCCACACCACATTTGGTTAGCAAAGATCTTGCAACCACCAAGTGAATCTTGCCTTGTGCACCTGCAAAAACTCTTGTAGCAGCTTGAATCATATTTAGCCTTGCTCTCTCCTCTCCTAACCCCGCTCACCTCCTCCCTTGTAAACAGCCTCGATAATGAAAATGAACACTAAACATGTACAAAAACATCCGAGTGATAGGGTTACTGAAAGCACCAAACACTGGAGCAAGTTATTGAAAATGCTATTACCAGAAAGAGCAAGACCTTAACACAGAGACACTATTAGCCATGTACAAGTTGTCCTGCAATAATTATGCATGTAACAACTTTCTGCCATGCTACCATCAAGAAATGTTTCTACTACCACCACCACCTTTTAGCAGCTGTTTATGAGGAAGGTGCATTTGCATCAAAATCCTGGTCTTTGAAAGGAGTGGTAGAAACACACTAATTGCCTATGAAAGTTAGAGAGGACAATTTCCATCTCTCAAGTTATTTTATCAAAGCAGAAAGTGATTTTCGTTTTGATTGAAATGACCTGCTCTCTCTAGTCCTCTCCCCCAGCCATTGAGTACATGACAGTTACAAATTTAACCGCAAAATGGCTTTTCCATATTGAAAAGAAGTTTGCAGCAATTAAAGAAGGCAAACAGTCAGATTTATGGTTCAAAATGGGTTAGTGACAAGAACTCGGCCTGGCCTTGCCAAACCAGAAGCCATCTATACTACACAGGTAGTTCTCAAAGGTGCACACCAGATTTGCTAGGCAACTGGCTTCTGCAGCTGTAATCAGGGTCCCCAAATGACTGAGCTGGGATTTTATTTTATTTTTTAAATCAAATACAAATCAAAAACTTGAGAGTAACCGCAGCCCTGTCAGTCTGACGGGATACCAAATGAGGAGAGCACAGAGGCCAATGCTGTCTGAATGCAAGGACAGACATCTCCATCATAGGAGGGAAGGGGGAAACACAGGGCAACTGTTAAGCCATTCCTTGGAGTGGACAAAAACACACCTCAGTCCACCAAAGAGAAATAGCCACGTGTTTATTTTGGTACACATTTAGGTTTCATTTGTGCAAGACACATTACAGCTAATACCCCCAACGAAACCTGCCACTAGAGGGATGAGGAAAGGAGAGAGGTGGGGGGGGGGGGGAAGGGGTGTTCAGATTTTAGTCAGGAGGAAGGAAGAGGACACGCGCCCACACACACACACACACACCCCTCTTGTGCTGGAACAGTCAAATAAATATAAAACTTCACTTGGTAAGGGAAGGGGGAGGGGTAAGGAGTAGGTTGACTCATAGGGCCTACAATCGAAAGAGAAAGTTAAAAGAAGCCTTTAACCTGAATTAGTATCTTCATAGCTATTAAAAAAATAGATCATGATTTCATTCTTAGTGCCACTTTCCAATACTACATGTATTTTAGAGTTTTGTTTTAAACTTATTTTACTCAGTGTAATAAAAACAAATGGCACAAAATAAATACAAAGTTCGTTCTCCAAACAGGAATAAAACGCTTGCACACACATTCATTCAGTTCCTAGTCTTCACGTCCCACCTCCCTGCATGCACCCCCCACACCGTGTTCAGTCCCCAGAACGGGAGAAGGTGGCACCTTTTCTAGGCTGTATTTGGTTTATGCTACAGTACTAATACTCTGAGTCCAAGGAAAATTCAAGAGACCTATCAGTAACACAATAGCATTGTTTAAATGGACTAAGTTAGTCACAGCTGAATTTGTTTTTATAAATTTACACAAAAATAATCAGAAAACAGATCAACTCTTAAGATTTTTTTAATAAGTGCTCAGTAAAGAATTGTGTGAGGACTTAAGGAGAAAGACTGCAGACACAGAGAGGGTTAAGTGTTACAAAACAGCACAAAGGAAGTTTATTCCATGGTCCTGCCTGTCCCTAGGCAATAAAGTTTATCCAAAGTTTCTGTTGCCCAGAAATACTGCCTGTGTTAGCAAGCTGGAACTACAGGGCTCCCAGAAAGAGAATTTCCTAACTGCTTAAAGCCAATGGTACAACCAATGGAGCTTTCGAGGGGAGGAGACAGTGAAATATTTTAAGAAATGAGATGCTCAAAAACACAATGGAGAGAACTGTAGAAGGTGTTTCTGCATCAAATACCAATAGGCCTAGGGAAGGGGCAAGGTGTGAGTAAAAGCAGGGGGAACAAACATTTAGAGATTATTTTATTCTGTTTCTTTTGAGAACTTATTTCGTTATTTGAAAGATGCACTGGATTGGCTAAGGTGAGTTTCCTCAATACTCAGCAAGACTAAGACACATTTCTAAACTCTAAGGGTCAGATTCCATTTAAAAGATATTGCTGTTCCGCTCCTGCATCACACCAGCCCCAAAAGCAGATGTTGTGGGGAGCACAGCTTTATACCCCATGCAAGCAAAACAGGGCTTTTTGATATGGAACCCAGCCCTTAAGGCGGCAAGTGATTACACAAGGCAAATAAATATACAGCGGAACTTTAAAGCCTGTAAAACAAACTAGAGACTTTGCTATTGACCTGAAAGATTTTTAAAAAACCCAAACAAACATTTTTCGCTCACTCTTTTAAGTCATATTTTCCAGTTTGTTCAACACTTTAAAGCTCAAGAATGCATCAGTTCTCTTTCACAGAGGAACCGACAGCGATTCCAACTTTTGGCAAGCAGTCAGGAGACTTAATTAAAAAATAGGAACGTGGGAGGACTAGATGCAGGGCACATCTGTAAACATATTGTACATTTGAAAGTTACAAACACCTGTAAAGGTGATACAGTTTATAGGTGAAATAGAACTATTCCGCAACTGGCCAACCACAAGTTTCTGAACCTGGACTGATACAGTAAGTTATTACTATATATATATTATGTCATATATATATAGTGTTATAATACATAAAATGGAGTAGGCAATCCACAGTTATACTTTTAAAACTAAGCATGGCAGAAAGCGAACAATTTTTAAAAAGGTACAGGAAAAATTAAAGTTTCTTTGTCCCACTATGAACCTGAGAGCTTCATTCAGGAACAACCTCAATAAAAGCATGAAACAATTTAAAAAAAAAACAAAAAACCCACGCATGCTACATACCTAATTATTTTCTTTTTAAAAAAAGAGTAGATACATCTAAGCACAAAGAGTAGGCAAAAGTAATGGGGTTATTTCCGTCCCGTAATACCCCATGGGATCCAGTCTGATTTTACCAGATGCTAACTCCTGTCAATCTAAATGCCCACATATTTTAGCCAGCACTCAGCTGTGAATATCAAGAATATTTAAGAGTTGTGTCTGTGTGGAATTTGGACAGGCCAGAAAACTTGTTTTGTTTCACTAATGATTAACTGATCAGTCTTACATTGGACCCCAGGAATTTTGCACCTAAAAAAAACAAAACAAAAACCACACACAACCAAAAACACAACCCAAAAAAAAAACAAAACAAAAAAAAAACCCAACACATTTTTAACATGCTACACACAAGCTGTAGCGCAACAGTATGGATTACACAATTGGAGCCTGCACTCTTCCGCCTTCTCTGCTATTGCCAGAAAGCTTTCCTTTGTTTTGATTTTTTTTTAAATTTTCATTCCTACCCCCCCATTTTGCTCTTGTAATAAAATATATTTTAATAGAGATATAATGAGAAGCAGCAAAAGAGCTCAGAAATACACAGACTGCATTAAAATATAAAAGAATATTTCCAATGGCCGGGACAGTATTCCCTCACCCATTGCTTTCAGGGACAAATGGGAAAGGGTTACAATTCCCATAGGTTTTTTTCTCTTTTTTCCTTTTTTCTTTTTTTTTTTTTTTCTTTTTTTCTTTTCTTTTCTTTTCTTTTCTTAGAACTTATTTCTAAAGAGAAAAAAATAATTGAAGAAGGGTAAAAGTTAGCAGAACACAAAATTTCTCTTCAGGTTTTCAGTGAAAACAGGAAAAAAGCACATTTAGTGTTGAGACAGACAGAGCAAATATGAAGCACCTACATTTGATAGCAGGAGATATATTTTTTTTGCTCCCAGTGATACAATGGCATAAAAGTGTGGGAACAGGTTTTTTTCCATATTAAATGCCTAAACCAATTGCTTGTTTTGCATGTTGTCTTTTAAAATGACACTCGTGAAAGAGCTCTTCAGTTGTAATAGTCCAAAATGTAACTGGAGTTTTGTCAACTCTGTAAAACCAATGTGTATCCCAGAACTGCAGAATTACAATCTTTCCCCCCAGAAGAACGATGCTTTAAGACAATTTTCTCAGCACCTGATGGGCTTTGTCTGTCTCCTGGCAAGACATGCAGATTATATTCTCTGGAAATAAGGAAACCCTGCAAACTTCAAGGCGTTTCTCCAGCATTCGCACAGGGTTCAAAGTAAAACAAAATAAAACAAAAAGGAGGTGGAGGGGAAGGGGAGATGAAGGATGGTGAAACATCCCAATTTCCCTGTGATTAGTGTATCACTACAGTCACAAAACAAGAAACAGAAACCTTGTAAAGTGGAAATGCCTCTCCAACGGTCACTGTTGCCCATGTTGATGACAGCAGGAACTTTAGAACCAGGCTTGTGAATTGAGTCTGTATTCCTTAATCATTTGCATTCGCTCTTTAAACAAAAAACAAAACTAAAAAACCTATTCAGTACCGGAGATTAAATAATCACGTGTGAAGTCTGTTGAAATAAATTTTCAGATTCCTTAAGAAGTCTAATTACTTTCAGTCGCCATTTTTTAAATAACTATATATAATTTGTATATATTATCCTGTGATTCTAGTTATGGTTCCTCTGCTGCACTGAAGATTGAGAAGGCGCATAAAAGCCTTTTGTCCCCTGTGAACAGCATCACGCTGCAGAAAGGTTATAACAGGCAATCTTGTCCTGCTACCTTCATTGATCTGGACATTCCATGGCTTCATCGTAAGTGATTATCCTTTTGGGATCTGAAAAGAAAAATTAAATTCAGCTTTAAACAAATTAAACAAACAGGTTCTGAAGCAGAAAATATTCATGGGCCGGAGACCCACAAACCAGCAAAACACTTAGCTAATTGTTAAAACCCTCCTTTTTTCTCACTGAACTGCCACAATTTAAAAGGCAGTTTCCTCTTTGCTGACAGGTCAGTGATCTACTTCCTCTATACAAAAGAGCTGTGCAGCATTCCAGTGGACTCCCAGCAACAGCACCTCCAGCCAATGTATTCAAGAGCCTCATTGACTCCACACAGATGAGTACTCGCTCCCAACATTAGATCAGTGCAATAATACAGCAAAGTACGAAGGTCTTCATTTAGCGTTCTTCCCACAAGTTAAAAGAAACTTCATTTTCACAGCTGAAATCTGGATACCCAGGAAAGTTTAAGGTTGATATTTGGGTGAAGTCTGACACCAGCAATTACAAAATTACAGGCGTTATCAGACCTAGCCTGATTTTTGTTTTTTTACATTTCACGATGGGGCTTACAGTCCTGATTGTCACCACTTCTGAGCACCCACATCCTCAGCTAGCGTCACAGGGAGCTGACAGTGGTCAGCACCTTTAGAAGCCAAGCCCCAGACATCTCACCCACTGCCTGCTTTTGTTCAGGACACTGCTTCACCATGCTCAGCTCTTAAGCGGCCTTGGTTTAATGTAACATCTCATTGTTACTAGGGTCACCGTTTCATTTTTTTAAAAACTCTTACCTTGCTTTTGCAAATTCCAAATAGATTCCATTTCTGTGAAGGCAAAAGAGAGAGAGAGTTAGTGTTACGGTACAGTCAGTGAAGCTTCAGGACATGCTTTCCTTTTCAGGCTTAGCACTATACTAGAACTGCTGCACTGAATTTATCAGATAAAGGGGCAATTTCTGTCCTCAGTAACACTGAAGTGCACAAGGTTGCACTGGTGCAACAGAGGGGAATCAGGCCTGAATGATGTGGTAATAAGAGGCCTAGAAGCAGCTGCAATACAGCCTCAGAAGTTAGACAGCCAACTTCGCATCAGAAATGAGATGTGTCACTTGCCATTCTCCAGTCTTACAAATCACTACCCAGCTCAAGATTTACTATACTCACTGGAATACCCCTTAGAAGCAACTATTTCAACCTCTACAAGTAGCCTGAAGTGCTGATTTTTATGAGTAGACAGTTATAGCATGTGAAATTAAAACTGCCAGAAAAAGTAAGTGTCTCCTGGTTCACAGCACAGACCTGCTGAAGCATGGCATACATAATGGTATTTGACTAAGATCACCATGAAACCAGTAAGAAGCATTTCTGCAAACATATCAGAGAACGAGGACTTGTCTACACTTGAAAATGCTACAGCTGCACCATGTGGACACTACCTCCCGTCTACGTAGGAAACCACCTCCCTGAGAAGTGGTAGCTAGGTGGCTGGAAGAACTCTTCTGTTGACCTAGCACTGTCTACACTGGGGACTAGGTTTGTTTAACTATGCTACTCAGGGATGTGGCTTTTTCCACACCTCTAAACAATGTAGTTAAGATGCCTTCATTTTCTAGTGTAGACCAGGCCTGAGACACAAAAGTATGCACAAAAACACCAAAGAGATTGCCAAGCTACTTGCCCAACATACAGCTTTCGTTATAAAAGCATCCTGGAGCCAATTTAAACAAATGCTCACTAACAGAATGCACATTTTCTATTTTCCTAACCTCAACAAAGACATACAGTGACGGTGCTTTTAAATGAGTCTCCCCTACACAAATTAACATGCAGGGTACCAACAGGAAGATACAACACAAAATGTGACTTCTCTAAGGAAGCCAAACTATTTCATAACAGATCTTTAATCCTCTTGAAAAGAAACAGGGTTATTCACTTAACAGGTCTTTATTGTATGGCTTAAAATATTTAAGGAGGTTTATTTGTGTCTTAATATTGGAAATGTGGCTTATACTTGTGGGGAAGGAGCAGATATGCTGCAAAATAAAATGAATCAGCTTTAAGAATTCCTTTCTGAGAGCGAAGCCAGTAACTGTGCTAAGCAGGACGTGGATGGGAAGTGGGCAGGAATGGAGAATAGCAATACTATTACCAAGGATGGGAGTGGGGGCCCACAAACACTGAAACTAGGCAATAAGGAAAATAGGCAGCATGGAAAGGGGGAGGGGCAAAAGGAAAATACCTACAAAATTAATGGATTTAACCTGATACATGCCAAATGCCACCTCAATCAATTGTACGGTGGTTTCCCCATCACCCACCTGTGTTTTGTTTGCTTATATGGCAAGCTCTGTGGGCAAGAAGTTGCGTATTGATACATGCAGTGAGAACTCAGATAACGTTTAGGCCTTTTGTAACAAAGCCAGTCACAAAATTTTACTAGGCCTGTTATTGTCATGTCATGACAACAACGATACTCTGCGCTCATCAGCTGACACAAAGTGCTTTACAAAACATTAACTAAGCCTCACAACAGCCTGAGAGAGGTGGGTGCCATAAGTGACCACTACTCATCGGTGCAACGCAGCCTTCTAGGAGGTGAAATGAAGCATTTCTTGGAAGTGCAAAGCAGCACTACACTTGCCCATTCAAAATGGCAGCGCATGCACCATTTCCTCGCTGCTAGAGAATATCACTGTTACCAACAGTCTTGTCCAAAGGGGTGGGAAAGGAAAAAGGAAAAGACAACTGGAAACCATGAGCCCTCTTGCTAGCTACAGAACAACCAACAAGTTACTATTAAACACTGTAATGATTCAAATCAGTTCCATTAGAATAAAGATGAGGAGTTCAAACCCCTTACACCACCACTCTTTCATGCAAAAAAACCCCAAAAAACAACAAAAAACGGGAAAAGTTCTTGGCTTCTGTGCTTTCGTTTGGTCCTAACAGCATCAGATGCCACGAGCGTGAAAGCTGTATTACATCAGAGCATGTCCGACACCGAAAGAGACTCATACAGAACTAAAATGAGAAAGGCAAAAAGTTGTCTGATGTTTGTAATCTAAGGCCTGGTCTACACTACACCGAGTTCAGTCAATGCAAGGTAGCTTATGTCAACCTAACTATGGAAGTGTCTACACCACAATTTTACTCCCGTCAGCGTAGCTACCGTGTGCCACTGACTTAACTCCCCCTCCACAAGCAGCACAGAGTCAAGGTCAATGCAGTGTCAATGCAAACATGGAGTTGCTTACATTGACTGTCACTGTCTTTCAGAAGCAATCCCACAATGTCTCACACTGACGGTACAATCAGTACAAGCGCCCCTAGTGAGGACACACATCGCCGACACACAGAGTGGAACTTAGGTTGATGTAATTCTGTGGTATAGACATGCATGAAGAGGAAAGAACATAAAAGGAACGCAGCTTCCTTAAGCTACGTCTCAATTTAAAACGCTGAAGTGCATCAGTGTACACCCCTTCTACATCCAGGGGAGGGGTTCTCCTGTCACTGAGTAGTCCACCTCCCTGAGAGGTGAACATTAGGTTGACGGAAGAATTCTTCCATCAACCTAGCACTGCCAACACAAGGGGTTAAATTGGCTTAACTTGGTCTCTCAAGGATGTGGGTTTTTCACACCCGAGAGACATAACCGATGTAACTTGGGGCAGACTAGCCTCCAGCCTCCAAATGTGATCTTCGGTTTTCTCCCAAGGACAGGTAGAAGGGAAGAGGGCGATTAGAGCAAAGTGTCCTGTAATTCCTGGCTATCTTGAAGCAATGGTTATCAAAGCATAGTCTGACAAATCCTGAAGAATTAACAATTTATGAGCTCATCACATTAGTCTGAGACAGACTGCCATAAACCTGAAATTAACTATTCTGATAAGGAATGGGTTTAAATGCTAAATAAGAACAAATACATGTTCCTCTCCTCTGACTGACCTGTAACATTGAAATGCAGTCACCCCATACTATCTGAACATGTTATTTACCTGCTGAAACTCTTTCATGAAGGAAAAATACTTCTCTCCCCATTGGCTCTCTTGAGCCAATTACAACAGAGAACTAATGAGCTTAATACTTCCATCAATCTTAATGTTGGATTCTGTGTTCAATACGCTTTTCCTAGAATGAATCTGTTTGAGTTTTCCCCATAGTTCTGGATTATCTCGGTGCCTCACTCATTGGCCCTTCATATCTGGCAGCTCAACAAATTGACCGCTGCAGAAAACCCTTTAAAATTCATCAGGACAATGACCAGGGGTGAAGGACAGAGAAAAGGGAAAGTTGCATAATTTGGAACGATTAGTAGAAGACTGTTTCGAATTGTAGGCTAAGTCCCTTCGATCTATGAGCTGATTTCCCAGCTTCCCATTCTCGGTTTTGGGATCTGTTTTTACATACTGATGCTGGTGAAGTTTCGGACGCTCCTAGCCTCCCTCTTTTTTCAGACACAATAATATGAGCTGCAACTTCTCTGCGCTCCCCACAGGTTTTACAGCAGTGAGACAGCTCCGAGAAGATCCTTTTATTTCCACAATCGCCTTTCCCTAGAGGAGGCTTCCGTAACCCCAGAAATACAAAGGAGAACTTAACCAGGAATCGAATAACCCATTCCTTAAAAGCAAGAGGCGCCCCCCCCCCAAACAAAGATACACAGTACAGGTCAGTGTCCTCTTACGCTGGGCTTAAATTCCGCAGTCAGCGCGTAAAGCGAAAACCGCGTATAGTCAGAATTCCATTGAGTGTCATGGCGGGCAGAATCGCCCGCACTACAGAAACAGTATTTAAATTGTTATTTTTCCTCGGGTTTTTTTGTTTTTTTTCTAGTTTTTGCCGACCGCATAAAGCTGAAATCGCACATGTTAAATGCGCCTAAGATGCGACAGACCTGTATGTTTCTGCTCCAGGACCTCAACTCAAAGACTGCAAAGCCTCAAGAATTGGTGAAATGTGCAAGGGGGAGGGGAGAGATGCTGGATTTTCAGGAACACTGACAAGTGAAACGGTGCATCTTCTCTCCAGAGACCAGCAAACCGTGAAAGATTTCACTAGCAAACCCTTCCAAGAGAATAGGGATGAGATTCAACGGGTCTGGTCCCCTTCCCATGAGGTCTCCCAAACCCTGGGCTCTCCAGGTCCATGCTCTATGAAGCTCTTAAATTCCATTGGACCAGGGCTCAGCTCTGGCAGGCAGGCGCTCCATCTTCCTGGTGATCTCAGGAGATGTCTGGGACAGGGCATTCCAGCAGTGTCCAGTCATACGGCTTGAGATTATGGAATTACTACTTATCTAGGAAATCAGGAATCCTGTTATCTAAGGCCTCAATCCTACAATGGGACCTGTGTGGAGACATCTGCACGGAGCCCTATGGATTCAATCGGGTTCCCAAGTCCCACACATATGGCTCTGACAATACAAGAGGGGCCTAACCTAATGGGGAACAGAAGCCTGGCTATGATTCTCTATAAAGATGGATACTTAACTTCCATAAAATCTCTCCCTCCAGAGAGCCTGCCAGTGGCCAACAGGTTACATATTTCAGCAGTGCCGTGGGCTAGATGTTTGTTGATTTCAATTTACTATGTCAACGGTAAATATCCTGCTCAAAACAGAAAACTAGAAAGGAAGCTAGGGAGAGGGAGGCTTTTAATACCAGCTTCCCCGTGGTTTGATTTGTGTCCCTACTTGCTAGTCGGAGGGATTGCTTCTCGGCTCTCTATGAGCAGGGAGGTGAAAACATTATCTACCACCTCTTCTGGTTTTGTATAGGAAACAATGCATAAGGCTAAAACTGTGTGTGGATCTTCAGTAACTCTGTACCAGAGTTCTAGCCACTAATTAATGGATCCTGATCAGCAGGAAAAACAAAGACAAAAGGGGAGGGGGGAGGGGGGGAAAATCAGAATTTTCTTACATTCAGGACCCACAAAAACATCAAAGTGTCAAACTGAGACCTAACCTCTTTCACCTAACAAAAGGAAAACTAGGTTCTCTTTTTTCAAAAGAAAAGACAAAACTGCTGAATTCACAGCTGCGCTATTTTTTTGACCCGGTTCACCATTTCAGTGAAAGCCACTAGTGGCTGCTTGCTCTACTTCCCATGCCACTCGTGTTTCTTCATGGGGTACAGTAGAGAAGCCAAGAAGGAACTAAGCAGGGGCACTGGGAGGAACCCACGAGCAGGAAAGAACAGTAGATATAACTTTAGCTTTCTCTCCCCACCTCATCTGGGGTCTTTACTACTTTGTAATGAGACCTAAATCCTTCTTCCTTTAGCTAATAATATTCTTACTACATAGCTTCCCCCCCCCCCCAAAAAAAACCCCACATCAGAGGAATCCCTGAAATGCAGCCACCTCTGACCTAGAACATGGCAGCTGTTTTAAACACAAAGGATACAATACATGACCGTTTAGGATATGAAATAGGTTTTTAAAAAGGGAGCATTTAAGCAATCCAAAAGTAGTTACTTCAGCTAAAGTATAGCTGGGACAAATATACCGCACTCTTGTTTAAAAAACAAGGTACCACCAGAACTGGTCCAGAGGGAAGTGAACACCACCTCCTGCAGGTCTGGGGGTTTTCAGACTCCCATCAAAAATGACTGTCCAATCTCCAACCATGTAGCAACCAGGCCCAATATTTAGCTAGTAGATCTCATTTAACACATAGTTGATTCCTTTTACAGTACTGCAGTACCTAGTGGAGACGTACAAGTTATCAGCAAAGAGACAGGTTGTTTAGCTCACCCAGAAGTTATGGGTTTGTTACAGAAATTACTAGTTGAAATTCTAGGGCCAGTGCTACGCAGGAGGTCAGACTAGATGATCATAATAGTCCCTTTTGGCCTTAATCACTGGAACCCTGGAGGCAAAGCAGGGAGAAAGACTTGTGAAACTAACTTTCAGAGCATCCAAAAAATAAATAAAAAGGTGCACAAGGAAGCACTGCCAGACCTTCAGCATGTTTCCAGTGCCCAACACCCATGTGCCCAGCAAACTGATGAGGGCAAAAGCACACTGGGTACATGTCTCCACATGTACAAACATTCCACTCCAAGAATTCCCATATCCAGCAATGCAGCAATAGACCTTATAGCAAAGCATACCCTGTCTGGAAAGACAACGCTGTCCACTGCCTAGAGCACAGGACTATGACTCAAATGCTATTCCCAGCTGCCTCTGTGATTGTACTGCCGTGTGCCTCAGTTTCCCCCCTCCCCATCAGGGAAAGGACAGCAACACCTTTCAATGGGAAGCTGAGACTGTTACTCACATTTTGTAAAGCACTTTCAACTCATGGATGGAACATACATGTATAGAAAGTATCAACAGAACCATCCTGTGTTTTAGTTTGCGAGGACTCAACTATGAGCGTTACCAGATTAAGATGGAGGACAAATCTGAGAAACGAGCCATCAACACCACTCTTTCCAGGTTGATTATTTGCTTTTGAGGAGCAATCCTCCCCTTCCCCAATGAAATCCAAACACACTAACTGTTCAGTCTACACAAATCTCCCCCAAACTACAACAGCTAGAACACGAGTCAGGCTTTCAGCTTCTCACCATTGGAGATAGCATAGAACGATTTGTCAGACTTACTTCATAGGAACATGGCAGTTATTTATCAGGGACACTGGGAAACTGCACAAGACAAACAGTGGCAGAACCGTGGAGAACTAAACCATTATTTTGCTGTTCTACATATTCTGAAGCTTTGTTAGACATTTTATTAGAGCGGTTTGCTTCAGTGCTGTGGTAGCAGAAAATGATGCTGGTATTTTCATCCACACATACAGATCACTGACTACGACCCATGTCCTGTAACTGGATGTGGGCAGACAGACCCTTGCACCAGCGTGGAGCTCACCAATTTCAATTGGGCTCTGCCTGGTCACCCACCAGGATTTGATTGCAGGATCATGGCCTTAATGAGTAATTACTTTTTGCAGCTGTCTGTGAGGTTAAGCAGTATGTCTCACACCACAGATCCAAAAAATGGCACTTCAGAAAATATGCTCCAAATCATGTTGGAATCCTTTCAGAACAAATGCCAACATACAGATGAACCAGAAAGCAGAAAAATGGGAAGACACTCAAATTTGGACTTTGGTTTCCACTCCCCAAACCAGGAAAGGCATCTAATCTAATGAGCACTGACTCGTATGATGCAAGCTCAGGTTCTTCCCAGCAACCCATGTCACATGATTTATATGGCATTGATTACAAGAGACATCCACCCATTATCTTCTAGGCTGAAGACAAGATGTCGTCTGGAAATTGGTATAGGAGAAGGCAAGCTGAGAAATAAAGAAGGCACCTGAGAAGGATGTGGGGGCAGAGAACTCCAGCTCACCCCAAACACATCCCAGAATCATAGTATGACTGGAGTTACTGCTCTGGATGGGCCAAAATAGAAAAAGTGTACACACAGGTGTGGGCAGAGGGGGCGGCCGGCAAAAGAAAGGGAAGAGCTGCACAATTAGTTTAGAAGTGCTTTCATTCCCATTAAGTGTTTATTTCTGCCATTGACAATGATTAGCTCCTTCGTAGAACGTGGGAGGGGGATTGTTCATCACCTCCTGTAGCTACTACTGTTTAGGCGGAGACTGTCTTGCCCAGCTGACGGAAGAAGGGAAGAGATCTAAAGAATAGTGGTAACAGAATGGCTACTTTGTTTCTTTAAAAAATAAATGTAAGCTGAGTAAAAATAAAAATCCAAGTTTGCAACTGTTGCAGAAATCTCCAGACATGGCAGGATGAGGCTTGCCTGGAACTTTACTTCCCAGTGTCCCTGGTTTTCTCTGAAAGGCTGGCAGGTGCAAGGAACACAACATTCTAAAGCTCTGCTTCATGACTAAAAGAAACTAAAAGAAACCCTGAAGTGTAGATAAAAAGAAATGGATGAACACTAGGTTATTCCCAATGAGAATACTAGAGCAAAAAGGGTTACGAAATTACAGTGTGATGACCTGGAATAATTTAGTTGCTTAATAGCAAACAAAGCCACCAAGATTTCTACGCTTTACCTGAACGAACTGTGAAGGCCTTGGAGAGGTAATTTTTCACTCTGCGCAATGGGTCACAATGCATTACATTTCCACTTAGGCCATTAAAGAAATCTTGTCCCCCACTTCTGAGCAGCTATCATTCAGCTCTCCCCTGAAAGGAATATTTCATGTAAGGCTGCCTGGAGCATCTTCCCCCCCCCCCTTTTTTTTTTTTGGTGGTGGTGGGGGGGGGGGGGTGTGTGAGAAGAGATAGCAAAAAATAAAATAAAAGGGAGCTGCCCAAAAGGTAGATAAGCAACAGCAAGTCAAGGGAGCACCTAGCTCAGAGGTGGGCAAACTACGGCCCGCGGGACTCTCCTGCCCGGCCCCTGAGCTCCTGGCCCACGAGGCTCGCCCCCTCCCCCGCAGCCTCAGCTCACTGCACTGCCGGCGCAATGCTCTGGGCAGCGCAGCTGCAGAGCCCGGCCTGACCCGCTGCTCTGTGCGGCGTGGCTGGCTCCAGCCGGGTGGCGCAGCTGTAGCGTCGCCAGCCACCGGTGCTCCAGGCAGCGCAGTAAGGGGGCAGGGAGCGGGGGGTGTTGGATAGAGGGCAGGGGAGTTTGGAGTGGTGGTCAGGGGTGGGGAACAGGGGGGTTGAATGGGGGCGGGGTCCCAGGGGGGCAGTCAGGAAGGAGGGGGGGTTGGATGGGGTGGCTGAGGGCAGTCAGGGGCAGGGGTTCCAGGGGCAGTCAGGGGACAGGGAGAAGGGGTGGTTGGATGGGGCAGGGGTCCGGGGGGCGGGAGTCAGGAATGAGAGGAGGGGTTAGATGGGGCAGCAGGAGGCAGTCAGGGAGTGGTGGATGGGGCAGGAGTCCGGGGGGGGGGGGGCAGGCCATGCCTGGCTGTTTGGGGAGGCACAGCCTCCCCAACCGGCCCTCCATACAATTTTGGAAACCTGATGTGGCCCTCAGGCCAAAAAGTTTGCCCGCCCCTGACCTAGCTAACTGAACTGCAGAGCTGGCAAGAAGAGGCAGAGAGCTTGTGAACATTCAAAAACTTCTGAGCCAAACAAGAACGAGGGGTCATTTTAGTCATTTTATTCTATTGGCTCCTAGCTGGAAATATCCGTGTCACGTCTCAGACACCCAGCTCGGTTTTTTTAAGAACAACCCCTGAAGCGCTGTCTGTGACAGACAGCCTTCAAACAAGAGAAACAGACCAGGTGAACCAGTGGGTCCATTGCTGAGCTTTCACCCTCTTCAACGTCAGGAAGTTTTGGAAGATCTACTCACCGTCCATGAGTTTAAACACACAAACAGGCACCAAAGGCAAAACAGCTGCTAACTGTTACCTCTACCAAATCTCACACACTTACCCACAGGAATAGAGAAGTGAGCACCTTTAACATAGCTTGAATGAAATCAAGTGACTGCTAGAGTATTTTAAAAACAAAATTCTTATACTGCTATGGCCATCAAAGACTGGGAGCACCAAGGCCCTTCTTAAGATCAAGGCATGCAACCTTTACAGGATTGGATTTTCCCAAACCAATTAAGAGAGAGCTCCATTAGGAAACAAGTTGAACCATTACCTTTAGTGTGATATACAATAGCAGCCCTCAGGTCAAAAGAACCCCAGCTATCTTTCCTTTCTAGGCCTCTCTGATCTTTGGCGGAGGCTAACAAATTGTTCGTAGGAGAGGCCAAGGGATTCTCTAGTTCATAGTCCTTTGAGAGGAACACTAAAGCACCTTGGCTACTGGTGTCTGCCATTTGCAGGTCACCTATGTGATGTGGCTCCAAAGACAAGACTCCAATCTCACTAGCAGTCCCAGGCTTTATAATACCACTAAGTATTTGAGGGCTAGTCCGTTTTTCCAGCTCATAAGCCTTAGGAAACACAGGTTGTTCAGTTCCTGAGGGAATGATTTCAGCACCCTGTGAAACCAAAGTGGCAGGATATTCCCCTTGAAATGTCACTTCCATTATTTTATTATCCATTGATTTCCCAAGAACAGTCTCAGGCCCAGCACTGGGCTCATTTATAAATGATAAACCCCACTGGTTCTGGAAAATATCCCCCAGGTTCTGCTGATTTGTCTGAGACGGCAGATCTACCTGTGCTGCGCCCAAAAGCACAGATTGCATATTTGAAGGGTAGATAAAAAGGCTAGACTTCTTTTGTTCAGCGGCTGTTGAAGTTGTACTTATGTCCTGGTGCACGGACTCAGACGAGGTCGATGTTAAAGTACTAGCAGCAGTTGTGAGCAGTGGCTGGGTCCCTGGAGAATAGACATTTCCATCAGTCCCTGCTAAAATGGGCCCATTCGAAAAACTGGCAGAAGTAACAGACTTCATAGCAGACATTGGGACTTGGGACAGTCGACTCGGCATCTGGGCCTGCGTTTCTCCAGTAGATGAAGACGATGACGATGAAGACAGAGACGAAGATGGGTTTTGAGCTGCTTTGTTGAGGTTTTCTTTAACTTTGCTTGCATAACTTATTTTAGGAACTATTTTAGCACTGCTGTTGTCCACTGGAAAAACTGGGGGTGGTTTAAACAGGGTCCACGAGTCCTCTTTTGATGCAGCCGCTGATGCATGCTTCCCCTTGGGCCGGTCATCAAACCTTTTGCTGCTAATCCCAGGTTTGGCATCAGAGTTTTTTCGTTGTACCTCCCCAACCCCAGTTTTCCCACGGCCTGCTCCTCCAGGCCCAGCTTCATACTTCCAAACAGGCTTAGTATTGTCAACTCGGTTTCCCTTTTGTTCACTATAGTCAGTCTTGAAACTCTCAAGTTCCTGTTTTAAGGATGGGGCATTGACCTCCTGTTGCATTATTTTGTCCTGCACTAGATTCAAGTTCTCACAACCCTTGGCACTGTTACGCCTGCCTTTCCGTTTCTTAGGTGTGGTATAGCCACTCTCAGACCCGCTACCATCATTATCTGCCCCTTTGCCTACATAGCCATTAGTGATATAACCAGAACTATTTGTTACAACACCATTTGGAATAGATACTGCCTCTGGCTTGTCTGAGGATTGATTTTCTCTAAGTTTATTCTCATAAATTTTTTCATTCTTTTTGTCCATACTGTTTTTCTGAATGAAGTTCTTGGGTTTGATTCCAGCTTTCCCAAAGGTGCTGGCCTTAACAGTCTGCTTTGGGTTTACATTAGTGTCTACAAGTTGCTGGCTGCCATTCGGTACCCTGGAAGATGGGTTGGTTGTTTCATCAGCACACAGGCCCTTTAATGATACTTCTCTTTCTCCTGCGTTACCATTTAGCTCTCCATAGCCTAAAAACAGGCAAAAACAACAAAAAGATAAGAATTAAAATGTGAAATGTTAAACTTCTGATTGAAAAAAGCTATAATTAAACCCCTAAGCATAACCAGATTCTTCAAATAGGCTTTTTAAAAGAGTAAAAAGTGTCCACCCTTTGATATGTGAAAGCAGGTCCTTACCACTTAATGTCAAAGTAAAGGGTACGGTCTCACCTCAATGATGGGAGTTAAGCACATAAATCCACTAGAAGGACACACTTCTCTATGGACTCTAACATGCAATAGAGCATTTGGCAGGCCTCTGGGCTCTTATTTTTTTAAAGAATATATCCCTTTGCATACAGAAAGCAATCAGGCTATTCACAATGCTGAAGAGAACTGAAACGTTATTGTGGATTTTCAGATCAAGGAAGAGGAAAATTCACTCCCAAGAAGCTACAACTGGACAGCTGGATCTTCCACCTTTGCTAAGTCAATTTCTTAAAACCCAGCATATTATGAACAGAGGGCCAATGTTTATAAGCTCTTGCCATCTCTAAAGTCTGCAATACTATTTAGAACTGACTGCCATGCAAAGCTGAAACGCACAAAAGTCAGTGGTAGATACCTCTATGTTAGTTGGCAGGAAGTTAGTTAACCATGACCAAATTCCACCTCTTTGTTATGTGACTGCATTTTTGGTGTGAAAATGAATAAAGAAATTATGCTATTTTCCTAGTAAAATTCTTATTCACTTAAAGAGATACAATAATATGGTTCGAGTCTGGTAAGTTTAAGAATGCTTAGGACATTGCTATACAAGCTACTTCAAAGTCCCTGTTGATCAATAGGACTTCATCCAATTCATACACTGATTACATTTCCACCTTGTCATTGTTTCTCAAACACTGCTTTTTGCACCCAGGACAGTGAGAGACAAATAGCCCTAACTCTCACTTCATCCTATCCCTAAGTACTATCTGTGAGCTACATTTTCCAGTGCTCATCAGCTTTGGAAATGCTTTTAGAAAATTTCCCATTGTAACGTTCCCTCACATCATTTCAGAATGGTGTTAAAAGTGATAGGAGGCCCACCACTTCCCTGCATGAGTTATTGGCTTTAAAAAGATAACACGACTGGAAAGAAATCTTCTATTCTTAGGTGAACTTTTCCATCAGTGTGAGGCCAAGCCATTGAAAAACTACAGTATTACAAGGGCATCCTGGGGAAAATGGAAGTATTGGCAGATCTGGATTTAGGTACAGGAAACACAGCCCCTTACCTAGATCTCCACCTCATTGAATCATGTGATTACATCAGAATCTCAGCTTCCATCAAAAGAAAAAGTAGGTTTCTAGCCCTTGAGGTTGCAAAGAGAAATTCAAAAACATGACCAGGTGCAACTGATGCATTGATGTCTGCAGAAAAGCATGACCTGTCCCATGCACGTCAACGGTGCACAACTCCAAGACCCACCACTCTGGAGGGCCCCACCATCACTACATCAACAGAGGACTATATTTGTGACAGGGGAAGAATGCAGTGGGCTCAGTCCACCCACCATAAACAAGTAAATAATGGAGTTCCCTGCTGCTATCCCTTTGGAGGGGGAGGGCCCTGCTGGAGCTCTTGGGACAAGGAAGGAGATCCATGGTGTTGCCCCCAAACTTTTTTGGGAGGGGCGGGGGGGGCGCGGAGGGAGTGATCACTACTGCCACTTCAAGGGCAGGTGGGGCCAGAAGGGCCCCCACACTCCCCATGTCCTGGCATCTCTGGGGCCTCAAATTACCTTAATATGGCTTGAATGCGTCAAACTTTTCAGATGCAAGAAAACTCATGTGTTCTCCTCAATAGAAAACATGTTGGGCCTGATTCAGTTACACTGTTGTAAAAATGGTGTAATGCAGGTGACACCCTGGTCTAGCAAGTTCAGAATGAATATTTTCCAAGCGGAAATTCTTCTTCTTCAACTGCTATGCTAAAAACGGTCACTCTCAAAATTAAGGGCTCTTGCATCCTAAACACTCCTGCCTGGTCTACAGCCAAAACGAAGGTCAACTTAGCTACATCGCTCAGGGCTGTGAAAAAGTTCAGGCTCTGTGCAACACAGATAGGTCAACTTAACCCACAATGCAGACGCAGCTAGGTCAGTGGATTTACTACTGCTACAGAAAAACCCCTTTTATTGCTGTAGTGTCTACACTACAGCGGCGTAGCTGCAGCTGGGTTACTGTAGTACTTATAGTGACGACATTCAGCTGCCAGGCATCTGAGGGTAAGTGGTCATATCCTGTGGAACTCTGAACCATGGAGATTCCTGCAAGAACCCCATTGCTCAGCTTGTTTAGGGAGGTTAAACAAGGTAAGACAGTGTGTAACTATCAGCAACTGCTATAAGTTTTCCAATAATGTAATGGTGTTAATATTGTTGACTATAAATACTTCAACCCAACGAAGCAGATTGATGGAATTCTGATGGATGAGCCAAGGATTGAAAATTAGTTTCAGGATGACGTGCAGAGAGCAAGTCTTTTCAAGGATAAGATACTGTATAAGGCCTTTTGTGACTCAGATTTCTGACATCACTATTTAATAAAACAAAATAAAGAGAATGATCATAAGACCACTACGCATCAGGAGTGAGAGAAACTAATGGATTTTGCTTTTGACTTCATTAACAGTGTCAACAGTTTCAAGTTCCAGTTTTCAGGCATTTACATGAACTGCGTAAATTCTCTCCAAGCTAATGCTTGGAATATAAGGTCTTGGCTTGACAGCTGTAAAAGTGCACTTCAAATAGAGAAGCTTATTCTGCCACTGTCAAGTTTTAGAAACACAGAAGTATGTTTCCAGATGTTTTGTTTGGCCATGAGACCCCAAAAAAGACCTCAGAAGGACATTTTTAAACTGGAATTTGACAGGCATTAGTCCAAAGGCACACTACCGCCTTTGGATATATTGGAAAGTTAACTTGGGTATTATTTTTATTCAGTTATTTTGCTTAATAACTTGTTTCAGCATATACATAGTCAGTCCCCTATTACACTGACCTGCAGATGATTGTGCAAGACTCATTAGCATGCAGGTTTGGGGCACCTTGACATCTATTTTTGATACAGTTCAGGTCCCTAATAGCCTTTTGGGTAGCCAGCAAAACATCTTAAAAGACTAAATGCACATGGCATTCTAACAGCTTTCTGAACTTTACTATAACATACCATTAAGTGTTCACAAAAAAAAAAAAAAAAAATCCACACGGGCATCAGTAATATAAGTTGTAAAACCATGGCCCCGATTCTGCAATGTGATCTGTGTGGGTGGGGATCAGTCTGCTTTAGCTACCACTTTTCTGGAGAACCATGTTTAAATACTGTTCTTGGTAGAAAGATGCTAACACAATTCCAAATTTCTGTGCTGATGGTCTTATTCACCCAACATACAAATAACCTTCTGTAACAGGGAAATAGGCAAGTTTTAGGATTTTTTTATTTTTCTGTCATTAAACTGGTTTGTGGGCCAGATAAATGTCTGGAGATTCTTCTCTTCAGCTCCTTGAGAATAGCATTTAGGAATCCCAGCCCCATGCAGAGTCTAATGATGTCAATAGAAAAACTCCAGAGTGACTTAAATGGATTTAGGATCAGATCCTTACCCACAGTTTAGTTTTCAATGAATGGAAGTGAGGTATTTGGAATGAATTTTCTGAAGGGCCTTCTGGACTGCCAGTTATAAAATCACTTAAAGACCAGTCTCACACCATGGAAGGCAATGGGAGTTTTTCCATGGGCTTCCTTGGAAGCAGAATCAAGCCCCCAGAGAAGTGGCTGGGATCTCTACTTTTGAATACAGCCTTTCTTCCATTAGTACAAAAGCTAGGATTTTACCTGGGTATTGAAAGGAAAATATTGCAGAGCAGTCGCAACATATACCTAATTCGCAGGCAAAGTAAGAAAACCAGAGAGGAATGATTTTCTAATCACAACGAGACAATGTGCGGTCACTCTCCCAGGAAGCTTTATGAAGTTTAAAATACTGGTGCTGAATTGTGTGGAGAATTAATGAATGTGTAGTGTTATTTGTTGTCTTATATCACATTTTATAATTTGACCAATTGTTTTTGTTATGGACAAGTACTAATACATGTTATTTTTAAATACACTAGACAGACAAAATAATGCCAGGACAGGGGAGACATCTGCCAGCACGTGGCACTACCATTTACACCCATGTACCAAGATCAGTGCTGGTATCAGGGTGGCAGGCCCCTGCCACTGTCAGATGTGATATCAATGCCTGTCTTTCCATGCTGAAAGCCCACATCCTGAAGGCAGAAGTGAAGGTTATTAACCACTCTTGTGCTGGGGATAAGAGCAGAATTAGTTCTAATGAGAACACATTCTAATCCATGCTTGAACTGTTCAGAGTGAACATTTTTCTTATATATTTATTATAGGACCATTGTGGGAATTTAAGGTTCATTTAGTTTTAATTCTACAACAAGAAAAAAAAAATCCTCTGTGCACACAGTCATACCACAATACCAGCCAATAGTGTTACTAGGTTTTTTAGTAGCACAACTATACTACCTCAGCCTGTGCTCTCACAAACCAAGGGTATGTCCACACTACAAGTGCTACAGAGGCACACCTGCAACTATATCGCTGTAGTGTAACACTTGCTACATCAATGGAAGGGTGTTTTTGTTTTCTGTAGTAAATCTACCCTCCCAAGAGGTGGTAGCTAGGTCCACAGAAATTATTTCATCAACATAGCTGCACCTACAGTGAGGGTTATGTCAACCTAACTATGTTGCACAGCTGTGAAATTTTTCACATCCCTGAGTGATGTAGGTAGGTTGACCTAAATTTTAGGTGTAGACCAGGCCAAGGAATTTGGTCTGTAGTGGCAGGCGCATACCCCACTTCTAAGGTGCTGATGATTGAATAAGCCATTCAGCAGTGGAGGTGTTAATTCAGCACATGCCAGGATAATGCTGGGAGGTGAGAGATGCACTGCATTGGCTGGAATTGCCATCTATGGCATAAGATGAAAATCTAAGGTCCTGACCCCTTATGACTTTGCAGCCTTAAATCATTATGTAGGGTTTCTGTGTTGTTAAACAAGTACTGCACCCAAGAGGTTGCTGCTTTTCAGTGGTAGATAAAACAATCCCTCAATATACCCAAAAAGCACTTGAGAATCTGTGAGACTGAAAGACCACATATTGTACAGGAAGTTTTATTTCTCAGATCCTAATCCTGCAACCAGATTTGAGCAGGCAGGCTCGTATCCCCATGTGGAGTCCCATTAATTGTGATGAAAATCCAAATGAGTCTAAGATTCCACTCACAGAATCAGGGCCTTAGAAATCTATTGCCATTACGTTATTAGCAGAGTAATTTCTTTTTGATCTGTCAGCAAATCCAGAACACCAGCTAAGTTCTCATAGAGTCTAAAGAATTCCCCAGTTTCTCCAGACATCGAGGCAAAGCTGCCATTGCCTGCATTTGAAGGGCACAAAAGGTTTCCTGAGGAGTGGTGTTTGAATGCACACTGCACTGAAATTTTATATTTCAATGTGATGTTCTAGAAACTGTCACAAACATGGAGCCCTAATAAAATCAATTTAAGCTTAATCCTGCTTACTGAAGTCTGACACCAGAGAAGCTAGGCACTTCCCTCAAATCTCTCTAACCTACAACCCAGTGTTTGTCTTCACTTACAGTGGGGAGCTTTCGGACAACATTTACATTAAACAAACCTAAGGTAAAGCCTGTAAATCTCCCCTTCCCATCCCCTCCAACATAAAACCAGACACGTATTGGAGGGGGAAAGGGGCCAGTTTATACTCCGCTCACACAAAGGACCTGGGGGAGAAGGCTAAACATAGCCATCTTTGCTGCACAAATGAGCACCTCCATTAAGAAGAAAATCTCCACTGGCCCGTGCCCCCCACTGCTTAGGGCCGGGGACAGGCAGCTGGCCGGGCCGCCCAAGTGTTTCAAGCCCAGGCGCTGGGTGGGAGCTGGGCCCCTGCAGCCGGGCTGAGCGGGGTTCACCCCAACGTGCCACCCCCCACCCCCGGGCCATGTGCTGCTACTGCCAGGGGGCGGCCCGGCCTCCCCGCAGCCCCCGCCCGGCCCACCCAGAGCGCCAGGCCTAGCCCCGCCAGCGCCCCACGCGGCCCTGCCCACCCGCCACCGAGCTCCCAGGCCCCGCGCGCTGCCCCTCGGCTCCCCCCGCCGCCTCCTTCGCCAGAACCGCGGGCCCCGGCCCGGCCCCGCCCAACCACCGCCAGGCCCCACCCGCCCCCCCTTCGCCAGGCCCCGGCCCCCGCCACCCCCCAGCTCCCACCCCCCTTCGCCAGGCCCCGGCCTCACCCCGCGCCGCCCCCCAGCTCCCTCCCCCCCGCCAGGCCCCGCCGCCCAGCCGGGGAGCGGGAAACGTGCCCGCTGAGCCGAGCCCCGCGCAGGCCGCGCCGAGACGCTGGCCCCACAGAGCCGCCCCCGCCCAGGCCCACCCAGGGGCCGCTGCGGCGGGAGGCGGGCCCGGGTGGGGCCGGCGCGGGGGGGTCCCAGCCCCTAGGCCCGGCCGGCGGCTCCCCGCGCCGGGCCCGGATCCCAACATGGCGGACAGGAAGCGGCCCGAGAGCCGCGGCGAATGTTCCAGCCGGGCCGGGGGAGGGGGCCGCGGCCGAACGGGGGCCCGAGGGCCCAGCGCAGGGCCAGGGGGAGCCGGGCCGCCCCGCCCCGCAGCCGGGAAGGTCACGCCGGCCGGCCGGGCCGCTCCCGGGGGAGGCGGTGACACGACACGGCCGAGGCCGCTCCCATCCTCCCCCGCCCGGGACCCCCGGCCCGAGTTCCAGCCCAGCCCCCGCTCCCCGCCGCCCCGGCCTCCCGCACCTGTTTTCTTCTTCGGCGCGTCCTGGTGCTGCGGGCCCGCGTGCTTGTGCTCATGCTTCAGCAGCGGCTTCGGCGGGGCCTTGGGGCCGGGCTCGGCCGCGTGCGGCAGGTAGGGGCTCTGCTGGAGGTGGTGGTGGTGGTTGTGGTTGTAGTAGTAGTAATGGTGGTGGTGGTGGTGGTGCGGGTGGTGCTGGCTGTGCGGGTGCGGCTGGGGCTGGCCGGGCTGCTCCTCCATTGAAAGGGGCTCGCGGGCTGGGGCTGGCTGCGCTGCGCTGCACCGTCCGGGCGTGGGGCTGCTCGCCGGGCACACACGGCTCACACTCCGGCGGGGCGAGACGAGAAGTGTGGCTCCTGCCCTGGCGCTCCGCTTGACTGGGGGATCCGCGCAGACTGGCAGCTGCTCTCCACCAATCAGGGTGCTCCCAGGGCCGCTTTCCCCGCCCACCACCCAGCCTCCCCCCCCTTCTCCATCGCCAGCCAGCGCCGGACCATTTACCCTCCGCAACCTCGCAAGGGTGGGGCCTCCAACGTCAGCACTATGGTCTCTGCCTGCCCGTCTCCTTCGCGCTGCGTTCCGCAAACAGCACTTTCCACACGCCCTGCGAACAAGCAGCTTTCGGTGCAGCCGAGCAGATTCCATTGCTGGAGCAATCCCATTGGTACTTTTACTTCGATTTCCCTCCGCATCGACTCTGTTTCCTCCCCTCCCCCCGGCCCCTTTTGCAAACTGCAGATTCTCTCGGTATTTTATTTTTCTAACGAAGCAGGGGAGCTGAAGCACAAGGAAAATGCCACCAACCCAACGGAACAGTCATTCAAATAAATAAATAATGCAAACGTTTAAAGAAGCCTGCAAATCATTTTGTATTCTGGATTCATTTTGCATTGCATTCAGATGCTAATCTCTTCATTTCCATGGAGGGATTATAAAGCTCCACAGGGCAGTGTCTGTGTAATTTTCTAAAAGGGCACGGTGCAGTTTTAACCAATTTTTCCTTTGTACAGGGAAGAATCAACATTTAAATTTCCAAAAGGAAATGAAACATGGCAGGTAAGATCAGTTTTGCTGCTAAGAGAAAGTTCTGATTTAGGACTAGTTTAAATGAAAGGGGGCGGGGGTGGGGGATATTTTACCATGTTTTTTTCTAATAATAGTTAAATTAGGGGAAAAAAGAACTCATTCAAAAACAGTGTATTTGGCCAGTCATTTTTTGTATTCCCATTGCTATTATTTCAGCCTTTAAGGGTTGAATAAAAGCTTTTTCCATCTTGAGTCTGCAGAAAAGTCTGTCATAATTCTGTTTTGCAACTCTACAATCTCACATCCTGGAAATGAATGTCATGTCCTGATCCAGATTCTGACTTCACTGCAGGATCAAATTAGAGGAAGGTTGGGAAGAAGCAAATACTCATTTAAACATAAATGAGTCCAATCCTGCCATCACTTTCCAGGCAACCCTATTGAAATCAGTGAGGTTGCATGGGTGTATGTTTTAAGCAGAATTTAGTTTAAATAACTTTTTAAATGAGCAAACTTAAATTGATTGAGCCAGGGATTTAAATTAGCAAATTATAAATTATTGTATTTGCACTAACCCTTATTTAAGATGTCAGAGTCATAGGTGCTGGAACTAGGGGTGCTGTGGGTGCTGCCACACCCAGGGCCGGCGCAACCCATAGGGCACTAATATTTGGGGGGCGCCGGCGCTCCGGTCGTCGGCGGAATTTTGGGGGCGGGACCTTCCGCCGCCCCTGTCGGGGGCAGCATTTCGGGAGCGGGACCTTCCGCCGCCTAGGGCGGCGAAAAAGCTGGCGGTGCTCCTGGCCACACCCCCTTGGCTTGACAAGGTTTCCATTATATGCAGGGTTTACAGTTTGTTTCAATGGCTCTCCAGCGCCCCTGGTCAGAGTCACAGCTTCTTCAGAAAGAAACTTAATTCAACTGCAGGAGTAGGCTGAGAGAGCTGGAACATACGGTCTTATTCTAGAACTCCAGTAGCAGATTGTCAGATGAAAGCACACTCAACCAATTCAACAAAATACAAAA
>QXTE01000325.1:801727-945696 GCA_003942145.1 Platysternon megacephalum | reverse complement strand
CACCCAAACTCCCTCCCAGATCCCACACCCCTCCTGCACCAAACTCCCTCCCAGAGCCCACACCCCTCCTGCACCAAACTCCCTCCCAGATCCCACACCCCTCCTGCACCAAACTCCCTCCCAGAGCCCAAACCCCAAACTTCCTCCCAGAGCCCACACCCCTCCCGCACCAAACCCCCTCCTGCACCCAAACTCCCTCCCAGAGCCCACACCCCTCCCGCACCCAAACTCCCTCCCAGATCTCACACCCCTCCTGCACCAAACTCCCTCCCAGAGCCCAAACCCCAAACTTCCTCCCAGAGCCCACACCCCTCCCGCACCAAACCCCCTCCTGCACCCAAACTCCCTCCCAGAGCCCACACCCCTCCTGCACCCAACTCCGTCCCAGAGTCTTAGGCAGGTGGGGGGGGGGGGAGGACTTGGACCCGTTCTGGGCACCACCAAAAATTNGTCTTACCCTCTGCCCCAGCCCAGAGCCCACAACCCGCACCCAACTCCGTCCCAGAGCCCAGAGCCCAAACTCCCTCCCAGAGCCCACACCCCTCCCGCACCAAACTCCGTCCCAGAGCCCAAACCCCAAACTTTCTCCCAGAGCCCACACCCCTCCTGCACCAAACCCCCTCCTGCACCCAAACTCCCTCCCAGAGCCCACACCCCTCCTGCACCAAACTCCCTCCCAGAGCCCACACCCCTCCTGCACCCAAACTCCCTCCCAGAGCCCACACCCCTCCCGCACCCAACTCCGTCCCAGAGTCTTAGGCAGGTGGTTGGGGGGGGGGGGGGAGGACTTGGACCCGTTCTGGGCACCACCAAAAAGGATACAAACCTATCACCCCTGTCACTATTCTCTTTTCACCCTTAAATAGCCTATTTTAGGGACAGCCTTCCAAAATAAAAAGTGTTCTAATGTCATTCGTGTCATAGCTTATGTTGACTACTCTGTACAAAGTATTTGGGCTGAATTTGAAACCCAGACAAGTTGGAAGCCTATAGTTTTGCCTAGAAGCAGAACAGCACTGACAAGTTTACGCTCAGAGCTCTGTCAGTGAATGCACATGCTGTTCCAGGTTACACTTGTCTGTCATGCCAACTTTTGTGTTGCTTTTAATCAGAACTTTACCTGAATGGTTTAATTGCATGGCACCTAGAACCTGTTCTGTGGAGAAATGGAGGCCTTCAGTCCTCATGGCTGTTAGTCAGCATTTTTCACCAAATTAACTAAAAATGTGAAGTACAAAAAATATCTTACTCAGAATTATTCTTTACCATTTTTGAAATTATATTAGTAAGATGTAGCTGCAGGGGTATTTTTAGATGACAGAGCTTCTTCAATAAGAGACTCTTCAGCCCTCAAGTATAAAACCAGTAATATGCATATGTTCTTTATATTTTTAGGTTGTCATTAAAATATACTTTCAAATGTGTTTGATATTGAAATTGTGAATTCTTATAATTCCAGTATTGTATTTGTGTTTAGTGCCTTTTAGGATCTAATCCGAAAATTATTAGTATTACACGAGAAGCAGGCAGCAACACCTATAATTAAGGTTGCCTAACACTTTCTGCTGTAAGAAAGACACTGTTTTCATTTCCTTGTATTTTGCCAAATTTTAACTGTTTGGGCTGACATTTTCCATGCTGGTGTCTGCCTCAGGCTACATTTTTCTGGAAAGCGTCAGCAAAAATGATTCTGTCATTTCTGAGAACACGGTTAGAGGAAAATAGGTTGTTTTGCCAAGGTTAAAAAATTATTATAGTGGTTTTGTTGAAAAATTGTAGCAAATCTTTGCAGCGGGGACTTTGAAATTTGACTGGAGCGGAGGTGTCATTCTGGAGTTAGAAAGCTGCTTTTTGCTGCATTGTGAAACCCACCAACATTTATTGCAACTCTCTGGAAATCACCCCGTACACATGCTCAGAAGAGGTTTGTTAGCGTTTAGCAGCTGTATTCTCCAAACATTGCATCTCCTGAGAGTGCTCCAGCTCAGGGCTCCAGGGATTAGCACTACTTTCCCTGCAATTGCTATTCCTGGGCCTCAGGAGCCACTGTGGTGCTTGGTACTAGAACTTAGAGCAGGGAGACTGTCTTTCCTTTTCTCTTAAAATGCTCCCTGGTGGTGTACAGGCAGCATTGAGAAGAAGGAAGAAGCACCTTAACTTGAATGCAGAGGGGTGAGGAGCAGAGCAGAGACAGGAGCAGGGTGGGGAAGGACAGAAGCAGAGGAGAACAGGGCAGACTGGGGAGGACAGGAACAGAGGGAGATAAGGCAGGATAGATTCCAAGCCCAGAAGAGACCGCTGTATCATCTAGTCTGACCTCCTGTATAACACAGGCCAGAGAATTTCCCTCAAATAATTCCTAGGGCAGATCTTTTAGAAAAATATCCAATCGTGATTTAAAAATCATCAGTGATGGAGAATCCACCCTGACCCTTGATAAATTGTTCCAATGGTTAATTACTCTTGCTGTTAAAAATTTATGCCTTATTTCCATTATGGGGGCAGGCAGAGCTGTCCCTTGGGTATGGCAAATCAGGGCAACCGCCCTGGGCCCCGCGCTTCGATAAAATCGTGGGGAGGTGAGGCGGGAGCCGAGCGGGGAGGTGAGCGGCAGGTGGGAGGGGGGTGCGGAGGCAGGCAGGTGGGTAGACAGCGAGGAGGAGAGTGGTGGGCCGGGGAAGGGTGAGGAGGCGAGCGGCAGCCACCAGCAGCCCACCTACCAGAACCTCCCCTTCCCCCCAGCACCTCCTGCCCGCCAGCGGGCCACACCGATCAGTGCCTCCCCCTCCTTCTCAGCACCTACTGCCTGCCGTGGATCAGCTGTTTCGTGGCATCAGGAGGTGCTGGGGGGAGGGGAGAGGAGCAAGGGCGCAGCGCACTCGGGGGAGGGGGTGGAATTGGGCGGGGAAGAGGTGGGGCGAGGGCGGAGTGGGGGTGGGAAGAAGCAGGGCGGGGTGGGGCCTTGTGGGAAGGGATGGAGTGGGGGCAGGGCCTGGGCGGAGGTGGGGGGGAGCACCCCCCGGCAGATTAGAGACTCTGCACCTATGTCCTGGGCCCTGCACCCCCCTTGGGATGGCCCTGCACCAGATGCCGGGTCCCCCCTGACCCCCGCATGGGCAGGCAGCGGCAGTGGTCCTTCTTGCCACCCACAGCGGCCGGGAGCAGTGGGGCTCCCCCCTGCCGCCCATGGTGGGGGGGAGCTGCAGGGCTACCCCGCAGCTCCCAGCCGGTGCTGGCTGAAGTCACGGAGGTCTTTGGAAGTCATGGATTCCGTGACCTCCATGACTAAATCATAGCCTTAATCATAAGGCCTACACACAAGGGGGCTGAATTAACCTTTCACAGACAACTGTGAAACTGACATTACCTAACTTTTGAGAGCTTGACTTTGCAGCCTTAATATACATAATTGTAATGGTTATAATTCAGTAGTGCCCGGAGATCCCAATCAGAATCAGGGCCCCATTGTGCTGGGCGCTGTTCAAAGACAGCCCCTGCCCCACAGAGTTTACAGATTACAAATGTTATTTATACAAAGTGTAGTTGGCAGTTTACAAATCAAACAGCAGGGGGCATTTTTGTTGTGTAGGCGGTAAAGCTTCTCCCACCATAATTCTAACTCCCACACCTACATTTTTTTCTTGTTAGAGATTTGAGGAATCTGAAACATAATGAGATCTTTGCTAAACCTCCACACTATCTGAGTTTCTTTTAACACATTACAAGGTACACAGCAGCTTAACACTTGTTTTAAAAAAAAAGGTTTTGAATTTTTTTTTTTTGATCTGTAGTTTCTGTGGACTGTCTGTCCATATTAAAGGTAGTTGCAATTTGTTCTTTTTAGGGGCTGTGACACCAGCAGATCATGGCCAGCTCATGCCAAGGTCCCCATGTCTCAGTTGAACCCTGACAAATACAGAGCTGGAATCAGGCTGGCTCACCTGTGTTTTAGTGTTGTTAAAATAGGTATTAGAATGATAAGAATGTGTTTAATGTTTAGACTTTATTGAATGCTTGTGAGCTGCTGCCTGCATTAATCTCACTTGTAACATCTGTATCCCAGGTAATATCTGAGCCGTTGTGTTGTGAGCCTTTGTGACTGTGTAAATCACCAGACAAGAGAGACAAATTACTGTGAAGGGCTGCTCTTCAACAGAAAGTGTTACACACTTTCCAAAAGGAAAGGTCCATTGATACCAGACTGAGTATTGTGCGATATTGCATCTGGAATTTCCTTATATATTGTCAGAAACAGGACAAAAGACTTCTGTTGATCGGCTCTCCTCCCCATGAAGATGAGTCATGCAAGTGGACTCTCTCCATCTCCTCTCCCCACCAGCTGAGTTTGCAGCTCAGAGTACAGGGCAGAAGGGAGATAAAAAACCCAAACAAAAAGAATTTGGTATCTCTATGCTGCTTGGACTCTGAGGGGCAAAGTGTTTGTAGGCATAAGCAAGAGCTCTGCAGCTGCTTAGCCTGGGTTAGCCCTAAAGGACATACAGAGCTTGTTGATTATAGAAGCTTAAGATTGTAGCCCATTTGCGTATTTATGTTTACCTCCTTTAACCTTGTAAATAACACTCTGGTTTCACTTTCCTATTTAATGAATCTGTAGGTAGTTTATGATAGGATTGGCTACAAACCTTGTCTTTGGTGTGCGATCTGAGGGGCAATTGACCTGGGGTAAGTGACTGGTCCTTTGGGGCTGGGAGTAACCTGAATATTGCTGCGATCCTTGGTGTCAGGGTCCATCTATCACAGGCTCACGTGGGTGCGAGATAGATGCAAGTACCCAAGGGGGGACTGTCTGTGACTCCATGTTAAGTCTGTTATAGTGTCTGAAGAGTTTACACATGATAATTGGTTGGTGGAGTCGAAGTATCGAACTCATCACCTATTTGAGGTTTGTGCCCTGCTTCCTATCGGTCTGCCCTGAGGTTGGCACTCACACCCTCTGCCCCTGCATGCAGTGTTACAGGGGCATTCCCTGCAGTCTGTGGCAGCCCTCAGTCTGGCAAAATGTCTGTGACCCAGGAATAAGGGCCAGGCCAGGCTCCCACTGACTCCGTTGAAGCTGGATTAAGCCCCAAATCAATAACGTGAACAATGTTGTGCTCGTTAGACAATGTGTTAAATTTACTTAGCTACAGGGACTGCATTCTCCAAAGCTCCTCAGGAGGGAAATGGTAAATTCAGCTCCTCCCACCCCCTCTTCTCCCATGTTTTCCCATCTTGCAGCCGCTCCTGCTGACGTCTGTGTGTGTCCAGTCTGCTAGGCCTCATGCACAGGGAAGAGGGCATCTTCCCCAAATTCCACATCCACTCCATGTGACACATAATCCCACCACCAGGCACAGAGCTTGGGCACAGTCAGTGTCACTACTAGCTTTTTCATTCAGAGCTAGCTCCTACCTTACATGTCTTTAAAATACACTGCTTCTCTGAGAATTCACTGTCCAAAAATATGCACATTGAGATCAGTAAGGACTGAATCAGCTGTTTCAAGTGGTATCAAGGATATAACAAAGTTTAATTATGGAGATGGTGGCCTTGATTCCATATGGTGGAAGTTTGCTTTAAATAATCCTGGGGACTAATTCCAGGGATTTTTTTCTAAGAACAAAAAAATATTTCTTTCCAAACTCTCACCACTCTGTGAAACATGTAAAAAAATTTCTGTGAAAATTTTAAATTATTTTATTGATTACATTACAAGTTAGAAGCATTTAAAATTAACCAATTTTAATTTTTTTTTACTGGCTTTATAATATTTTGTGTGTCTCTGGTTTAATATTTTTAAAATTTAGAACATCAGACTTACTGTGTGTCTAAATATTGATCATGGCCTTAGCACAGAATTGAATTCAATATCAATATTTCGCCAAGATCTTGAACCTGCAAAGCGGTGAGCACTTTGACCCCAACCCAACAAAGCACGTAAGCATGTGTTTAAGTTTCAGCACATGCATAGTCCCATTGGTTTGCTGGATCAGGGTCAGACTGCTCAGCACCTTGCAGGATTGATCCCTTGATGATGAATGCATTGTACTGCAGGTGGAGAGGCATTGCACAGCACAGAGCTGTACCGATCCAGCTGTGCTGCTGTAAGATCTCTCGTGTAGCCAGGAGAGAGCTCTCCTGTCAATATAATTAAACCACCCGCAATGATCAGCAGTAGCTATGTCGGTGGGAGAAGCTCACTGAGCAACATAAGTTTTGCCAACGTAAGTGGTAGTATAGACATGGCCTAAGGGTTGCAGCCAGGATTGACAGGTCCTCAATTAAGATGTCAAAACACCCCCTGCAGTGGGTGCCTCTAGCATCATCCCCTGCAGTCTCCTCCCCTCCTGAAGGGCTCACCACTTCCTTGTTTCTCCTCAAGTCCCATCCAGCCAATCTGACTCCATTCAATACATTTTAATTGAGTCCAGTAATACCTTATTGGCAGGACAATTGCTGTTAATATGCAAGAGTAATGGAATACTCAGATCTTTGTCAGAGGCCGGTATAACCTGCCCAGGACACGGTCATGCAATGGGGACCAGATTGCTCTTGCAACCTTTCACCTCCCAGATAAGGGTGCATATATTCTCACTGGGTTCAGTTACTACATTAACAAGAGAACGTAATGTTGCATCTAACCTGGAGTCCTGTTTCCTAATAGTCTTGTCCATGTTAGTTAAAGTGGAGTCTATCATTGAACTCCATTTCTGCTTTACACTATGTACGTTATTTATGGCCACAAAGAAAGACAAGGTGAAGGATCCTGTGTATGGAGTCTGGGACTGAACTCACCCAAGGAGGTCTAGCAGAGGTAAAAGAGAACATGAGCTCTTTTTGGCTGGTAGAAATGGACGTGTTGAGCACTTATATTTCTTTCTCTCTCCTGTCTAACAGTTTAAACGTACCCATTTAACAGTATGTACTTTATCAAATCTTTTGTCAACCACATTCAAGATGTATCCTCATGGCCACTGTGTTGTCAATTCTTCATTTACTCTCCAAAACAACTCCGACATCAAAAACTGCATTACTGGAGAGCTCGTTAACTTTCATCCCTAAATTAGGGTTCTTCAAAAACCTTAGAAATCGTTTCCTCTTTCACACATAATGACAGTATCAATCATCATTTCACAGGGATGTATCGGTATGAAATACCTGATTTTTCTAGGCCTCAGGCCAGAATGGTGTGAATGGGCCTTAATGTAACAGGATCAGACCCAGGGTGTTTTGTGTAGGCATTAGGTGGCATTTGTTTCTGGTGGCTAGATCCATGTTTTAGTAGGACTGGATCTGAGGAATGTCCCTTCTTGTAAACACATTCTTGTGATCACACAGAAATGGGTAACATCTGCTCCCTGTATCTGCCTGAAACATGAAACTTGTTTCCTAAAGTGTGACCAAGTAAGCTGGAGGCGGGTTCTTGGATGCAAAAGGGAAGCCATGCATGAGGCAGGCTGGCAGGTCAGCCTTAGCCAAACCTGCCTCTGAGCCTCTGCCATGGTGACTTGTCCAGGATTTCACAGAGACTTGGATTTATATCTCTGCCCAGGCTCCCACCGCCTTGGATCATGCAGGGACCTGGTATATTCCGCATGAATCCCACTCTCCAGGCTGCAGACAATGCCACAGAATGGCCCCAGAACTACTGCAGCAGGGCCCCAGAGCAGCAGCAACCAAGGCAGGCTTGCTGTCTCTCTGGGCAGGGCACGTCCCAGTGGCTGCTTGCAGGGGACTCTGATCTCTGGAAGACCAAGACAAATACTTTAGAAAACCAAACACTCTGTGTCTGTTCCAACACAACAGTTATAAGGTCACTCATTCATCCACTTCATTTCATTTCATTCACAGTTGGACATGACACATTTCTTTGGTGCAGGGACTTGTGTGTGTAGAGCAGAGTGATTAGCACAGGAGGGCACAATCCCTGGTTGGGGGTCTCTCAGTGCTACCACAATACAAATACATATCAATAATACCATTGATTTTTGTAGTTATTTATTTTATTATTGTTTTATTCATATAGCAGAATTCCAGGGGGCTCAGAGATGGTTGACTAGAATGACTGAGGCATAGGGAAGCTCTCATTTGAAGAGAGATTGAAATAAATGGAACTGTTTGCCTTAGAGAGGAGATGAGTAAGGAGATAGAGTAAAGGTACACCTCTACCCCGATATAACGCTGTCCTCGGGAGCCAAAAAATCTGACCACATTATAGGTGAAACCACGTTATATCGAACTTGCTTTGATCCGCCGGAGAGCGCAGCCCCGCCCCCGCGGAGCGCTGCTTTACCGCTTTATATCCGAATTCGTGTTATATCGGGTCGCGTTATATAGGGGAAGAGGTGTATACAAGATTATGAATGGTCTAGAGAAGGTAGATTAGAACTTTGAATAAAAAATCCCCAACGGCCAGAGGTGGGACACTAGAGGGGGAGGGCTCTGAGTTACTACAGAGAATTCTTTCCCAGGTATCTGCTTGGTGGGTCTTGCTCACATGCCCAGGGTCTAACTGATCGCCAGATTTGGGATCGGGACGGAATCTTCTCCTGTGTCAGATTAGCAAATTTTTTGCCTTCCTCTGAAGCATGGGGCACAGGTCACTTGCAGGCTTAAGCTAGTGTAAATGGTGAATTCTTTGTAACTTGAGGACTTTAAACCATGATTTGAGGACTTCAGTAACTCAGCCAGAGGTTAGGAGTCTATTACACGAGTGGGTGGGTGAGGTTCTGTGGCCTGTGATGTGCAGGAGGTCAGACTAGATTATCACGATGGTCCCTTCTGACCTTAAAGTCTTCGAGTCTAGGAGAACACAAGAACAAGGGCACATTCAGTGAAACTGAAAAGTAGGAAATTCAAACCTGATAAAGTTAATGATTTTTCACACATTGCACAATTGGTATGTGGAAATCCTCGCCACAAGATATAATTGAGGGCAAGACTGTAGCATGATTCCAAAAAGGGTGGCAGTTTATGCGGCTAACAAGAATATCCAGAGTTATTATAGTAAATATTAATATATAAACCAGGGTGTGGGCAGGGTGATAAACTCTCCTACTTCAAGGCATAAACCAGCTTCTGGCTGCTGGGGATTCTGTTACTGGTTTTGCAGTAGTGCCTGAGGACCCAGTCAGGGATCAGTACCAGGGACTAGACACATGTAACAAAAAGACCATGTCTGGTCCAAAGAGCTTATAATCAGAGTGTAAAACAAGAACCAATAGGAGGAGACAGACAGACGGGGAGGAAGCATAAGGTAACAATAAAACAATTACAAACAGCATGCTAAGCAGTGGTCATAGCATATCAGCTGTCCACAAACACCTACTACAGGATTCTTGCACCTTCCTCTGAAGCATCAGATGCTGGCCATGGTAGGAAACGGGATACTAGGTGAACCCCTGAATTCGATTCAGTATTGCAATTCCTGTATTGTATGAATTGTTTAGCATTTCTTAAGCACTGGCACTATACAAGACACAAATTAAAGCTGATCCCTGCCAAGTTGCTTACAATTTTAAGGCCCTATGCTGGAATCAGAGCCACGCAGTCAGACACACGCACATGGCCTCCCATTGGCTTCAGGGGGGCCCTACCCATGTGGATCTGATAGCAGGATTAGGGCCCAAAAGACAGACACAGAAAAGACAGGAGGCACTGGGATGTCCAGAGAATGAATAGCCTGGGGTGTTTTTTATGGAAATGGCCCATATCTTGTGTGCAAAACTGGAGAAGGGAGTCTTTAGGTGAGATCTGGATGTTGGCACAGGCCTTGTCCACACTACACAGTTTTGTCGACAAAAGTCAGGTTTCATTGACAAAACGGTGGAGGTGTACATGCTGCAATACTCCTTCTGCCAACAAAACTCTTCTGCTTGATTATATCACTGTAAATGGCCTCCAGAAAGTATCCCACAGTGCCCATCCTGACCACTCTGGTCAGCAGTTTGAACTCTGCTGTCCTGTACCCAATTACACAGGCATCCGCCCCGTCCCTTTTAAAGGCCAGGGAATTTTTGATATTCCACTTGGTTTGCTCGGTGTGGAGAGCTCTCATTGCATCTTCCCAGCTGACTGTGGCAGCTCCACATAGCAAACGCTCACCGCTTGGACCACAGCTGAGTTGTTGGATCTGCTGGCACTGTAGGGAGAGGAGGCTGTGCAGTTCAAGCTTCACTCCAGCCATAGGAACTTCCATACATATGGTCAGATTTCTCGTGGCATGTTGGTTAAGGGCTACGAACGGGACACACATCAGTGCTGTGCGAAGAGAAAGGAGCTGAGGCAAGCGTAACAGAAGGCAAGGGAGGCAAACCGTAGCTCTGGTGCTGCACCGAAGACCTGCCACTTCTGTAAGGAGCTGGACGCCATCCTTGGTGGCAACCCCACCTCCATCACCAAGAGACCCATGGATACTTCAGCAGGGCTGGAGGTGGCGGACAATGGACTCAACCCCAAGGACGTAGTCGTGGATGAGGAGGTCGAGTTGGAGGATGATATGGAGCACACGGCAGGGTCGTGCGGTGGTGCGGCAAGTCAGGACCTCTTTTCCACTCCGGAGGAGTCTAGCCAGTCCCAGCAGTCCGTCTAGTGCGTATGATGCAGGAGAGGAGAGCCGTGGTAAGTGATCTTTTTGAGTTGATGCTGCTCGGTTATATGAGGTAGAACTATCCTTTGCTCTGTATATTCTAGAAGTAGGTGAAGGGATTGTACAAGACCAGCTGACTACAAATCCAGATCAGAAATCATCACAATGGTCATGCAAGGTGACAAGTTAACAAAGCATGACAGAGTGCTGTATAGAAAAACACATTTCTGGTTCTCATTGTCAAAATTTTGCCTCAAAGCCTCCTTGATTTGAATAGCCCCCCCGTTGTGCCCCTCTAATATCCCTGGTGTCTGGCTGCTCAAATTCAGCAGCAAGGCAATCCGCCTCTGCGATCCACCCTGCGGGAAACTTTTCACCTTTAGCCTCATAAATATTATGGAGCGTGCAGCAGGCTATGACCACAGGAATATTTTCCTCATTTAGGTCTAACCTGCCATAAAGGCAGCACCAGCACACTTTTAATCTACCAAAGTCACATTCTACAGTCATTCTGCACCTGCTCAGCCTATTGTTGAAGCACTCTTTGCTGCTGTCCAGGTTTCCCATGTAAGGCTTCACAAGCCATGGGAGTAAGGGGTACGCTGGTCTCTCAGGATTACTATGGGTATTTTAACATCCCCCACTGGAATCTTCTGGTCTGGAAAGAAAGTCCCTACTTGAGGGTGGGGGGGGGTCAGCTACCTTTCTGGACCATCTNGGGGGGGGGGGGGGGGGGGGGGGGGGGGGGGGGGGGGGGGGGGGGGGGGGGGGGGTCATCTACCTTTCTGGACCATCCCGCATTGTTGGTGAAATGCCCACGGTGATCCACCAGTGCCTGCAATACCATAGAGGTTCCCCTTTCTATTGATGTACTCCATCACAAGATGGTCCAGGGCCAAACTTGGAATATGTGTGCCATCTATGGCACCGCCACAGTTAGGAAATCCCATTGCTGCAAAGCCGTCCAATATTTCACGCACATTGCTAAGAGTCACAGTCTTTTGTAGCAGAATGCGATTAATAGCCTTGCACACTTGTGTTAATGCAGCCCCACGGTTGACTTCCCAACTCCAAACTGATTTGCGATTGACCGGTAGCAGTCTGGAGTCACCAGCTTCCACACAGCGATTGCCATGCACTTCTCCATCAAGAAGACAGCTCTCATTTTGGTGTCCTTGTGCCGCAGTGCTGGGGCGAGCTCTGCACGCAGTGCCTGGAAGGTGGCTTTCCACATCCAAAAGTTCTGCAGCCACTGCTCGTCATCCAGTCCTGCATAACGATACGATCCCACCACTCAGTGCTTGTTTCCAGAGCCTTAAAGCTATGGTCCATCAAGTTCAGCTGCTCCGGGAATGCCAAAAGTAATCTGGTGTTGTATGTTTCCGTGGCACACAACAGGTCAGGCAACTCTGATTCCTGTTCAGAGTCTGAGCTCATGAGATATTGCATGACCATCCACGATGTGTTCATAACAGTGACCGCAACAGTAAAGAGCAGTGCAGGGTCCAAGCTTTCAGACGGAGATGGCAGGCGCATATTAAACTGGGACTGTGGAAAAATGCCGCGAAACGCAGTTGGAAACCCATGGAATGATGGGACAAAAAAACTGCATCATGGGACATTGAGCCCACACTCATGATGTGCTGCAATCCATTCCGCCTTCCCACAACTTCTAGCTGCAGAAGGGGGTGAGGAACACAGTGGGATAACTACCCCCAGGGCACTGCTCTCTCTGTCGATGCTGGACTACCAACTGTGGACACGCGCCGCCGACAGAAGGAGCATTGTGTGAACATGCACAAGCAATGTAATTATACTGGTTTTTGATCGTCAGCGTATCATGCAAAAGTATCATGGGACTTCTCTGAGTCCCATTAAATATTAATATGATTGATTATCAATGAGCATCTTTAGACTGGTAGACACTGTCCTGGTCCTGGAAGCGTACACAATGCAATCCTTGGATCCAACTCAACAAGGAGACCACACAAAAATCATTCTTCCCATAAAAAATCCCAAGGTTTGTCTCATTGGCAATTTATCTAATGGCTGCTAAGATATAGAAATAATAGAAGGAGAAAAATGAGACAGTAAAGAGCAGCATTACATTGCTATGGCAACTGGAATTTTCACTCTAAATACCTTTTTGGAAAAGAGGTTTAATATCCAGAGTTCTGCCAAACAGATTAATTAAAATTGTTTCAGCTACTGTTACCCTCCTAGGCACTGATCCTGCAACTGGATCCACACAGACCCTTCATGAGCACACAGGTGTGCAAGGATCTGCCCCAATAGCCCAGGGCAATTCTACTGCTCAAACACTGCAGCCCAAAATACCCCTGGCCCTGCACAGTCACCTTAGGGTTGCTTTCTAAGGGTTTGATCAGTCACCAGTGGGGTTCTGGGGATCACCTCCCCTTTCTCTCTGGTCTCTGATCAGTAAAACCACAAGTGATTCCAGAACCTTTGGTGAGGCCCAACGCTGGCTTTGTGGTCGGCATTCCCCTTTCCTGCAGACTGTACCGATGCCCAACATCTGCAGTGTCTTTGCTTAGACGTGCTGTTATTCTAAGTGCCATCAGATCAGGGATTATAGAAATTAGATTCTCTTTGCCCAGATTCTGGTCCCCATACTCACCCCGAGGAGCATCTTGCCTAGTGGATAGCCCCACTGAAGGTACCGTTCAATGTGAGTAAGAGGATGAGAATCTGGCCCTTTGGCAATCCATTGCAGCTTCTGTCTGCCATTTTGGGGGAGGGAGACAATGGGTCACATCTCTCCCAGCTGTGCCTGGCCAGGAAAGAGATTGCTCCTCTTAGGCTCAAATGTACCCTCATTCCACACACACACGTATTGTGGGGTGTGAGTGGTTATTGCTGACTCAGGGCGCAGAGGTGGTGGGAAATGCAGTACATATTAAAGCAGTGAAGCCCTGGTGTTTGCTGCTCCTTCCTTTGGTTTCTGTGCCTGTCTTAGCCGGGTGCAGCCAAAATGGACTCCGTTTCCTGTGAGAGGCAGGGACAAAGCGCCTGTTTCCTACAGATAGCTCAAATGCTTCTGGAATCCTATCTGACAGCTAGTAACTCTGTATGCAGGAGGGGGGACCCCTAGTGTTTGTGAACCATGGGTCATGGACCAGAGAGACAGAGGTGAGGGGGGGAGGGATAGCTCAGTGGTTTGAGCATTGGCCAGCTAAACCCAGGGTTGTGAGTTCAATCCTTGAGGGGGACACTTAGGGATCTGGGGCAAAATCAGTACTTGGTCCGGCTAGTGAAGGCAGGGGGCTGGACTTGATGCCCTTTCAGGGTCCCTTCCAGTTCTATGAGATAGGTATATCTCCAAATGGGGCCGCCTCAGGTAACATTGTTTTCTTCAGTACAGTTTCTAACACCTTGTCAAGTCTCTTTTTCAGTGCCCTCCCCATCCCTTGGGAGGCTAGTCCATAACCTCGGTCTTGGCTACCCTGGGATTAGCCCCGATTTGTGCCATCCGCATAGCTGCACCAATGCCAAAAGGTAAAGCCACTGTTTGCACCAGTGGGGCTTTCCCCTGCTTGAAATGGAGGTAAGCTGCAGTGGTGCAGATTGTGGCTTAGAGCAGCTTCCTCTGTCTGTCCTGGGGTCCGCACCAGGGGTGGGCGCAGGTGGCTGGAGTTGTGGCAAATGCCCACAAAGGCCGGGCTCTAGAGCTTTCACTGTCAGGAAGCTTTGCCTGCTACCCAGACTCCAGTTTCCTTTGCTGAATTCTACCCCATTGGCAGGGTAGGGGAGGTGCCCACCACGTGGCAGTGGGAAGTGGCCTCCCCATTGCATGAGGCAGCATGTTTACGAGAACAGCAGCATTTCACATCCGCTCTGCCCAGGGGTCAATGACTCCAGGAGGCCGAAGGCAGTGGGATGCTTTACCTCTGCCTGGGGTGGGGAAGGAGGTGGGTTGCTGAGTTGCTACCGCCTCCCATTATCCACACAGCTTTTGGAACCAGAGGCTGATGAGTGGCAGGCGTGGGTGGGTGGGGAGTAGTCCCATTGAGTAGGGGCAGTGGGCCGTGGGGAGAGCTGTATTGTCATGTTCACTTAAATATGGAGATACACCTATCTCATAGAGCTGGAAGGGACCCTGAAAGGTCATCGAGTCCAGCCCCCTGCCTTCACTAGCAGGACCAAGTACTGATTTTGCCCCAGATCCCTAAGTGGCCCCCTCAAGGATTGAACTCACAACCCTGGGTTTAACAGGCCAATGCTCAAACCACTGAGCGATCCCTCCCACAACTTCACTGGCCTTGCTAACATTCAGCTTCCCAGGCTCTCTGGATGAAGTGAGCTAAAGCTGTATACGTTAGCTCCCAACAAGGTCCGAAAACATGCAAACGAAACAGTCTCCTTCCACCGTGTGGCAAACGGCTCTTCAAATGAGCCCTTCCGAGAAAGCCCGTTGCCTGTCCTGAGTGCACTTGCACTCCCGAGAGCTTCTTGCTCCGGTGGCCCCCAGCGCTCCCCTCACTAACCCTTGCACCGGGCACCTGCAGTTTCTTTCTATCATGTGGTTTGAGTGACAGTTCATAGGTGCCTTCAGGGCACCCCAGGCAACAGCCTGTGCCCAGTGCAACCAGCCTGGAGTAAACGCACCCTCCCATGGAGTGTCTGGTGCCCCCAGGAAAAAGGGTGAGACATTGGGCTCACCCTGGCAAAGCTGATCCCCCTGAGGGCCCTGTAGGCTTGGTTCACCATGTGACCTCTTGTGCCATGTCCCTAAAGCTATCCTGGCATAAGCCCCTGTCCCAGTGTCTATCTGGAAGAGGGCACTACACACAGCGAATGACTGTGTCCCCAGGGGCTTTGCACATGAGACATTCCTATGTCACACCAACCCAGACCACAGGGCCCAGCATAAAAGATGAGGAGGTGGTGTTGGCCAGTGGACAGATCTTGGGGCCCGGACACCTGGGTTCTTTCCCAGTTCTGGCCCTGAGCTGCTGGGTGACCTTGGGTAAGTCACGTTCTCCCTGTGCCTCAGCCTTTCCTCCTGTAAAGCACTCGGAGCTCTGTGCAAGAGAAGAGCTGAGTGTCTCCGCACAACCAGGACACCTGCATGCATGGATATTTGCACCTGCATTGATAGAGTTTGGAGAAAGTCCAGAGAAGAGCAACACAAATGATGAAAGGTCTAGAAAACATGAGCTATGAGGGAAGATTGAAAAAATTGGGTTTGTTTATTCTGGAGAAGAGAAGACTGAGAGGGGGCATGAGAACAGTTTTCAAGTACACAAAAGGTTGTTACAAGGAGGAGGGAGAAAAATTGTTCTTAATCTCTGAGGACAGGACTAGAAGCAATGGGCTTAAATTGCAGCCAGGGAGGTATAGGTTGGACATTAGGAAAAACCTCCTAACTGTCAGGGTGGTTAAGCACTGGAATAAATTGCCTAGGGAGGTTGTGGAAGCTCCCTCATTGGGGATTTTTATGAGCAGGTTAGACAAACACCTGTCAGGGATGGTCTACATAATACTTCGTCCTGCCTTGAGTGCAGGGGACTGGACTAGATGACTTCTCAAGGTCCCTTCCAGTCCTATGATTCTATGGAGCTGGTGGGAGGTGAAAGTTCTGCAGAGACTGGGTGGAAGCTATGCAGGGAGGGGGGAACTGATGATCAAGAAGCTGTCAAGTCCTGCCCCATGCACAGTGAGTAGCATAGTATCATTGAGAAGTGGCCTTTGTTATTAAACGAAGTGTTGGCATGGCTGCGAGCTTCCTCCCCGTGTCCTCCTTTTACTAGGGCTGTTCGGTTTAAAGGAGATACACTGAGCCTCCGGGACCACAAACCATGAATGTTAAAGCTGCTGGAGCCGTGGGCACGTGCTATGGAAGAGCTCAAGCAGTGCAACATTGTGCGCAGACGCTCTGACATCAGGTTAAGCCTGTTTACATTGGTTTTGCTTGCACCAGGGTACACCAGGCCCAGGAAACATCTTTTCTCCCAATGAATAAAGGGAGCAACCAGTTGCTCCCTGAGCATTGTGATGGCTTGTAAGTTTGTATGTACACATGCAATGTCCTGCACACAGACTGTATGCACAGATCCCACAGCCAAGTCCTCTAGCAGGGGTTCCACCCTGCTGGGTGGTCATACAGGCAATCAACCCTCCATATGAGCACGGTGCATTTCAAAGCTGCAGCCTGACACTGGGGCGGAAAAAGGCATTTCCTCCCTACTTGACCTAAATTTGGGATGTTTGTGCTGCCCTGGAGGATGTGGGAGAGGCCCACCAGGACTGGGCCCCTCCTGCCAGCTCAGGCAGGCTGGCAGTGCATTCCCCCATGCACAGAGAAGTCCTTTCACCTTCCTGGGCTCAAAAGCAAGGGGATTTCTTTAATGCCAGCAGTCCTGCAGAGAATGCAGGAGACAGTCTAGTGTGCCGCAATTTACAGCCAAGGCCAGTTATGTCATGTGCTTTTCTGCTGTTTCCAGATTGCTAGCAGAGGAGCTGGCCCCTGAAATGGTTCCACCACTGCATCTGATACTGGTTTATTGTGCAGGGCAGAGCAGGCATTCCCAGGGTCTTGTGACGCTCTACTGGGAAAGCACATTGTTTTCACGGAGCTGGTCTCACACACCAGCCTGAGCCTTTTCTGCTTCCTTTCAGACAATGGGTAAGGAAGCCTGCTGAGCCCCAACTCCCACTGGTACAAACCTACCTTCAGCTGGGATCCAGAGGAGCCATTAACTCAAGAATTATTGCAATAGGAATGGTCCTGGGACACAGAACCAGCCGGCAGACTGAAGCCCGTGCACCACAGCCACCAGCAGGGGGACCAGTCCTTGAAGCAGACGCACTACCTCCCAGCATCAGTGTGAGGTAAGAATGTCCAGAGCCGTGGACATCAGCATCCCCATCACACGTGCCTATCTCTAGGGGCTTGGAAAGGTGGCCAGGTCAGTGTGCTCTGGGGTAAAGCTCAGTGGGCTGGGTCCCAGCTCAAAGGGCCCTGGAGAGTTTTAACCAGATTACAAAACTAAAAACCAGTTTGAACTGATCAGCTGCGCAGTAGGGCATAAGTGAGCATCAGCTTCCATGGGAGTTGGACCCATTTATTTCAGGCCCTCAGCCTGGACTTAATTAACTCATTAGCAGAATCTTTTACATCCAGGGCCCAGACTTGCTTTGGGTGTGGGCTGGTCCTTGCATATCACTGTAGCCAAGACCCAAACCAGGACCCTGATGGCCTAGAGTCAGCAGCTCCCCAAGGTGAACCAGTCAGGAATTCTCTCCTGGACCAAGCTGATAAGAGCTCCCTTGAACTGTTCTTCTCTGCAGTCATCTCCCTGGCTAGGTTGCTAGGGTCTGCATGGGGCCGGTCTCAGCTAGAAGCTGCCTCCCCCTTGTCCAAGCTAGCAGAAGCTCTGGGGGGCTGCTCTTGGCTGGAAGCCCCTTGCTGTTTGTCAAGGCAGTTGGAGCTGTGCTCAGCTGGGGGTCACCTCCTTCTGCATGGTGCAGGAGCCATTTTGTATTGGCCGTAGCTGCGGATGGCTCTTCGCAGGTCCTGCAAGGGCCTTTCACAAACCGTTCAAGTGAAAGTAACTAACACTTGCCCCAGTTATGGCGCTTAGTGAAAAGCAGCCTTGGCTGACCACGCGGTGCTTGGCAAGCGAACCCTTCTGAAGGAGCCCAGTTGCATAGGCTAGTTTGGTGAAAGAAATGCATAAAATAGCCAGGAAATAGGACACTTTTGAAAAATGGCTGCTTCTCCTTCTGAATGTGACCCCTACGGGAAGTATGTTCAACCCCCACTCTGTGATTGGCTCTGTCTCGCACCCTCTATGCTGTCGCCCAGAGCCCCACACCACGCCGGAGGGTGGGGTCACAGAGATGACGTGTTTGCTGTCTGGGAATGAAGGGCTTTACCTTGGCAGATGGCCTGCATCTGCCCCACCCACGCGCGCTGACGCTGGCCGCTGCCCTAGAGGGGAGCCTGTAAAGTGCTGCCCGTCAAAGCATCACAGAAATCAAATCCCAAGAGGAAAAGGCTTGCAGTGAAAACACTGCATCTTAGCTGGTGACACGAACCGGGAGGGGGCTTGGTCTGCCCCTCATCTTTCCCTTCTGTGTCCCTCTCTCCTGCTGCACTCTCCCTGTCTCTCTCTGCCATGGTTCAGCATTTCTCGTTCCTAAATCCCGCTTAGCTGGTTAACATGCAGACCTTTCCCCTGGGTTTACCCAGCTCCTCTGACCATGCCAACGCGCACGCTCCAGCTGATGTCCCGGCTACCTTTCAGAAGGAGGCTGACCTGCAAGCTATTCTTAGCTGTGCTGTAAAATCATGGCACTATTTTGATCCCATCTCTGTACTGTAAGCTGCAGGCTGCTGACAGGCTCTGCACCACCATGTGCGACGAGCACCTTAGTTGTGAACAAGGCTGGATTGTGACCTTGTACATGGGCTTGTCTGCCCTGCCCAGGGCTGCAGGCTCTCCACACCAGGATCTGGTTTATGGGCATTTCAGGAATGAGCACCACACTGCTTGGGAATGACAGAAGCTGGCCGGGGCTCCTGCCGTGCTGTCCTTTGGCCTGCGCCGCTTCTGGGACTGCAGAGGGTGCTGCGGATCCACTGGCCCCAGCATGCACCTGACTTGCCAGCCTGAGGGGCACAGGCCCACTTACAAGTGGGCAAGGCATTGGGCAAGGATTTGCACAGCTGAGTTTGCCTCCGGCCAGCTGGTGTTCGGGGTGGGTGAGTGCATGCCGAGAGAAGGGTGCAGGATGGGAGAGGGGAGCCCTGCACATAAGCTCATGCTGGTCTGACGGAGCTCTGGTGCCCGGGAGATCCAGCAGGGAGTGCACCGGGCAGAGGGGCGCTGGCCTGAACACTTGTTCTCTCTGGAGGAGGAAGCCTGGTGGGGCTGTGCAGCAAATGTGGAGCATGAGCAATCCGAGTGGGAGTCAGGGGGAGGGGAGAAGCAAGTGGAACTGTGTTTAGCAGAACCGGAAGCCAGGAGCATAGGGGAGATGAGCTGGCTGAACGGGGAGCAAAGGAACCCCCTGAATCAGTGAGAGTGAGTGAGTCAGATGGGAGGGGAGGCAGGGAGTGCGGGTCACCCCAAACAGCTGCCCCTCCAATAAGCCCAGGAGGGCCCCATCTCACCTTTGCTGTTTGCAGGGGACCCTAGAGCCACTCCACTTGATATGGGGCTAGGCAGCCCCCTCCCTGCAGCGTCAAGGTGACTAGGGGCCTTGCACCTACAAGGCTGTTTAGGCGACTGTCCCCTGCCCCCCTCCACTAGGATTTCTGGGGGACAGAATGAATCTTATACTCTCTAGCCCGGCAGCCGGGGAGCCTGCAGAGGGTGTTAAGGATCATGAAACACCTCTAGCCCTAGTCCTATTTACAGCTGCAGTGGGGGGTTTGCTTGCCAACCCTTGCTGCCCTATTCCTGAATCTAAAGTGAGATGAGACCCACAGGGCTTGTTGGGAGGCTTGGGAGAGCTGAATGGACCCACAAGGCTGAGACTTTCCCTTCAAAGTGGGACTCAACCTAGAGCAACGTGGAGCTGTTGGTCCACTCCTGTCCCCCTGTGAAGTAAGCTGCAGGGCTCAGACTAAAAGCCCCATGAGGAAGCAGGCCCCAGCTCTGGTTGTGGGTCAGACTCCTGTTGTCCTGACCTGATTGCTCCTGCAGAGCTCCTGCCCTCTGGACTTTCCCGCGAAAGCTGGCTGTTGCCCCTACCCCATGCTCCTCACAAGCTGCATTTCCACGGTGTTGTGCGTCAGAAACTCCAGCACAGCACCACTTGTACATTGCCCGGGTGGGATGTGAGTAACAGGACCCTGTCAGCTGTCCAGATGGTGCCTGTGCCCTGCCCATCTGTACCTCCAGCTTTCCTGGCACCATGTCATGCTTGCTCCGCACAGCGCTGTGACATGGCCCATCTAAGCAACACAGCGTCTGACACAGCTTTGGGGGTGATGTCAGTGGGCATTAGGCACTAGGTTGGGGCTGGGGCTCGAGGGGCCCTTTGGGTATAAAGCAAATTTCCGGAAAAAAACCTGGTGTGGATAGAAGCTGGTCCTCACCAAAGCCCTAATCCCATGGCAGGTGCTCATTCCATTAGCAGCACCTGCCTCCTGAACACTAGAATCAGCAACATCAGGCTGGAAGGAACCTCGGGAGGTCAGCTAGTCCAGCTCCCTGCACTGAGGCAGGACCAAGTAAACCTAGACCAGCTGACCCGTGTTTGTCCAACCTGTTCTTAAACACCTCCCGTGACGGGGATTCCGCAACCTCCCTTGGAAGCCTGTGCCAGAGCTTCACTACCCTGAGAGTTAGAAAGTATTTTCCTAATATCATAAAAACAACGAGGAGTTCGGTGGCACCTTAAAGACTAACAGATTTATTTGGGCATAAGCTTTCGTGGGTAAAAAACCCGCTTCTTCAGATACATGAAGTGAAAATTACAGATACAGACATAAATAGATATTGGCACATGAAGAGAAGGGAGTTACCTTACAAGTGGAGAACCAATGTTGAAGGCCAATTTAGTCAGGGTGGATGTGGTCTACTCCCAATAATTGATGAGGAGGTGTCAATACCAAGAGAGGGGAAATTGCTTTTGTAGTGAGCCAGCCACTCCCAGTCCCTATTCAAGCCCAAACGAATAGTGTTAAGTTTGCAAATGAATTGTAGCTCTGCAGTTTCTCATTGAAGTCTGTTTTTGAAGTTTTTTTGTTGAAGGATGGCTACTTTTAAATCTGTTATTGAGTGTCCAGGGAGATTGAAGTGTTCTCCTACTGGCTTTTGTATGTTACCATTCCTGATTTCTGATTTGTGGCTATTTCTTATAAACCTATTATCCTCTAGGTGCTTACAAGCTGATTGTTTAATAATTTGTTCCAGGTATCACTTAGTTTGGGGCTCGGGAAGGTTTTATATGCTCAGTTTTACTGGGTCTGTTTCCTATTGAATCACCTCTCTTGGTAGTCAGGGAAGGCTCAGGTAACAATGTGAGCAGGTGTTGTTCCTGTCCTGCTCTCAAATACAGTCCACATGCCCTGTAGAGCCCAGACTCCCCCTGCCTGGAGGTTTGTTTGAATAAACACAGATATAAACAATAAGGTAACAAAGTTCAGCTCAAACTTTCTGCCCAGACTTGGTTGGTCAGAGGGGTCCTCCCTCAGGAATGCTCAGCCCGTGTCCTAGAGATCTTGTTTCTAAGACAGCCACTCCCATCTCCTTTCTCTCTGGCTGGGACAACAAGCCGCCTGCCTCAGGGAGTCTCCAGGACCCATGTACCCGCTTCTAGTAGGAGCAGCTCCTGATAACAGGATAGACTGTTTCAGGCAAATACTGCCAACCTGTTAGAGGCAGATTCATTCCCTTATCTGGGATTTTCTTTATTTTGAGTGATGCTGTATTTTGTTGGGTGTTTCAGCTTGCTGCAGAGGTTGCTTTAGCTGGTCTCCCTTTTCCGCAGGCCTGATCTACGTTACATACGGCGTGGCCTTCATGCTAGTGAAATCGATTAGTCATTGGAGCGTATCTTGTTCAGGACTGTCAGATCAGGTTAGTAGGAACATTTTGTTGGTTGGTTGTTTTGATGCCAACCAGACAATGTGATGGCTAGGATAATATTTTTGTTTTAATGTATCTTTTTTTGTAACAGAATGGACCAGAACTGGGGTGGGTCTGCCAGGGACAGTGAACGCACTTGAGACACTGATATATCACCAGTAACATTGTATCAGGACCAGGAGTCTTTGGATCCAATGAGCATTCAGTGGCCCTTCCTTTCCACAGGGAGCTGTGCACAGCACCAGTACTAAGCATTGTATGGTGAAAATACTTGACTAAGACTGAATAGTCGAGCATTCTTTGTTGCATTTTTTCCATATGCCTTGCTTTGGGATTTCACATACACAGGATAATAAACATTGTGTAGTGAGAATGTCTGACAAAATGGAGAGAACAGGTAACCTGTCAGTTCATGCAAAGCATCAGCATTTCCTCATAGCAGGGCTTGACAGACATAGAACATTACTAGCACTAATCTTATCTATCTATCTATCTATCTATCTCTAGGTCCTTATGCTTCACCCATCATTGCACCTGTTATCTGAGTCCCACTATTAAAGCACTACTGAAATCAGGTTATCACTTATCTTCAACAGTTATGTAAGACATCAGATTTTCACTCCCACATTGCAGGCATTTTACTAGATAATACAATGGAGCTCGTTTTTCAGAAGGAATCTCCCAATATGGACAATTATCTGCATGGAAAGACATCAGCACATACAGTAACAAAGTACATGGAGCTCGCCTCACAGACAGTAATAACAACAATAAGTCTCCCATCAATTGTGCAGACTCAGACAAGTGCACAGAATATGCTTTTCTTGCCATTCTCCTGTGTCACCTCTAGAGAGTGCAGTTGTAAAGGAAGAAATAAAAACTGCAGCACAAACTCCAACTGGTAATCTGTGACTCAGGATATTCAAACAGACAGGAAAGATGTCTGCCTATTTTCAGCTGTGCCTGGATAGCAGCACTGGGGCACCAGCTTGGGGCAGGAGGGCATTGGAACCCCCATGCATTCTTTAGCAGTATGAAAGAAAACCATCCTTAGGCACTGAGATCAGGATGTAAGTCATGTGAGGACACTTCATGTGCTAAGTCAAGTTAAATGAGTGAATCAGCAGATCCCCAGTGCACTTAAAGGTGGGCAGCCCACAGGGTGAGCCTTCCACCTCCTCCCCGCCACCACATCATCCCAGTGTATCTCAACCCTATCTTGGAGGTATTACCTCTTGGGGTGAAGGGAGTTCAGTCTCCAGAGACCATGCAGTTCTTGGTTTGTCTGCCAAGAATGCCCACAAGGGGACCAGTATATGTTGTCAGTGTTTGTGGTGTGTTTTGTATCTACATAGACACCTGGCTGCTAGGAACTGGACTGAGATCACCAATTCCTTTCACACAGGGTCCATTGAACGCCTAATAGCTTTTGGTCACTGGAGCCAGTGACACAGAGGTGAAAAGCTGCATATCACCCCCATTACAAATCCCTTGAGCACTTCCCAGCTCTTTAAACCTCTGACCTGAGCTCCTAGCCCTGTCCCCTGCCTGGAAAAGGCATTAAGTCTTGGAATGAATCCTTTGGGATGAGGGTCTCCACTGTGGAAGGTGATGCTCCCAACCTCCAGAAGAAATGTAGGAGGGGGGAAAAGAATAGTACCCTATGCCTAAGGGGAAAGGTGCAATCAGAAAAGGAAGAGCAGATCTCAGCAGTATGTGCTATGCTTCACCCCAGAGGGTAGAAAAGTGACCAGGACTCAGTCAGATCTGGAACGGTTCTTGGCTTCTTTATCTAGTGAGACTATATTGCACTTCCCCCGCTGATGTCCCTGGTGCTCCAGCTGTAGCCGTGCAGCAAAGTGGGCTCGCTCTTCTTGCCATGCCCCAGACACAAGTATCTTCCCAAGTGAACACTCCACAAGAGGCTGCTGCAGTTTGAATGTTTTGGTTGCATGCTCAGGCATTCATGTGCCCATGGCTCAAGCTTCCTGTTCTCCTGGCGACAGGGAGACAGGCCCCAGGATTGTCATTGGTAGGCCATCCAGAGCCAATGGGAAGTGAGGATCTTTGAAGGAGGGCTGCAATTGGGAGGCTACTAGGGAATAGACTGTTGCTGCCTATGGATGAAGCTGCCAGTCTGGCACAGTGAGCACTGCACCAATAGACACCATCTAGATGAAAACGGGAACACACATGCACATCTGTCAAGAGCAGCAGCGGTGCTGGAACTGGGGGTGCTGCTGCACCCCCTGGCTTGAAGTGGTTTCCATCATATCCAGGGTTTACAATCTGGTCCAATGGCTCTCAGCTCCCCCACTATGCAAATTGTTCCAGCCCCCTGAAGAGCAATGCTCAGTTCAGGGGCCATTGGTTGCCACTTGTGACCCCATGTGTGCTTCCCTTTCCACGTGGCAGCTGGTCCCTGGGGGAGAAAGATAGCCTTTTGCTTTTCGAGTCTAGGCGTCCCCTTTGTGCATGTAGCAAGGGAGCCGTGTTACGGTCCCTGCTGTGCAGTTTAGGCTTCGCAAGGCGTGGTGGGCACTGGGGATGAAATGCCAAAGCTAGCTCCCTTTAGTTTGAGGATGTCACTGTTGTCTAGTGATCCACAGGAGCCACTGGGAAGGTGTGTGAGCTCCTATGTGTAAACTGCATGTTTGACTCAACAACAGTAGCTGAAGAGAGCACCACGTCATTTATAGCGCTTATTGCCTCTCACCTGATGGCTCATGACCACCCTATTGATCTGAGATGCACAGATATTATGCCACAAGCTCATTCACCCTCCTTTCCTCATAGTTTGTCCTTACTTGTGCTCCCCTACCCTCTTCAGCTGGTATCCCAGAAACCTCCCCTGCCCAAACAGGAAAAACATTGGTGGCAAAGATTTGCTCAGCCAGTGAGGGCTACATTAAAAGAAGGAACCAACACCCTTTCCTTGCACCTATACAATAAGGGGTCTCAAACCTTTATAGCTTGTCCTGCCCTGCCTGGGTCCCCTCTCCTCTAGCCTCTCGTATTGCTGCTTCAGTAATCACAAATGCTTTCCAATAGATAGGAGGCAAGGGGAGGGAAGTTTAGTACTAAGAGATTCTGAGAACATCTGGGACACTGTCCTTTTCAGTGCAGTATCTGGTGAAGACACGGAGTTGCTACATTCAGTGGGGGTGTTGGTGATGTGCATTCCCACAGTCTCAGCTCTCCAGGTCCTTCACTTCTGTCTGAGGTCTCTGCATTCCACTACAGCCCATCTCAGATCTGTGGGTGGTGGAGCCTTCAGCAAGGTCACAGCAAGCACTGACAGGCACTGCTGGGTGAGTCATGCTGCAGTAGCCAGGGTTGCTAGCAACAGGTTTGTTGATCAGTATGCAGCCTAACTCCTGGTCTGGAGTCTCGTTTCAGAGCAGAGCCCAACGTGTCACCGATTTGTTGTGCAGGGCTGTGGAGGAGCAAGGGCCATGTTTTCAGTACCGGTGCTTGTTTATTTAGAGCATAGTGAGATTCATCTCCTAGAGGCATGTTTCAAACCATGTGACATTGCATGTTTTCTTCAAAAGGAACATTAAAATGGGAGATCCAGACTGGGGTGTTGGGGAGAGCTGTTCATTGTAGCTCCAGTCTGGCAGACCAGCAGCACCACTCAGGGAGTGAAAGTGGGGGCAGAAAAGCTGACCTGGACTGAAAACAGAGATGCAGGGGTTAGTGAGGGCACAAGGGGCTTTTCCTCTTTATTACCTAAACTACCAGTCAGGTAAATGCAGTCCCTGGGTGCTCAGGGTAAATTATGGCTGGGAAGAGTTCTATACAGAAAAAAGAGGGGAGTTAAGGAAGCGCCCCAAGAAGTTACTGCAAGTGGCTGTTTTAGTCTCATTGCAATGATGTTTTGTTCAACTTGCCAAGGAAGTGTTTCTGTGCCCATGTATTCCTCCTAATGCTCACTTCCTTTCAGAGTGCCACCCTGGGAGCCGTTCCCACTAGTTCTCAGCTAACGCAAGCTGTCTTACTGACTTGTCTTATAAGGGAAAGAAAACATCATGGCGGTTGGATAACTATAGCGAGTAACATATCCTCCCAGGATCATTGTATTAGTCACCTTTGGCCCTTGTCAGCCAAAGGCCTCTGGAGAACAGCTCCTGTCCACCCATCTATCCAGCCATCTCATCTGCCTGGTGCCCTGATGTAGGACAAAGGCTTCTTCTGTGCTGCTTCTTACCATCTGCTCCATCTTTTCTCAGCCCTGCTGCAGGGTAAAGGCCTCTCCAGCAATGTCCCCCCCCATCCATCCCAGCTCAGCGAGTGCCTCTTCAGCACTGATCACAGGTCTGAATGGACACAGATTTGGATGGCCTCTCACCATGCTTGTTCCCAGTCCAAAGTGGTTTTTTTTTTGTTTTTTTTAAAGAGGATTCAGGGATACCCTGAGCTGTGACTATGTTTATCAGACACTCGGTTACCTCTAACATCTGATCGAATTTATCTCAGGGTGACATATACTGTTGGTCTGTATCTGTCATAACACATTGTGAAGGGCCGCGATATGGCATGAGTGATGCATCCCAGCATGGCACGTCCTAACATACAACTGCCAGCTAGGACATTTATGGAGATCCCAGCAAAACAGTATACATACAGTGAGAGTGTGGGGCAGGGAGGCTAAACAGCCCTGAGCAGGGGATTACTGACAGTCAAGGGACCATGGACACTGAACTCACTGCTAGAGGAGTGACTGGGTCTGTACAGTAACTCACTTCCATACTCTTTGTATAGACATGATGGTTAATTGAGTCAGCATTGAATGGATCTAAAAATGGTGAATGTTTTACTGGACTTTACTCAGCTATTATCATAGGTTCCATGTAAGAGAATAAATACAATGAAATAGACTGATCACAATGGAGGGCGAGGTGGAGAAAGTCATGCTATGTAGAGGTTTACCAGGGGCTTGCATGGAGACCAAGTTGGATAAAGTGAGAGAGAAAATCAGGAATACATTGTTTGCTGTTTTTTATGTTGTGTTTTTCCTGATTACAGTCCTTGAACCACAGAGTGCTCAATCAAAGGTCCTGATCGTGCATTCTGATCCACAGCAGACCCATGCAAGGCTCCACACAGGGGCAGGAGTCCATCTGCATGGGTCAGCTTGCAAGATCGGGACCTAAGAATCGCCTCAGGGAGAAATCCAATCAGCACATATATCGTAATCTATCTGGGCAGAGACATCTCTGAGAAACTACAACCCAGTGTGCTTCTCCCATCGAGAGAGTTGGAGACGATGCTCAAGTATCACCAAGGCCTGGGCTACACTACAAAGTTAGGTCGACAGAAGCTGCCTTGCGTCAACCTCGTTGTGCATGTGTCTACACTTAAATTTGTCTCCCACGGATGTAAGCACCCCGTTACAGCGACACAGTAACACCACCTCCCTGAGCAGTGTTGAGCCACAGTCGATGGACTGTGGTAGATACAGTGCGAGTGTAGATATTGCATTACTTATGTTGACCCTAACTGTCCTCCATCAGCTGTCCCACAATGCCTGGCACTGACTGCTCTGGTCACAGTTATGAACTTCACTGCTTAAGGTAACAGAGACTGGAAGGTCCCTTCCCTTTGAAAGCCCTGACAATTTTTGAAATGCCTTTTCCTGACTGTCCAGCTTGGCAAGCACATCTAGCAACTCTCCATTGTTGTGTGCAATTGTCCAGCTGACTATGATGGCTGCATGCTCCTGTGCTCTGGCTTGGAGTTGACAGGAAATATTAGATCTCCTGGGTCTGTGGGGAGAAGAGGCTGTGCAGGCACAGATATGGATCAGCTGTAGAAATGTGGACATCCTCAAGCAAATTGCATGGGGGATGCAGGTGCAGGGGTATGATTGGCCACCAGCAGTGCTGCGTGAAAGGGAAGGAACTGCGTCAGCCCTAGCAAAAGGCCAGGGAGGTGAACAGTCAATCTGGTGCCAAGCTGCAGACCTGCTGCTTTTATACAGAGGTGCATGCCATACTTGGTGGAAACCCCACCACCACTGTGGATACCTCTGAGAAGCCCGAGTCACAGGCCCTTGGCATGAACAGAAAGAGCAAGGAGGAGGTGGAGGAGGAAGAGGGGGATGGGGGACATGTGACTGGGGGATCCAGCTATGCCATGAGCCAGGACCTGTTTGTGACTGCACCGCAGTCCAGTCCTTCCCAGCAGTTGAGCACAGGAAAGCTCGATGCAGGGGAAGGAACCTCAGCTACTTTTCCCCTTTTGCTTCACAGATATTATGTAGTACCCAGCAGACAGCCATAACCATTGAGATTTTTTTCACTAAGCTCCAATCTTGTGAGTCAATAACGCCAGCGTCCCTTCAATCTACCAAAGGCACATTCAACTGTCATTCTGCACCTGCTGAGCCAGGAGTTGAATCTTTCCTTGATGCTGTCGAGGTGGCCTGTGTATGGCTTCCTGAGCCAGGGGAGTAAGGGGTAGGCTGGGTCCCCCACGATCATGACTGGCAATACATCACCAATGGTGATCTGCTGGTTGGGAAAGAAAGTCCCTGCTTGTAGCTTTCTTAACAGTCCTGTGTTCTTAAAGATGCAAGCATCATGCACCTTCCCTGACCAGCCAACACTGATGTCGATGAACCATCCCCGGTGATCCACCAGCACTTGCATAACCATAGGAAAATAGGCTTTTTTGTTGATGTACTCTGTGGCATGGTGGTCTGGTGCCAAAATAGGGATATGCATGCTGTCTATTGCTCCAGCGCAGTTCGGGAACCCCATTGCTGCAAATTCATCCACTATGTCTTGCACATTGCCAATAGTCACAGTCCTGCGTAGCAGGAGACAATTAATGGCCCTGCACACTTGCATGATCCCACAATGGATTTTCCAACTTCAAAATGATTTTCCACTGACCAGTAGCAGTCCAGCATTGCAAGTTTCCATAGTGCGATCACCACTCACTTCTCCACTGAGTGCAGCTGTTGTCCCTGCACTGGAAGACTAGGGCAACCTCAGCACACAGATCCAGGGATGTGGCCTTGTGCATCCGAAAGTTCTGCAGCCACTGCTCATCATCCCAAGCCTGCATTATGATGCAATCTCTCCAGTCAGTGCTCATTCTTGGGCCCAGAATCGGTGCTCTGCCATCTACAGCTGCTTTATGAATGCCAACAACCACCTTGAACTGGCCCTCCCTAGGTTCCACAGCAATCTGTCTTCCAAGAAATCATCATGTTCTCTGCTGATTTGATTCTTCTTGTGGCTCTGCAAATTCTGAAGGATTGTGCATCCTGTGCTTGCAGTGCTTATGATAATAGTGCAGAGCTGTGCAGGCTCCATGCTTCTGTCAGAGATGGCAAACACCGAGGAGGGATACCCTGGTTCATGGGATTTTGTAAAAAGGTGTGAAAATGATGGGATGTAGATTACATTATGGGATGTAGACACTTGAATGCTGGGAAGTTGATCCTTGCTCCCCGTCACTCCTGCGTGACTCATTTCTGACCCACCATGCATTGCCAAATCTTCCCAAAATTCAGTGCGCTAGATAGTGGCAGGTTGCACACTGGGGTATCTACTCACGGTGCGCCGCCACACGCACTCCTAGTGAGCACGCAGAGTGCTGACACAAGGAGCCACACCGCGGTGGCTTTATGCCAAGTTTGTAGTGCAGACACAGACTGGGAATTGGACTAATGGCAGACCCCAAAGCAGTGTGTGTGTCATACGGGAAAAATACAAACTTGGCAAGAACCAACATTTAGTTTGGCAAATTTTGAAAATATTTCAGAAAACAAACCTGGGAAGAGCTCTCTCAAAGCAACACATTTCTCTGCTGAGATCCTGATTGATCCTGGCTGCCACAGGCTATAATGGCACATTGGCTGATTCACAGTTACACAAGAACAGAGCAGTCACTCTGGAAGGGAAAGCTGTTGAGTCATACCGTCCATCTCTTTCCCAGTTTTGTTTAGTAATGTTCAGTAAACCTAGTGGTTAGAACAGGAAGACAGGCAGCCTGGGTTCAATTCATCCCTCTGACACTGACTTACTGTGTGACCCTGTGTAAGCCATTTTCCCACTCTGTGCTTCAGTTTCCCTCTTTGTGACATGGATAATAATACCTTCCCCTCTCACAGAGCTTAACTAGTTTTTGTAATTATTGTGTGTGAGACAAACCCATTGGACGAAAGGCACAAGGGAAAGGGAAAGTGTTATTATTGGTGTGGCTAATGCAGGAAGTATATGTGTAATGGGGTCAAGTGTCACTTAATTTCTTGGAATTACCACATACCTGCTTGACACAGGGATATGGTCTGACACGACGCCTTTATTCCAGCTAATAAACATGTGGCATGTCAGTTATACTCACGTATTTTGCTCTTGTTGATACAAAAGCGATGACAAGCCAGTTCACTTTGACCACCTCCCTCCAGAACATGTTTTTCCTGTATAACCTTGTAACCCGTAATTAGGGCCTCAACTGAATTGTGGGGAATGATGGCAGGTTTCATGGGCTAGTAAAAGCCAAACAATTCCTGATTCTCTTGCATTTCACAGTTGGTCATGGCTAAGCAAACAAAAGTGCCCACCTCCAGGGTCGCTTTTATTAACAGATAATGAACAGGGTGAAAGTTAGTTTCTAATCAATATACAGTAAATAAGAGAATAAAGTTTAAAATGTCAGTCCCCTGACAGGATTTGAAGCAGCACTTTATTGGCTAATCGTTTATGCCCTTTGCTCTGCATGCTGTTTTTTATGCTGATAATTTCCCTTACAAAAATCAGTGAAAGTGGCAGGTCATAACAGCAATTTATAATAGCCAAGTTTCTTTGATTCATGCTTTTGGATGTATTTTAGTATTGGTATTTATTTAATTTGTTACAAAGGGTCAGACTGAGATAGTACCTGGATGGGAGGCCTCCAAGGAAGAGCTAGATTTAGCAGTCTGCAATGCTGTGCCTCTAGCAGCCAGCACTCAATCTAATCTTAATTTTACCTCTCTAATCTACCGCAAGTATTTATAGAACACCAATTACTATAGAATGTAGGCCCCATTTCTCCTGAGTCAGTTCTGAATCAGTGCCCCACTAGGAGGTGATGTACTGCTGGAGGTGCAGTCTTTGTGCTGAGACATAAAACCAAGCTCACCATGGTTTGAAGTCACTAAAGAACCTATGGCACTGCTACAAAACACCAATATCCTGGCCAAATTCCCATTTCAGGTCATTATAATGTGTCTTGAATAAATTCCCGCTGCCCTTTCCCTGGAACACGGTATTCTTCTCTACTTCCTGTCCTAAACAATTGTGCAGTGCTGATGTGTGTTCTTAATGGCCTTGACTATACTAGAAAAGTTACACTAGTGTAACTAAATTGATTTTAAATTGATCTAGTTAAACTAGCACAAGTCCTTAATGTAGGCAAACAAACTGGTTTAACTCTTTCTTAGATCAGATTAGCTTGCATCAGTAAATTACCAAATTAAACTAAACCAATGTAACATGGCCTGATAGGACCATCTGAAAGGGTAGCACAAGCAAATACAGGCAGCAAGAGGAAGCCTAACAGGGCTTCAACAAAAGGGGACCAAGTGTACATTTATTTCATGTTTGGTTTAACAGCTGACATAGAAAGTCACAGTTCGTAATGACTTTTGTGTCCACGGATTATGTTGTCGTTTATTACATGCCATGACCTGTTAAAGCAGCCACAGCAGATCCTTATCAGCTGCACCAAATGAGAATTTTGCCCTCCTTGTTATGAATTTTAAAGGCAATGCAGTCTGCAGGAATGAGCACAAGGCTGGAAGTCAGGAGATCCTGATTTCTAATCCTGACTCGACTACTGACTCAGTGTGGCCCTGGGCAAATCATTTCCCCACACTCTCTCATTTCCTCATTGGTGAAATGTGCATAGTAACACCTACCTCCTAGGGATGTTGTGAGAATTAATTAGTTAAAACCCATACAGTGCTTTGAACAGATAACGCTCTACACAAATGCTAAATATTACTATTGTAACACTTGCAATAAGAGCATTTATCATTTCTAAGTTGTTTTTAACATTCCAAAAACATACCCTCCTATGCTCATAATGTTTCAGGAGACTGGGCAATATAAGAAACAAAATCCGTGCTTTAGATCTGGCTGCTTGGAATGTGGATGGCTTTGCTTTTGTGTCATTAGAATGGATTAACGCGTCAGGTGATGTGCTACAAACATCTTTGGCAGATGTGTGACATCCAAACTTTCTGGAATGGCTGCCAGCTTCAAGGCTGGGTTGATCAAATTAACCTTCAGTTTGCCTATCCCAACACTTATAACTCATATGCTGGTGATGATGCAGTGATGACAGTAACCGAGTTTTGATAGTCATCTATACATGCCCTGATTTTCCTGATGGGAATCAAAGAATATGGGGTCAGACTCTCACATAGCATAGGTCAGTGTAACTCTGGAGCTATGCTGACTTGCACCAGCTGAAGATCTGGCCCATTAATTCCAGATAACCACTATTCCTATTCCCCCACCCCCTGTGTTTTTACTCAAGATTAAATACTACCTCATAAAAATATAGATGTTGCTTCCTTGAGCACTCTAAATATTTAATTTGGAAAACGGTATGTACTCATGCCAACATATTCCTGATTATTGCCGTTATCTGATGGCTATCAAGAAAAGCCTAAGAAACTCAGGTAACTAGGTGTTATCCTCAGTGCCTGTTGAACAGTGTCCCCTGTTTGGGTATCAAGTACAAGTTAGTTTACAGGGAGTCTCACAGGAAGTTGTGGTTTTGTTTTGTTTTTCTTTTTTTAGCATTATCAACAATGTTTGGTTTGCAACGTATTCCAATTTCATAGCCTATCTCCATGCTATTACTTAATATGTATTGAGCACTTTACAAACTATAGGGGACACCGTCATGTCACGTATGATTCAACATTTATATTTGGTAAAAACAAACTTTTCCAAACCCAAAGTCCAATAGAACTGTTTCCATTAATTTGCCATTGAAATGTCAGGTAAATAACCGTTTTCAAACCTTCCCCTAAAGCTTGCCCCCATGACTCTGAAAGGGAAATAGACTATAAGCACACATGAAACTGACCTCAATGATTTCCATTGCTCAATCTGAGAGAGAGAAAGAAACAAAGAGAGCAATTAAACAGCATGCAAGGGGAAAAGTGAGATGTTTGAGTCTGGTATTAGTGTGTAGGGAAATAAATGTATGTGTCTACAATATGTGATTTTTAATTAATCCTCACAGAGCACCAATGTGAGGTATTACCCCCCATTTTACAGATGGGGAAACTGAGGCAGAGACATCCAGTGACCTACCCAAGTTCACAAAGGCATAATTATTAGAGGCATGACTAGAATTCAGGAGTTCATGTGCTCAGGCCACTTAGCCTCGGCCTCTCCTCTGAGCCAGATACAGGGCAGTGGCTATTCTGCAATGGCCGGGGCCGGGGAGCTGGGTCCTGGCCACGCCCGCGGGGCTCAGGATTTTTAGCTCTCACCTGAGGAGCACCCACAGAAAAGCAGGACCCCGCCTCTTCTCCGCACCCACACCCTGAGCCCCCCATGGGACTCTACCCTCCTGCCCCCCCTCCCGTCCCCCCCTCCGCGGGACCCCGCCTCTTCTCCGCACCCACACCCTGAGCCCCCCACGGGACTCTATCCTCCTGCCCCCCGCGGGACACCGCCCGCCCCCCGTCCCCCCTCTCGCCCCCCTCCGCGGGACCCCTCCCGCCCCGCTCTCTCCCCGCGCCCCCCGCCGGACCCCACCCGTCCGGAGCCGCCTCCCCTCCCGCGGCCGGGGGGGGGCGAAGTCTCGCGAGAGGGCGGGCGGGGGCCGCTGGCTGCGGGCGGCGCGGAGCGGAGCGGCGGACGCGGAGCAGCCGGAGCCCGGGAGAGGCGCTGAGGGAGGCGGCACCGAGCCCGGCCCGGCCCGGGGACCCGCTCCGCACCGGGGGCACTGCCGGCCCCGCCCCGGGCTCGCTGCGGCCCGGCCCGGGGCTCCCGAGCAGGCGGGGCCCAGGCGGCCTCGGCTCCCCGACCCCTGCCGTCTTAGCGGCCGAGCCCGGCGGCTGCTGCCGGGGCAGCCTCGCCCGGCCCCGGCCCCGGGCAGCCTGCCGAGCCGACGGAGGGTAAGGGCGGGGGGGCGTCTGGTGTCGTCACTGCCGGCGGGGGGGCAGGGCCCCGTGCTGTGGGGCCTGGGCCGGGCGGCGGGGCCCGGTGCGGGCAGGAGCCGGGGGGGGGCTGTTCCGGGGGGGGCGGACTGAGCGGGGGGGGCTGTTCCGGGGGGCAGGAGCCGGGGGGGGGGCGGGCTGAGGGGGGGTGTTCTGGGGGGCAGGAGCCGGGGGGGGATGTTCGGGGGGGCAGGAGCCGGGGGGGTCGGGGTGAGGGGGGTGTTCCGGGGGGCAGGAGCGGGGGGGGGTCGGACTGAGGGGGGGTGTTCCGGGGTGCAGGAGCCGGGGGGGGGTCGGGCTGAGGGGGGGTGTTCTGGGGGGCAGGAGCCGGGGGGGGATGTTCGGGGGGGCAGGAGCCGGGGGGGTCGGGGTGAGGGGGGTGTTCCGGGGGGGCAGGAGCTGCCCCCTCCCGTGCCGGGGCCGGGCGCTGGGTTGGGAGGGGCGAGCCGTGGCATTGCAGCGCCGCAGGCGGCCCGGGGGCAGGTGTACCCCGTTTGGGGGAGGAACATCCCCCTTGCTCCCCTCCCCCTGCGCGCTACTGCAATGCTGCAGCAGTCCCGGCTCCTTCCTCAGCCCCAGCCCCGGCGGTGTGTTGTGCACTGACGGGAGGGGGAGTAATGGCGCTTCCCTTGCAAAGGTTACTCCTTTTCCTCCGCTCTTCATCGACAGCAGGGCTGGCCCGACACCCCTTTTTTCAGAGCTCTGCCATGGGGGGAGGAGGGGGGGGGGGACTCTGTCTGTCTGTCTGCAACCGTTGCTGCTGGAGACAGGGATGTGGCCCTGAGAGAGGCCCAGGGCTGTGAGGGGGCTGGATGTGGCTATTATTTTTCTTTACACTAGATGGTTTTGTGGATGTGATGGATTGCATGGTAAATGCTAATCAGTTCTTATATGTATATTCCTCCCTTCCCTCCTCCCATGAGGGGTAATGTTCTGCATTTCCTCAGATACAGTCAGGTTCTTTGTTTGTTTGTTTATATAGCTCTTTTATTCCAGGGATCCTATTCTATACTGGAGACTTGCTCCTCCCAGAGTGGTGAGTTTTTAGTGTAAATACCATTTTGTCAGTGCAGATATGGGATTTAGGTGAAAGTGACCTATATAAAGATCTCTTATTGCTTCCCTTCAGCTGTGTCTGTGTTTAGTGACTGTATCCATCTGTAAAGTAACATTTTTCCAAACATTTTAATTTGTCAAATCCAAATATTTAATTGGATCTAGATTTCTGAAACCTCTGTGTCAGTGTTGCTTTTGGTTCTTGCAGTAGTTATTTAGAGATGTCTTCTAACCTGATTTGCTGCAAACGTTGTTGGAAATGTTAGGATTCAACCTTATAACAGTAAAAAATACAGTAGGTACATTACATATTACAGGCACTCAGATAGCATAGTGGTAGGTGCGGTACAAGAAATGGAAAAGAATAGAATTAGAACTGTTGTCAAGTGTCAAGATTTAAATATTTTACTGAATATGAAAAAAATATGATTAGGTTTGAGATCCTTATTCTGTTTATTTTCCTAGCAGAGAGCTAGTATTTATTGTGCTTGTATCTCCTGTTTATCATGGCATGGAGTATTTGATTAGGTGGCATTTTAGTGAATGAGTTGGTTAAATAGCAATTGCTTTAACTAATTGAACAAATTGTGACCTTCACCTTTGATGACCACATTTCTAGAGTATTTATAGCAATTTCTCCATAAAGGACAGATTAATGAGATGTTACCTTCAGGTTTGAATTTTATTGATTGGTTAGTATTAATGCTATTTATAGTGAATATATCACATTCTCCTTGTTTTATGTATTTGCATAAAGGTTGTAGTCTTGGAATGTTTAAAAAGAAATCTTCAAAATGCCATTTCTAATGTGCAGTAGTACATCTTGTTGAATACTGTAGTTCAGAGGCTAAAATGTCTGAAGAATAGCTCTAGTGTGTAGTACATTGTAATAGTGAAGACTTTATCAAAGCAATGGAAAATCAGGATATTTTGGTACTGGGGATGTGGATTTGTTTACATAGTTCATGATTACAGAATAATCCATCCTATTCCAATATATGTGATTTCAAATATTTCTCTCAAAACAAATTTGAGGTTGCATCTTGATTCCAGTTGTTCCTGTTAACTGTTTTGTAACTTTTGTTGTTTTGTAGCTTTTGTTACTTATGTCCAAGGACAAAATAACTAACAACTGATTTGAGCCTTCATGTTAGATTGTTCACAACATTGTCCTAATTTATGCTAGTGTTTGCGCCCCTGGTTTTAGAACCCTTCTTCTTGGTATGTATTGACACAAAAATGGAGATACATTTGAATCCTGTCTTGACATCTGAACTCGAGAGAGTGAATTTTTCTTTTGTGTTGTGACTGTCTCAGTAAGGAGAGATTAATTCGGAACGTTCTGTTTAAATATATGTAGCTTGTTGGTTAAAATAAGAGTCTAACGTGAAGGGCCTATAGACAGGTCATTATCAGAGAAGCTAAAATTAAATGGCACATGTCGAGGGCCAGATGTTGGGGTCAGAATTATGTATACCTATGGTTATTTAAATCCTTAACTGAACTATTGAAATGGTGTATCTCACATCACACCCTCCCTTTACATTCCGTCGTAAGCTAACTTGAAGAATTTCCTTTAAAAGTTACTTACTCTCCTGTACCCATTTATATAACTTTCATCTTTGTCTTTGCTATAATTTTCAAACGTTTCTTACTTGAATAAAATATTTTAAACAGAAGTTGTAAAACACAGCTAACTTTTTAGAATTAATAAGTATTATTCGAAATATAACACTGCTGGTTACAGTTTTGTAATGTAAGATCATTTGTCAAATGCCTCCTAATACTGCATTTCCTGTAATGTATATTTTGGTGAACAGTAGATAAGGTAAAGAATTTGTTTTAAAGACTGTACAGATAGATCATTGCTATACAGGTCTGTCGCATCTTAGGCGCATTTAACATGTGCGATTTCAGCTTTATGCGGTCGGCAAAAACAAGAAAAAAAAACAAAAAAAAAGGAGAAAAATAACAATTTAAATACTGTTTCTGTAGGGTAGGCGATTCTGCCCGCCATTACACTCAATGTAATTTTGACTATACGCGGTTTTCGCTTTAGGCGCTGACCGCGGAACGTAACCCCAGCGTAAGATGAGACAGACCTGTATAGTAAGATTAGTTCCACGATTGACAAAATGTGTGTAGTCTGCACGCGTGCATTCCCATATTTGTTTGATTACTTTCTAATTGCAGTTTATTTTTTCCCTACCTGTAAAGCTTCATGTTGTAGTGACTCTTTTGTCATAGGAAAGGTGTAGTATCACTCTATCCACTCCAAGCAGATCATTGCTCCTAAGCCAACCAAATGGACAGTACAGTTCACTTGGAGAATATTTCTGTTGTGTGTTTAGCAAACAGTGGAAACCAGCTATTTTATTAAAGAAAAATGGACATTTGGATAGATTTGTGTCAAACTTAAACCAGATCTGTGGAGAGACAATGGCAAATGTCATAATTTTTTTTCTTGAAATGTATGTTGATGGCCAGTCAAGTATACTTAAACATCTAGAAAAAAAGTTGTCTATTTTAGAATCACATAGGCATGTATATTGGTACATTCAGGTCCATATTAGACGCTAAGGATCTTTGTTCAGCTATTTAAGATAGAACATTGTGGTTCATGATCCCATCCCCCAAAATATAAGGGCTAGGTCTAGCCTCATATTTCATATAGCAGTATGTTATTAAGCATCATGATATTATCTCCATGACTCCATAAGACAACCCTAGCAAAGTGGGGAACCCATGTTTAACTCCAGACTTGTTCTTTCATTTCACAAGCCTGCAAGCTCCTGTCTGTACTAGAAAAATCCTCTATGGGTGACAGCAGACTTCAGTTACAAATAACCCATGGTTGAGAATGGCTTACCTGCAAGAGTATTCAAAGCCATTTTAACACCCATTATGGGTATTGAAAATGGATTGGCACTGTCTACACTAGTGACCAAATTATTCTCACTCCTGAATTGACTTGATGTAGGGAGAACTCCTGGTGGATACAATTTGTCACCCACTGGTCATTTGCTACCAGGTTTAAGTGACTGAAAAGATAACTGAATAGAAAGGGGTGCTTTAAAGCACTTATTTCAAAGATTGTGGAAGGAGTTTTTAAAAAGAGTGCACATTCTCCATTGTGATTTTAAGAGGAGGAGAGACTGGGAAACAAAATGGAAAAATCCCAAGGATAAAAGGGCATAGAACCACTAACCTCCTCCTGCTCAGGCAAAGTGATGGGGAAGTTATGTTTTGAAGGGCTAGTAAGCAAAAACAGTTCACCCTGTGAAAATACTATTGGGAGTATAAGGACATAGAATTAGAGTTGAAGTGCATTTTTTAGGAAAAAAGTGTACAACACTGAGGGAAAGAGTGTAGATCTGTTTAAAAGTGCAATCACCATTGTAAACAGCTATATGATATTCTCCTTATTTATGTACTGACATATAGTGCAGAGCACATTAACACACAGAGGAAGATGCTATCTCTGTCTCAAGATGCTTATAGTCTGTCTAAGCAGCTCAACACTTGGGTGACCCTAAGGAGGTTTCCTAGAGCATCTTTTTTTGGGGCGGGGGGGGGGGGGAGAATTGATAATCAATATCTGAAAGGATGATTTTGTTGCCATGGGTTAGCAGTTGAGGGCTTCTTCTAGTAATTTATCAGAATTTGAAACAGTTATTTGTTGTGTGAGTTCCTGAGGAATCTGAGTTTCATAATTCCTGGTTTCTTTGCCAGAAGAAGTGACATCACAACCACTGTAAAAGTAGTTTGAAAATGGCCTAGTCTGTGGTTGTTTTTGTCTACACACACATGCTGCATTGGTTTAACTAAAATCGTTGAAACATTGATTTAAACTGGTGTAAACTCCTGTGTGGGCTCACTTAAATAGATTTACACTTACATTGCTTTAGCTTTTTGCCACTGATTTAACTTATCTTTAACTTATATTGATTTAAAAAACAAATCTAGTTAAAACAGTACAATTTATTGTGTAGATGGGGGCTTAGATTTCCAATGTTCAAACATGTTGGTGTTTAGAGGTAGGATGGTTAAGTTTGGTTTCTAAAACAGGAAAAAAAGCACTCTTAGTCCAGAATAGAGCATCCACAAATAGAGTTATTCTGAAATTCTTGTTCTGCTTTCAATTTACATCCTACCTTAGGCCTGGTCTACACTTGAAACTTACATCAGTTTCACCACTTACATCACTCTCAGGGGTGTGAAAAATCCATAACTTTTGAGATGTAGCTATACTGACCTAAACCCCTGTGTAGACAGTGCTAGGTTGACAGAAGAATTCTATCCACCTAGCTACCGATTCTCATGGGGGTGGATTACCTCCACTGATGGGAGAAACCCTTCCATTGGAGTAAGCAGTGTCTACACTGAAGCGCTACAGCAGTGGAGTTATAGTGTTTTAAGAGTGGTACATACCCTTAATCTGGAATAATTTTCATGTGTAGAAAACCCCTAAAATAGATAGATGGGCCCAACTAGTCACTGAACGTGATGCTTCATTAATGTGACTGGGCAATAGTTTGGTCTTTTGCCTCTGGTATTGTTTGGCTGTAGGCAGTTTTATCCAGGGTTGGGTTAATAGGGCATCAGCACATAATTTTAGATGGTGAACACTATCTTCTACAAGAGAAAAAACTAGAAAAAAACTAGAAACTGAATTGTATTTTACTTTTTAAAATAAAATGGAAGTTTAGATTCTGAGGAAAGAAGCAAAAATCAAAAAGATCTAAAGTTATGACACTTGCAGTTTTTCTATGGCTGTGACTTTCTACTGATGCTGGCTATAACTATCTACAGCCATAAAGATATTTTTGTTATAGTAAGCCATAATGTGCAGGGTGCAGTGTTCCCCCCACCCGCTTCACAGTTCTATAAAACATCTACATTTGAAGAACATATGAGATAAGTTAAATCTTATTTTAGGGTAGTTTTCTAGTGGAATACATGGGAATAGTTTCTGTGAATTTAGTTACGCTTTAGCTGTACATCTGTGATGTTAAACCACATTTAAAAATTCTTCTGGCTGTCTTATATGGATTCAAGAGTTTACCTACAGTTCAGTTTGAGACTGAACATCAATGTGTGTTATACTCAAGGCCCTTCATATTGGGTTTTTATTTTGTTTAAAAATGACTGGGAATTTCAGTGTTGATTTGAAAATTTTAAAAATGGGTGAAAATCGGTAACAAAAATGAAAAGCGGGAATGGGGGATGCCCAGTACTCATGTAGGCTGAGGGAGGTTTAACTCACCACCTCAGTGAGTAAAGTAGTCTTCAGCCTCTCCCTTACCTCAACTACATTTAACCCCTCCGCCTTTAGTAGCCTGCCTCCGTTGGCCAAGCATCAGAAGGCACAACTCTCTCAAGGGGCAAATGGACCACTGGGACCAGCCCACCTCTTTCTGCTGCTGCATCAGCCTTCCCACTCTTCCTTGTTGGTTCCTATAACGTTTCTTGCCCACTCCCCAGCCTGGTCTCCTGAGATTACCCACCCTAACTCCTGCTGGTTGCAGACTTAAAGGGATGGGAACCAGCAGCATGGGAAAGTGGAGCACATGATGAGGGTGGAAAGAAGAAGGGCTGGGGTCTTGCAGCAGGGAAGTAGTTGAGATCAGTTCTCAGCATCCGTAAACCCTTCTTCCCTGGCATAGTGCCACTCCATGGCAACAGCAAACCATGGGCTGTTAGCCTACTCCGCAAGAGTTAAATTGCATTAGAGTGCCTAGTAGGGATCTACATTTACACAGTATTAGGCATGTTGGCTTATCACTGTTTTCCCTCCCCTTTCTCAGAATATAATGCTGATCTCTCTCTTCTGTCCTCTCTTAATTGTTGACTATTCCACCCTCAAGCCTAAGAGATCAGGAGGAAGGTTATTTGTGGAGTTTGTCCTAATGCTGCTTCACAGACGTGCCATTGGAGTACAGTGAGAGGTGCGGTATCTCTTCCCCTGGGAAACCAGACATTACTGGGGCTTCTGAAGTTGGGTCTCAGGGGCAGTGCAATGGACTTTCTCTTCAGTATGAGGCTGGCTTGCAGTTGTCACTGACATTAACTCCTACTTTGCGCTTCCTCCCCCAGAGAAACATAAACCAATCTGAGAAAGGAGGTTGTGGGTAGGGGATATTACTCAATTGAGATTTAAATGTCACTGGCTTTTCCTCCACTCCTACAAATACGTGTTGCTTTTGTACTGTCTTGGTGTGAGGTATATGCTTTTGTCTCTCAGTCTCTCTCTGTGCTGGAAAGCAACTGAGTTTAATGACAGTTAAAATCATTGGTGGCTCATCCATGCTTTTGATGGGACTGAATGATGCTAAATGTGTACCAGAACTGTGCTTTGGCCTTGGTAGTAGTGACCTGATGCAAGCATGGTTTTGGAATCCATTTATAACATGATTGGCCAAGTCCACGTAGACAAGATACCTGTGTAAATTTTAATATGTTAAGTAAAACACAAGATGAATGCATAACAATAAGCTCATCACATGATCTCCAACTACTGTAACCCTTATCTTCCCATACCTCTTCCCCCAACCTTTGTCAGTCACCCATTGCTGTATTAGATCTAATTTAAGGCTTGTGTATGTTAGGTAATTTTGCACTGGTGTTGCTTCACTAGTGTAACCCCCTAGCAATGTAAATATGTTGCATTGGTATGCATATGTTATCAGGGATAAATTGCACTGGTGCAGTGTGTCTGTATGGCAGAGGTTGCAGCACTGTAGCTGCATTTATGCAAAAATTCCTAGTGTAGACAAGCCCGTAGATTAAGCTGCTTGTGGGAATTCGACATTGAAACAGTTTCATGCTTCCTGAAGGCTTCTAATTAGCTTTGTTGAGATTGACCACAGTCTTGTTCATTACATTCTGTTGCTGCTTGGGAAAAAACTATGCACAGGGCTGTAGGTACTGGAACTGTCAGTGTGCAGATTCAGGAAGATATCACTGCATAAGTTGACATTTCACTATTGTAAAGGATAGAAGACCCCCCCTTCCCCCCCTGTTGTTGGGTTTTTTTTTGTGGTAAAAGGACGATTAATTTTGGCAGAAATTGAAGTCTTAGAGCCCACCTTAGGAATTGCCATATGGGATCAGACCTGTGGTTCATCTAGTCCAGTATTTTATCTCTAACGGTGGCCAGCACCAGATGCTTCAGAGCAAGATGTAAGGAACCCTGCATTGGAAAGATGTGGGATAATCTGCTCCCTATGAAGGTTTCATTCTAATCCCTAATGGTCAAAGATTGGTTTAAACCCTGAAGCATGAAGCCAGAGAAAGTTTTATACTTGCCTCTGGAAAGTAGGCAAGTGGATTTTTCAGGTACTTAGTGGAGCACCAAGAACATCTATGAGACTCTAAAGACAATAAGATACTAAAACAAAATGTGAATGTAGTGAATCTAGTGTATATTCTTAAGAGTATTTTACTATTTACTAATAGTTAACCTTTCATGGTGTTCTAATTAGCATGAGAGGCTGTGTCCACTAGACTTCTTTTCTTAAAATTTCCCACTATGGCTTACTGCTAGTGCAGCTCTGCCAATGGTAGTGCTAGTGTAGACTGGCTCCTGACATTTCAACTGCTTTATTTCTTATGGTAGTTGAATAGCAGCAGCTGGTCTGTGTTAGTGCTTGTACCACCGGTACAACTGCATTGGTGGTAGCCATGAGTGAGAAATTCTAGTGTATGTAAGACTGAAGAGTGTGTGTACAACTATAACCCCTTAGTGTGGATGCAGTTATAGCACTGTAAAGGTGCTTATGTTGGAATATTTTATTCCTGTAAGGAAAGAGGAATGAACTGTACTGGTATAAGCCTTTGTTGACTTGGGCAAGTTTTATTGGTCATACAGGTAGTTATACCAATATAAATCCCTATGTGGACACTCTGAGGACTGGTCTACACTAGACATTTTAGCCAGTATAGTACTGTCAGTTAGAGTTGTGATTTTTGGTAAGAGTATTTCTATACTGGCAAAACCCTAGTGTAGACTAGTTATACCAGGAAAAAATTGCTTCTGCTGGTATACTAACCTGTGAAAACTAGATGCCACTGTGGTGAATATACAGGGACATACATGATGACTGTTTACTTCCTTTTTCATTTGGGATCATAAACTGTGATTCACCCTCTTAACAGTACTAGTAAAAAAAAAATTAACCTCATATCTTTTTGTTTGCACTTTAATTTTAACTGCTGTTTTGCATACAATAAAGTTCTATTTTTGGAAAGTCAGAGTATCTTTATTAATTCACACTAACCATTGCAGAATACATAGTGGAAGGCCAAGACCCACCCTATATATAATCTAATGTACACAAGACGGACACTCTTTTATGAAAGCAACAGAGAGCTCCGTTGTGGCTGACGGTTAAAATGCTCTTTTAAAGTCTCCCTCAGCTGCACATCTCCGCAGTTGGCTCATCTAATAGACCTTGTGTCCGGCTGTTCACATTCAGCAGAGTGCCGCTCAGCCTCGCCTTTGCATCCTGGTGGGAGCTTTTCCCCCTTCACTTCACAGATGTATGCACAACACAACATGCAGCTATAACCATTAGGTATTTTTCTCACTGAGATCCGGTCTAGTGAGTAAACAATGCCAACAATCTCCCAAAAGCACATTCTGCACTTGCTGAGCCAGTAGTTGAATCTTTCCTTGGTGCTGTCGAGGTGGCCAGTGTATGGCTTCATGAGCCAGCAAAGCAAGGGGTAGGCTGGGTTCCCCAGAATCATTATTGGCAGTTCAACATCGCTAGTGGTAATCCACTGGTCAGGAAAGAAAATCCTGGCTTGCAGCTTTTTGAAAAGTCCTGTGTTCTTAGAGATGCAAGCATCAGGCACCTTTCCTGACCAGCCTACATTGTTATCAGTGAGGCATCCCTGATGGCCCACTAGCACTTACATAACTGTAGAAAAGTAGCCCTTTCTGTTGCTGTACTCTGTGGTGTAAGGTGATCTGGTATCAAAATAGGGGTATGCAGCGCCCCACTGCAGTTTGGGAACCCCCTTGCTGCAGTTCCATCCACTGTTCCCTGTATGTTGCTGAGAGTGACATTCCTGGTAGCAGCAGACATTTAATGGCCTTACACCAGTGGTGGGCAACCTGCAGCCCGCGCACGTGGCCTGTCAGGGTCATCCGCTGGTGGGTCGCGAGACAGTTTGTTTACATTGACCGTCCGCAGCTCCCAGTGGCCGTGGTTCGCAAAGGACAGTCAGCTCTATAATTCAGGAACCTAGCTATATGGACTGCTGAGAGCAGGTGGAGGTGAACCTTTCCCCAGTCATCTCACATCATCCTTGTGACAATTTCCTTGCTCATTCTTCTGCTGTAGGTTCCACCCTAATTGTTGTTAGTTAACGTTAAGGTTTTGGTTTTGACTTAAAGCTGGTCTACACGTAGTTATTTCTGTACAGACTATGCTAATTATGCACCTTTATACTAGTATAGCTGTGTCCACTTTAGGGGCTGTACTACTGAACTATAACACTTTCTAAACTGATATAATGAAAACCGTACAAAACCTGTGTGTAGATCAGCCCTTAAAAGCCCTGAATGGCTTAGGACCTACCTCTTCGTGAGAATGCTTCTGCCTTGTACTATCCTGCCACATCCGCATTCAGTGGAGGCACCGCGGTCAGAACCTGGGGGTATAAAAGTCAGCAAGCTGTTTCTGTGAGGGGCTCTCAACTTTGGAACTGACACTACCCTCCATGGTTTGAAATAGCCTAAATTTGTTGACTTTCACTCTATGTTGCAAGGCCCATCTGTTTATCCAGGCTTTTCGGAAGGGAGGGATGTGATAAGGGCTGGTATTTGTGGCAATGAGGTGGTGTTTGAGTTTTGATTCTATCTGTCAGCTTATTTTTTGGTTTTGAGGTGAGGGGCATCTGCTGGTTCAGTTTTTTTTCTCCTTGCGTATGATTGTTTTTGGTTTATTTTTTAACAAATCTCCTGGCATCCAAGGTGAGCTATACACCACCTCTGAACACTGCTACCAGCTGTGGGTGTATGAATCCGTAATTGCATTGTTGTCTGAGACTCACCAGTTGTCATGCCAGCATTTCTGGTGGGAGAACACAATGGAAGGAATAGCCCTAGGACTGGGAAGTTGTGGGCTGGTGAGGGAGTCTACCCTGCAACCTCTGTTTATAATCCTTTTCCTGGGTTAGTTTCAAACAATAGATGCTTATTTGGTTGATCCTGTCACTGTAGTATGGCGCCTAACTTAATAACAAGACTGAATTTGTTTTGCCCTGTTGAGAAATAAAATGTATTATGACCTCACTGAAATATTAGTCTGACTGAAGTAGGCAGCCAGCAGATGATTGGTTAGCTTGTACGTCTGGTGGAGATGACAATTTATATTTAAATTTAAAAAAAAAAAAAAGGTTTTAAATGATCTAGACCCATCATGCTTTTCAGTAGCTACTTCTGTAACCGGATGATCTTTTTTTTTTTTTTTTTTTAACCCTTCTCCTCCTTCTTTCCACCTTTCCTGCTTTTGTTTTTAGCCCTCACTTGTTGCATTTTGTTTCAAATTCGATTGTAAGATGTTCCGGGCAGGGAGCATGTTGATCCCTTTGTTTGCACAGTGGCCAGCACAGTGGGGCCCAGTCCTGATTGGGGCCTTCTGACACTAACACAATATACATAATTCTAAGTAGTTTAGCATTCAGAACCTTTACCATTCAGCTTTCCACTCACATTAGTCTGTCAGTTTGAAGTATTACATGAACTACACGTCTGCTTGTGGCATGGTGTAGTCAGCTTGCTTACTTCAGCGGGAGGGAGTTCTCTCTGTCTGATGAATACAGGCAAGGTATGAAATCTTCTTCTCTACAGAAAACATACTTGTCTCTCTGGTGTATAATTTGTTTTTATGCCTACCATTCAGGAACCTCTCTGTCGCTCGTGTTGTATATTCTACAGGCCTCCTAGAAAGGTGTTCTTCAAAATAACTGCATCATGTGAAAGAAACTTTTTTCCATGGAGCCTTTAAGTAAAAGGGATTTCAAATCTGTACTAATTTAAACGTGCTTAGTTTTGCTGCATCTTATTACATTTTGGTTGCAGTAAAAGCCTCTCACTTATAAAAAACAAAATCAATAATATTTACTGCAAATAAACTGCGGTTATGATGCAATATTAAAGTTGGCTGCATGGGTAAATAATGGGTATGTGCCTTTTTATTTTTCCTGCTTTATGAAGAAAGTCTGAAATATTTTTTTAAAAAATTGTTTTCTCTTAGGAATAGCATGTCTTAACTTCCCTGTTTTTGCTGGGAGATTTCTTGGAGGGCCAGACAGCTGGAGTTGGAATTTTTCTCCCAAGTGTGTCTCAAATGTTTTAGTTATACAGGTGTTAACAAACGCAAGCAAACCAAGAGTTTTAAAGGAGCCCCTTCCCCTCTCAGTTGCTGAAGTTTTTCTTTCTTTGTACTTGTGGTGTTGTGGTTATACTCATTCTCCAGTTCAGTGTCTTCCAGGAAAATAACAGAGGAGACAAGATCTGAATTTCTAATGTGAAAAATGAGCGCCCTGACTGCTCTTCCTCCCCCTCTCTGATTTTTGTGTGTGTGAAGAAAGCTGTCTGGTTTACTTTACACAGTATGGCTTTAGTAGAAAACAGACAAGCACATATCTATTTTCTTTGCCATTTATGCTATTAACGTCTTAAAAATAAAAGTATATGTAAGGTTTTTTTCCTGCAGTGTATGCTGCGTATCTTTTATATTGTGATGTACATCAGAGCTTAGATGTGACTGGCAACTGGTAATGGGCACTTTACAAATACCTAGCCATTCTTTTTGTACATAGGGGTTATTTATTTTCTTTTTAAGTATGTTTCCCCCTCTTTATGCTACTGTTTATTTGGAGGTATTTTAATAAGCACCATGTAATGGTGCATTGTTACTCTTATGTCAGTTTCTACCAGAGGACACCTTAGATATTTATATAAAAATCGTGGTAGTGCTAACAGTGCCATTCCACCAACATTACTGGTGGGTCCTGGCCAGATTCAGGGGAGCAGCCAAAACCAACAACCTGCCTGATGGCGAGAAGAAAATCAGCCTACGTATGTCCTAAGAAATGTAACATAAGAATATATCTAATTTGGCTCCAATTCTTCTTCCCGTGTCTGGGAGGAGCACTATATTAGCTCAGCAGTAGCTGGCTTTGTGGAGGTAGTTCTTTGGTTATATTTACATGTGATGTCTCTCCTGGTATAGATATTTCTGTTCTTCTAGAACCAGAGTTCTTAGAACTATTGGACTAGCTTCTGTAGTCTCTTTGGATCATATCATCCTCTAACAACTTTGCCAAATAATCTGCAAAGAAGCTGTTTCTTGAGCTGTGTAAGTGGCTAGTGATTAACAATGCCAGCTTCCTGGTGCAAACTGCTGTCATTGGTAATATTACAGAATAGATTTTTGGTCTCTGAGAAATCATTTAGCTGTAGTAAGGGCAACTGAGCGGCAAGCAACATTAGAGATGATGTTCCTTCCCTGTTACTTTCAGGAACCTTAATTTGTTCTTCGATGTTCTTTACAGTTTGCCTTCAGAAAATAATGTTTCATGACACTGAAAGTTGAATTCTCAGTTACTCTGTATCCAGCTGGGTCAGCTGCATGTTTTATTAGGGGGCAATTTCCCACATTTTTCTGGTCGGTTGTCAGGGCAGCATCTCATTTTCTACCTAAAGTACCTACTTTTTCTCTCGTCATACGTCCAAAAACTTTATAAAGTGGACACCTGACATTCCCTTTTAACAGCTGGCCAATAGATTCTTTCTTAATAAAGGAAATGTTCCTTGAAACTTACATGTTTTTCTCTGTGTCTATTCCTGCTGGAAAGCATAAAGCATAATCTGTTCTTCTGAACTTCCATCATAACAGAGGCATCAAATTGCCAAATATGAAATTATTCTTGTTCAGTTACAAGGAGGATATGGTGGTGTATAAGGTGTTTCAGAACCTACAAAGAGCATTCTTTTTTGTGCATGTGAATTCGGTATTCATAAAAGGCATCAGATTGACAGCCATGGAGATTGGAATTTTATTTATCCTCAGAGCAGGTAGAGTACAGGCAGTGCTACTGCAAGAATCCCCAATTTATCCACCACTGTGCCTCAACGGTATCCTTTAGAGGCAGCCTGTAGAGCTCTGCAAGGAGATCGTTCAGTCTACATGCCTGTTAAATTGTCCTCTCTTCTGAGACTGCCAACAAGGGAGGCAGTTAGTGACAATTGTGATATTGGTTTTTGTGATGTGGATGCTTGTCTCCTGGGACTTGTATAGATCTCACCATACTCATTTCACTCATGCTTCTAAACAGCTGGATCTCAAACAACTTTTGGTCACCACTCACTTGGGCTGAATTTAGACTCTTTATCTAGAGATTAAAGGGTCCCATTACCACAATCACTGAGACATCCAGTTCCCCATAAAGAAGATTTTAACAATCTACCTCATGGTGCAAATAATATTTAGGTAGAATGTAGTAGAGTTAACCATTGGTGCTGCTGACTTTAGTGAGTGAGTGGCACTCTGCAACTGGGGAAAAAAATCAAACTGAATAATACTTTACATGTAGATAGCACCTTTCACCCTATGATCTCAAAGGACCTTACAGTTGCTGCAGACTGTAGTGGTGTATAGTGGTTAGAGTAAGGAACTGGGGGTTGGACCTGGATTTTTATTCTCACCTTTGCCAGTGATTTGCTATGTGACATTAGACATGACACTTCATCTCTCATTGACTTAGCTTACTGATCTGTAAAATGAGGATATCACCTAACTTCTGTAAAACACTTGTGAGATATTCAAATAAAAGTTACTTTATAAGGATGTGGTGGTGTTATAGATAACATTGATGAATTAACATGTAACCCCATCCCTTCATAAACCAACACCTTGAAAGTCTGAAGTACACAGCAAGTCCTTTGCAGAACTGGAATAGACCCCAGGTCTGACTTCCCGTTATCAGCTTTAACAATTGGCTAACCCTTCTGATACCAGAGGAGTCCATTGTCCTCTTGGGATATGCACATGAAGATGGAAGGATGAGGAAGGAGTCATTTGCCATCATAGTACTTTTCTTTCCTCTCCCAGACCCAGTAGAAGGCCATCAGCAGTGCCAAGTGATCCAGGAATGGAAGGATAGCAGCGGAAGGTCGGAGGAGATGTGCATTTTCTTTCCCCTCCCAGGCTTTATGAGGAGTTCTCAAAAGAAAGTGAATGTAGCTTTAAACTGCATTTACTTTTTCATGATCCACCTTTGTGGAACCCCATTCCCTTTCATGTTGGGTTCCGGGGCAGTTGATGGTTGAGGTAGCCTGGGTAGAATAACTTCCATGCAGTTGCACTGTCCTGGAGGCAGTAGCAGGGAGCAAGAGGCCCCAGATCTGGTGTGGAGGCACATGGCATTCATATGTCTTCCAAAATTCATATGGGTCTTTGGGGTGTAGGGGAGGAATCCTTTATCCCTACCCCTCAAAAGAAGAAATTTAGGATAATTTGCCTTGAGTTCTTCAGCACAAGGAAGTGATCAAGTCTACATGTGTGTTTTACACTAGACTCCCCATTCCTTCTTTCTCACCATTGCTAACTAAACTGAAGCTTCACTGGAGGTAGCTGGGAAATAGGAAGAAAAAAGTCTCTCTTAGACACAGCTAGAGTTTGGAAAACACCTTATATACCTATGCGAGCTGTGCTGGGATGAATACTTTGGTATTTGCTAAGGTAGGAACCCGTTAGCTTTGCACAGATGTTTTCAAAACAAATTGGTGAGTTTAATTTTGCACTTGAGTAAAGATTCTCTCTCTCCAATACACTCCCCCCCATGTGACTAATTTAAAAAAAATGTTTTAATTAAATAAACTATTCCTATATCATCACTTCTTTATTGGAATGTTTTCTGTCTAGGCTCTTACTAAAATCTGTCTTATTCTCAGAATGTCATCTGCTTTCATAAATAAAATATATTGTCATAGTAAAGGTCTTTTGTAGTTAAAATGTTGCATTCTACTTAGTCCACATTTAATTTGCCTGTATTTCAAACTCTTGTCTTCTGCCAAATTAGATCCCAATCCTGCATACGTTTGCTCACAAGTGCAACTTTACTGTCATGAGAAGTTCTATATCAGAATTCAATTGGACTAATCATGTGAGTAGAGTTATCTACATACTTAAGTGTCTGCAGGATTTGTGTCCTTAGTAATCTAACAGACTATTAGGTACCTGTATATTACTCTCTGATCCCAAGGCCATCAAATTTTATGTGGAATCTACCTTTTTCTGCAGAACTATGCTTCACAACCTCACCTTTAATTAAAAAAATAAAATAAAAAGAACTCTGTCCCTTATACTTGTGAAAAAACAGCTGGTTCATGTTTTATTATTTAGTCAATGCAGAACTGTCTTCCTGAATCTGTGGACAACTTGAAACAATAGCTCTGAGAAGTCTGATCTTCTCTTTCCATATCAATGGGATATGTACTCTGAAACTGAAAGCTGGCAATTTGCATATCGGCATTAGTTATGTCACTGCTGATTATTTAGCATACATACAATTATTTTTTACGTTCCATAATCCCAAATTGCCTCATACTCCATCTCAGTTGCCAGAAGCCCCAGCTGCCAGAACTTCCTTGGGCCTCCCATGATAACAACTTCTCTGATACAGTCATGGAGAGCCAATACAAAAATCTATGGCTGGTTGAAATTTAAAAATGTGTGAGCAGCAGAAAAACTGAATTTAGTTTCAATGACCAACACCACGATACCGTCCTGATTGTTTTATTTTTATATTTAATTCAAGAAAACCCTCACATTTTAGAATTTAAATTAAGTTGCTGCAGAATTTCCTGCCTGCCACATCAGAGTGCCACAAAATTTAGGTTCAGCTTGCGGTGGCAACCACAAAGTCTTGATGGTAATCATGGTAGATGTTCAGATACCCTGGTGAAGAGGCCATATAAATACCTGGACAGACAGACTGGATGGATGGTAATGATGCTATTAATAGTAAAGCATCCCACTTTTCATGCATTCTTTCCCCTTTACACACAGGGAAGCTGTGCTAGGCAGTGCAGGGAAACTGGAGGATCTAAGGGAAGGGTGATATATTGCCCTTTTTGGCCTGAACGATTAGCCAATGTTTGGTGCCTTGCCAGGTTGTGACTGTTAGGAAAAAAATTGATGATACGAGTCAAGTATTTCTTCGATGCAGTCCTGTTTGTTTTCAAAGAATGTCCACAAAGTCCTATTTCCCTGAACACAATAGAAACAAACAGCAGCAGACAGTTTCCTTGCTTACAATTTCCAAGTCTGCCCCTCCGTCAAGTCCTGTGCTCCCAAGAAATTCTGTCCTTCTGCTCTCTCTCATGGCCACTTTCACAGTTGTTTCTCTCACTGCTGGCTTTTTTGTTGCGTACTCACTCTCACTCTCTCCAGAAACAATCCCTTAGCTTCTGTGTTTGCTGTCAACCTAGGGAAACTCCTCAGACCACACAACGTCGCTCTGTTCAGGCTTTGCCATATGGTCGATTGCCTTGGGCGGCAGCTTCTGTTGTCTCCAGCTATTTTATTCCATAAAGGGGCTTACTTGCTCCTTTCATTTAGTCTGAAAGAAGGGTGGTTAGCACATCTATCAGCTTTAACCACATCTGTGATAGCTAAAATATCGTTGTGCTGGAAGGTAGTAATAGCTATTTCCTATGCAACGTGTTCTGTTAATATGTCACTCCAAGGCCATGTCTACACAAGAAAAATGACCCACTTCTGACAGTACTTATCAACACCGCTTCCTCCACCTGTACCCAAAAGTTGGAATTGAAAACAGTTTAAATGCTAGTATAGACACGACAGCACTGTTTTCAGCATATATAGAAAGGCTGATTGAAAGCACATTCCACAAGGACTCAATCAAGCTTTCTTTAAAGGTGATGAAAACTGTTTGTCTCATCTATCCTAGCAGTGAAATACTTTTCATACCAACTGAGGGGTGGGAGAAGAGGTAGTTGCTGACATTCATTTACTTCATTTTCTTGTTGTGTATAGGGCCAGAGAGCTGCTGGGCTGATAGATTATGTTCACCATGTCTTGTGTACAAAAAGAACATATGAAATACAAAGGCTCCTGGTGTGTGCTATTGGAAGACAGTAATGTCTTACCATTGCAGTGTGGCAAAGGTAATAGAATTCAGGACAGTTGTGTTTCTATCTTAGCTGGAATTACCTTTTTCTAACTTAAAATCCTGTAAAAATTGGTTGTGTGTGTTAGGATAACTTAAGTGCTTCCATTATAAATTTATGCTAGACAAAAGATCTTTGTACACTTGTGTGGGACACAGTTCCTGCCAACCAGGTTCTTACAGTTTGAAGAATCAGTGTAATAGAAAATAATTTTTGAAAATATTTCCAACACATCTTTGGCTTATCCACACTGGAAGTTTAAAGTGTGCTAGTACCTGTTTTAGTGGACATTGTGTTTAAACTTTTTTTTTTTTCTTCAAACAAATCCCTCTAGTGTAGATTGAGGCCTTCATCTTTTGTTCTGTATTTGCAGGATAATGATTAATATACCAAAATAAGAAAAAGGCTAGCTAATCATCTCTCTGAAAACCTGCAACACACTTAAAAAAAACACAGTTGATGCATTCATTTGTGTTATTTTGAATGTGCTGTGATGAATTACCTTAAACTGTCTTCTTAGTTGAGAGGAAGTTAAGCACTGACAAGCAAAAGTCTCTGATTTGATTAGTATTTTAGTGAACCTTCTGCAAGAAGAGATGCTGTATTTACTGAGTATATTTCACTGAAAGTAATTTTACTCTTCAGTTTTATAAGTACTTGCAGGTGTTGCTATAAAAAGAACCTGCAAGTTTTGATCATAGTTTTCTTACCCCCATGTAATTTGGAAGGGATAGGTCAATGGTTTGAGCATTGGCCTGCTAAACCCAGGGTTGTGAGTTCAATCCTTGAGGGGGCCACTTAGGGATCTGGGGCAAAAATCAGTACTTGGTCCTGCTAGTGAAGGCAGGGGGCTGGACTTGATGACCTTTCAGTGTCCCTTCCAGTTCTATGAGATAGGTCTCTCTCTCTCTCTCTCTCTCTCTCTCTCTCTCTATATATATATATATATATTCAGACTTCGGATTTTTAAATGTAATTAATAGTGCTGTCAAGCGATTAAAAAAATTAATCGCACTGTTAATAACAGAATACCATTTATTTAAATATTTTTGGATGTTTTCTACATTTTCAAATAGATTTATTTCAATTACAACACAGAATACAAAGTGTACAGTGCTCACTTTCTATTTATTTTTGAATACAAATATTTGAACTGTAAAAAACAAAATAAATGGTATATTTCAATTCACCTGATACAAGTAAGTACTGTAGTGCAATCTGTTTATCATGAAAGTTGAACTCACAAATGTTGAATTATGTACAAAAAAAACTGCATTCAAAAATAAAACAATGTAAAACTTTAGAGCCTACAAGTCCACTCAGTCCTAGTTCAGCCAATTGCTTAGACAAGCAAGTTTCGTTACATTTGCAGGAGATAATGGTGCCCGTTCGTATGGCACTGCTGTAACCGGCGTCACAAGATATTTACATGCCAGGTGTGCTAAAGATTCATATGTCCCTTCATGCTTCAGCCACCATTCCAGAGGATATGATGGGTTCTGCTCGATAACAATCCAGAGCAGAGTGGACCGATGTATGTTTATTTTCATCATCTGAGTCAGATGCCACCAGCAGAAGGCTGATTTTTTTTTTTTTTTTTTTTTTTTTTTTTTTTTTTTTTTTTTTTTTTTTTTTTTTTTTTTTTTTTTTTTGTGGTTCAAGTTCTGTAGTTTCCACATCGGACTGTTGCTCTTTTAAGACTTCTGAAAGCATGCTCCACACCTCGTCCCTCTCAGATTTTGGACGGTACTTCAGATTCTTAAACCTTGGGTTGAGTGCTGTATCTATTTTTAGAAATCTCACATTGGTACCTTCTTTGTGTTTTGTCAAATCTGCAGTGACAGTGTTCGTAAATCAAACAACGTGCTGGGTCATCATCCGAGACTGCTATACCATGATATATATGGCAGAATGCGGGTAAAACAAGGCAGGGGACATACAGTTCTCCTCCAAGGAGTTTAGTCACATATTTAATTAGCGCACTATTTTTTTAACAAACATCATCAGCATGGAAGCATGTCCTCCGGAATGCTGGCTGAAGCATGAAGGGGCATACAAATGTTTAGCATATCTGGCACGTAAATACCTTGCAACGCCAGTTATGAAAATGCCATGCGAACGCTTGTTCTCACTTTCACGTGACATTTTAAATAAGAAGCAGGCAGCATCATCTCCCGTAAATGTAAACAAACTTGATTGTCTTAGCGATTGGCTGAACAAGAAGTAGGCCTGAGTGGACTTGTAGGCTCTGAGGTTTTACATTGTTTTGTTTTTGAGTGCAGTTATGTAGCAAAAAAAATCTACATTTGTAAGTTACACTTTCACGATAGAGATTTCACTACAGTACTTGTATGAGGTGAATTGAAAAATACTATTTCTTTTATCATTTTTACAGTGCAAATATTTAATCAAAAATAATATAAAGTGAGCACTGTACACTGTGTTCTGTGTTGTAATAGAAATCAATATATTTGAAAATGTTGAAAAACATTGAGATACTACAGTAATAGGGGGTATAGAAGTACCTGAGAGAGAGAGAGAGAGCGTGAGCAAAGATTCAGGAAGAAATTATAACAGCTGTAGTTTAATAAAACACAAACCTGTAAGTGAGGGGAATTTGAAGAAGCAAGTCGTCATGGCCATTTCATGCTTGATCTAGTATTTCTATCATACCAACATGTCCACTCTTCATACTAAAGTGGTCTCCAAAACTACTACAACAAACCTTTTGTTCCTATGAGTTTATAATATTAGCGTAAAAATGTCCTCAAGGCTGAAACATATTACAGAGCTTCATCCTTAGAGTAGGAGTATGTGCACCAAATTTCCAAAAGTGTATGTAAAGCAGCCAAAATTTCTTTTGTCTGGTGCTGTGTTGCAGCACATCTCATTAGCATGGATTTTATAGGTACATTAAGTGGGTATTGGAGTAAAAGGCTCCATCTATACTAGGATTTTAAAGTATGACGTTAGTACGTGTTAGCTAATACATGCTAACATGTTTTAAGTCTAGTGTACATAAGGCACATTGCCTTTAGCACGTAATAAATTGGTTGAGTTAAAGTCTAGCTCCCCTTATTAACATGTTAGCTAATATGGTTTAATTTACACATTTTTTAAAAACAGGAACTTGCAGGAAGCATGGATAGGGAAAGTGATGTTCAGAAACATGTTAGCTGATCACAGTCAACCTTAAGCTGACCCCCAGGTTTGACTGTTGGCTAACATATTTGTGTACATGGTTTGCCCTGTCTACACTAGTTGCAAACGCCTTTTTATAGTCACATCAGTTAAAATATGTTAACTAATACATCTTAAAACACAACCTCTTTTCTCCACAGGCGTGCCCTAAAAGTTTGTATGCTACCGCCACCTCCATACAGTCTTAGTTTCTTTGTGTTTATTCTTGATTATTAGCAAGCACATGTATAAGATTAGGATATCTGCTACCTTCCAGTAATTCTTGATGCTTTTGAAATAAGTCTCTCTCTCTATTCCTGTTCACTTGCTTCTTGTACTTCAGGTACCAAACCACTGGCCTCCTAAATTGCTGTGTGTAGTGGTTGACATAAGTAAGTTTTTTCATCCAACCAAATACAATTCGTGTAGTTGAAACTGTACAATAAAATTGAATATTTGTTACTATCTTGAGGTTTCCTGAAAACTACTTTATAATAAAAAAACAAAAACAGAGAGAGAGAATCCACACTAGGGACGTGTGTTTTCCACTAGACAAAAAGGAGAACAAAGACAGGATTTGTTTTTCACTCATCCTCTTCCCACATGTGAGTTAACAACTTGTTCTGCTCAGTCATGTGAGCATAGGAGGGATAAATACTCAATTTGAATTGGACTGAAGTGGACTAACTGCTTTTTCTTTGGAGGGTTCATAGCTGAGGAGGACTGTTACTGTGTTGTAGAAATGTGTGAAACTATAAATGTTCAATATACTCCATTTATGGACACTGATAATCTGATAAAACAGACAAAATCTTCTTTTTAAACTCGTATGTAAACAGTGCATATGTTCTTGCTTGTGACATAGAAATATGTCCTACCATTCATGGATCCACCTTTAAGACAGAAGCTTATACAGCAGATACCTCCCCTGGCACAACTCCTCCTACTATCCACTTTCCAATGGGAAAGCACTTTCAGATCCTTAGATGGGTCATTTCTTTGTAATGGAGAAATTGGCCTTTTACTGAACAGTCTGTTCTCAACAGCTTCTTCCATATTTGTACAGTAGTGAAACAGGCTTCAAATAGATACATTACTAGCAAGTAGTAAAATGTTATAATTTCTGTGCAGTCTTTCAGTAGACTTTTTCTTACGAAACTGGCATTTAGTGGATCTTATAAACTGCTATGTTAACTATTTTTTCATAGTCAAGGAAATTGGAACGGATGGTTGTTTGAGATCACTAAGAGATTAGTGATCATAGAAATTGCTGTCCCAGATTAGACCCATCGTCCATCTAGTCCTACATCCTATCTCTGAGTACTGAGTACCAGATGCTTCAGAGAAGGTGCCAGAACCAACACGAAAAAATCCTGTCTGTCAGTGGATGTTCTCATCCTTATAAATATCTAATCCTTTTTTGTTAATCTTACTAATCTTGGCCTTGTGGCAGTGAGTTCCGCAGTTTAATTCTGTACTGTTTTTTAAAATTATTTGTATTGATTTTAAATTTGCTGCTTTCAATTTTACTGCGTATTCCCTTGTTCTTGGTCAGAGAGGGTAAGTAGGACCCCAGTTTACTTTTTTTTAATACTATTTTTTTACCTGTAAAATATCTTCTCTCTAAATGTAGCAGGCCCAATATTTTGTCTCCCCAGATTTCAAATGTTATTGCCACCCATTTCTGAACCCCCTTCTATTTGTGCTACATCTTTTTTGGGATAGGGTGACCTGAAGTGAACACAGTATCCAGTGTGAATGTACCATATATTTCTATAATGGCATTATAATATTTTCAGTATTATTTTTCTAACCCATTCCTTGTACATTGTAACATCTTGTTTACTTTTTTGGGTGTCTGCAGTCTTTTTCGTGAGAGTTGCAGTTAATTTAGAATTCAGCTATATGTACTAGTACATATTATTCCTTCCGGTGTTGATTACTTTGCGTTTTTCAACATTGAATTTCATCTGCCATTTTGCTGTCCACTTTCCTAGCTTTTGTAGGTTCCTCTTAAGTTCTTCAACAGTTGCCTGTAGACATAACTAACCGAAATAATTTTGTCATGTGCAAACTGTCAGCTCATTCTTCATTCCCTTTTCCAGACTAATATATATATTGTACAGTACCATCACAGGTGCTTGGATCATCTCTGTAAATCTTTCCTCCAGTTGAAAATTAATCATGTAGTCCTACTCTTTGATTTGTCTTTTAGGAGGTGTCTAATCCATGACAGTACTTGACTTTCCAGCCCATGATTACTTAACTTTCATAATAGTGTCTTGTAAGGAGTTTGTCAAAGCCTTCTTGAATGTCCAAATAAACTTTTAGTTGATTCTTCTTTACCTGCTCTTTTGTTGACACACTCAAAAAATCCTAGTAGACTAGAGAGACCCTGTTTTCCTCTACAGAAGCCATGCTGGTTTATCCCTAGCTCATCATAACTATCTAGTTACTTTATAGTTCTATTTTTATAATGATTGCTTTAGTCAATTGTAGTAAAACTTACTGGTCTGTATTACTGGATCACCCTTAGCATTTTTGTGAAGATTACTAGTGACCATTTACTTCTATCTAATCCTCTGGTGCTGTAGCTAATTTTAATGAAAGACTGCATATTTTTGTTAGCAGTGTAGCCACTTCATTAAGTTCCTTTGGAATTCTTGGACATGCACTTGCCTGGTCATGGTAACTTGCTTCTTTTTAATGTATGAACATATTCCAGCACCATCTCTTTTGACATATCAGTCGGTGACAGAATCTCATCTTTGTTACCTAAAAAGAGTAGGTCTGGGTTAAATATCTTTCTCAGTGGTGAAGATTGAGGCACAGAAATAATTTAGATTCTCTTTAATACCCTTATCCTCCTTAATTACTGTTTTTCTATCTGGTAGTCCAGGGGATTACCTGACTTCTTCTGCAGGCTTTCCACTTAAATAATTTCATATTTGTTTTTAAGTCTCTATTTGATCTTCAAATTCCCTTTTAGCTTTCCTAATTTCTGTTTTATCTTTTTCCTACTGTAGTTTGTTCCTTTTTATTAGCTTTGCTTGGGTTGGATTTCCATTTTCTGTATACCTCTTTGGCTTGAATGATTTCTTGGGCTTTGCCATTTAACCAGACCTTTTGTGTGTGTGTCTGTGTGTCTGTCCATTCGTCCGTCGTCCTGCCTATCCTTGTGGCTGGAGCTTGCATATGTCTGTGACTCTGTTATGGTGTAGGCTTAACTAGCTTTCATGCTCAGTTTGTTATTAATTTTCTCACTTTTGAATGTAGGGTCTTTTTGATTAACTTCTTCTATTTAAATTTCCCTTTCTAAATGTTAATGTCTCAGTGCTAGTTTTGGTGGTATTCCTCCCCCAAGGACATGTAACTTCATTATATTGTGGACCCTATTGTATAGTAGCTCAAGTAATAGTTACTTTTTGAGCCTATATTACTTAATACTAGGTCAAGAACAGCCAGCCCTATTGTGTACTCGGACATTAGCTGTTCCAGGAAGCAATTGTTTAAGGTGTGAAGAAAATGTTTCTCTCAGTTTATAATCCCACTGACATTTGACCAGTTTATATGCCAGGAGTTAGATTGTCCATTATTACTGTTTGATTAGACTGAGTTGTCTCTTTGATCCACCTCAGCATTGTGTAGTTGGCAAGGAAGCTGGCAGTAAAACCAACTAATATATTGGAATTCTTACGACTTATGATCAAAGTAGATGTGAATGTAAAAGTGTTAGAAGAAAGAAGTAGCCACGGGGGATTGGCTGTAGTTGATTGGGAGTGGCTATAAGAGGATCAGATTAGTAAACTTTTTATGTAGCAAGGGGGAAGTAGTTGGCAACTGTAGGCCAGAGTGGCTTGGAAATCAAGGTCTGTCTAAATATAGGACTAGTTGGAGTGCCTTTAAAAACTAAGGCACCAATCTATCCTCTTTTAGCCCCTATTTGGGATATACCCGAGACCTTTGTATTCCATTTTGACCATGGATCTTGGTTCTTATCCATAAGCCATTGTTGGCTCAAATGATCTATCATATTTTTCTCTAGTCAGAATTGAATGTCCAAGGAGGCCCCTGTCTCCTTTTGTGTTTGATTTAAAGATATGTCAACTTATATGAAACCCAGAGTTAAAGGGATTTGTATGTGTCCCCCTCCCCCCCCCGGGGGGGATGTCGTAAGATATCACTATATGCGGCTCATGTCTCCTTAAACCCAGCTAACCGTGGCACATCAGTTCATCTCTTCTCCAAGTGTTGAATGGTGTCTCTCTGATTGTAAAATTAATTTAACTAAATCTGAAGCCTTTTCATTGGGCAAGACAACTGCTCTTCAGGACTTCTTATTACCTTGCTGCCCTACAAAATAAGCTGTAAATATCTTTCTCTCTCACTAATTAGCACAGACACAGTTGTCCCCTGGTCATTTCTAAAATTAGAACAGACCTTGTAAGAAGTCCTCACAAGCTCATCATACTTTTGTTGTGTCAGTTTGATTCAGATGACACTAGTTCTAAGACCTGAATGCTTGCTCAAAAAAAGTGACATTTACTGCCCTTTAAAGTCATTTGAAAGATTCTGTAGGTTTGACTGGTATGACCTGAAGTATTGTAGAAGACTTGGGTCTCACAGCTACCCTGAGAATTGTATTCCCTAATTATACGTTGTACTATTGGGCTTCAAGACTCCAGCCATTGGAGACTCTGGATGCAAAAGATTCTTCCTCTTAGAATTATTGGTACATCGCAGAATATTGTTCAGAGCATCCCATTTGAAAGTAAAACATGCCCATATTCCCCTCCTCTCCTTGCCCTTCCACGCTGACACTTTTTGTTCAGTCTGGCTGTGGTGGGACAGACGCTCACCCCAGTCAGGAAGATGTTAAAAAGCTCCTTTGGGCACAGTCAGCCTCAGCTGGTGCATCTATGAGGCCTGTCAAACCTGTAGAGGGGTGGCTCCTTAAAAGAGAGGATCCAAGCCTGGTGCAGGGCAGTGCTTGAAGGGAAGCAGCGCTTGAACCCAGAGCTCCCTAGCCCCACAGAGCAGGCGCTGCTTACCAGGAAAGCTGCTGAAGAGCCTCTGCTGCCTGGACCCTTTGAAGAGGTAGAGGGAATGTCACTACTGTGTTAACCTTTTCACAGCCCAGGGCCGTCAGCCTGGGACCCTCCGACAGAGAGGGATTGAGAACTCTGACCCCCTTGATGCAGGTTATTTACCTTTTGTCTTGAGGGGGAACAGCAGGGTAAGCCCAGGCTGTTTTATGGGCTGTAGGAATATTTTGTTTGCGTTTTTCATTTTGAACTGCTGTTATGCCCAGCAGAGGGGAGAGCTGCCTCCCGAAAACAGCTGGAGGACCACAGTCCAAACCAGCGCCACAGTGATACCTACAATCAGGGAAGGACATCTGGGATGAGAGAGGTGCCTACTCTCTCCCTAAGAGGCGTCCTAGAGGAGCAACCTGTGACATTAGCAGTGAGTCACAAGCTTTATAGTCACCTTCTGTTCTTTTTATTGAATGTTTAAAATTCTCCTCCCTCCATTTAACTTAGTTTGGGGGAACTATTTATCATCAAATTAAGAACAGAGTTGAAGGTTTGTGGGTCCTTTATTTTTTTGTAATATCTTACCAAACCTAAGAGAGACGGGAGAACTATGTACTGTAAATAATTTAGAGCTTCCAGTGCTCTGTTCTAATCTGACAGGTTGAATTTACTGCTGCTGAGCTGTACGTTATCTGAGGAGGGTACAGAGGAATCTATTAGACAAAAACAACCACAAAACTTTTAGATACTTGGTCTAAGGCCCGGTCTACATTGAAATTTTAAGTCAACATGACTATGGCACTTAGGGTGTGTGCCCTGATTGCCATAGCTAGGCCCATTTAACCCCTGGTATAGACATACCTAGGTCAATGGAAGAATGCTTCAGTCAACCGAGCTACCATCGCTCGGGGAGGTGGTGCTCCTATAGCGACATAAAAACCCTTTTCGTCGCTGTAGGCTGCATCTACACTACAGGGTTATGCCAACACAACTGTGGCATCATATCTATGCGGCTATCGTCCCCATAGCGTAGACATAGCCTAATTCCACATAGTATGGCTCATATTTCCTGCAATGGGTCATTAGCCTGCTTGCAGACAAGTCAGTCGCTGGCTCAGGGATAGTTTTCTTTCTGAAGAGCTGGCCAGTTTTGGTCTCCCTTCAGAACTATAGGCAAGGTGGATGGACAACCCTGTTGCAGAGTTTAGTTTAGATCAAACAGTTCTCCTGAGGCTATTCCGTAAGGAGGTACAATAAAAGAGAGAGACAGTACAGGAAGATGGAGCAGAAATTGCCCCAAGGAGATTCCACACAGAGAACCCCCCCACCTCACCCCTTTAAAAAACTGTTTGTATGGCCCTTGGTATGCACAGTTGAAAACAGAGTCTCAGTTGAGTGGCCGACTTGTCTCCACTGCAGACGAAGGAACACTCATCATGATTATAAAATGCTTGTTTGGACATAGGCCAAAAGAAATACTTGATAGGGTTAACCAAAGAACCCAGGTGCAGATTCCTCCTATCCCCATTGTCTAAGGGTTCATCTCTGATGCTCAGACAAATATAGATCAGAGGGAAGCTTGAAGAAAGATGGTCCAGTGAATAAGGTAATAGCCTGAGACTTTGGTTAAGTTCCATACTCTGTGACAGACTTCCTGTATGAACTTGGGCAAATCCTTTAGTCTCCCTGTGTCGGTTCCCCACTTGTAAAATGTGGTTAATAGCACTTCCCTACGTCCCAGAGATTTTGTGTGGATAAATACGTTTGAGTCACTTCGATGCTATAGTAACAGGGGCTGTACAAGTATCTAAGATAGCTAGCTATAGTTAAGGCTGCAAGTTTGTCACGGCTCAGGCAGCCCCTGCACCGATTTTACTGGCTGCTGCTGGGGCAGTCTTGGGCCACCATGCACCCCCCGCAGCAGAGTTTGGGTGTGGGAGGGAGTTGGGGAACGGGATGGGGTGAGGCAGGCTCTGGGCGACGGTTACCTGGGGGGCTCTCTGGAAGTGGGAACATCCTCCTCGCTCAGCTGCTAGGTGGAGGCGTGGCCAGGCAGCTCTGCGCGCTGCCTCCGCCTACAGGCACCGCCCCCGCAGCTCCCATAGGCTGCGGTTCCTGGCCAATGGAAGCTGCAAAGCCAGCGCTCTGGACACAGGCAGGGCACAGAGCTGTGGCCACGCCTCTGCCTAGCAGCTGAGCGAGGGGGATGTCGCCGCTTCCGGGGAGCCCCCCCAGGTAAGCACCGCCCAGAGCCCACCTCACCCCATCCCGTACCCCAACCCTGTGCCCCCTCCCACACCCAAACTCTGCTGGAGGGGATGGGGAGGGGAGGCGCGGAGCCAGGTAGGGATCCTGCCGGCCCTGCCAACCCCCCCGCAGCATCAGCAGGGGTCCCAGGCAGTGCGCCCGCACCCCCTCCCCCCGCACCCGGGCCGCCCTCTCCCAGCACTCGCGGCACCCTTGGGCAGCCCCCCCCCAAGTTTTAGTCATGGGTATTTTTAGTTAAAGTCATGGACCGGTCACGGGCCATGAATTTTTGTATACTGCCCGTGACTGGTCCGTGACTTTTACTAAAAATACCCATGACTAAAATGTAGCCTTAGCTATAGTCCATCTCCTTTAGACTTTGGCAATAGAGGCGGTCCTGAATCAGAGAGAGGCCAGTGCCCATATGCCATTGTTTTCCTACTCCCCAGAAGTTTGTGAGGGAACAGAGCAGTTCTGGATCTGAAGTACTTGAAGAAGTTTTTGTGAAAATCAAAATGCAAGAGGGATCCATATCTTATGGGGACTTCCTTTTGGCTATACACACCCTTCCACATCCTTATTTGCTCATAGACTCAGGGACTTTAAGGTCAGCAGGGATTATTGTGATAATCTAGTCTGACCTCCTGCATATCGCAGGCCACAGAACTTTGCCCACCCACTTCTATAATAGACCCCTAACCTCTAGCTGAGTTACTGAAGTCCTCAAATCATGGTTTAAAGACTTCAAGTTACAGAGAATCCACCATTTAGACTGGTCTCCCATGTTTAAGAAAGATGCATTCAAACTGGAACAGGTGCAGAGATCACAGGTTTGATCAACCAATATACTCAGGTCTCCTCCTCTGTCATGCCCCACTGATAAGTCCGCAGTTTATAGCAAAAATCCTTGTTGTTAGTCCCTAAATGCATGACATTGCACTTTGCACTATTAAATTTCATCCCATTTCTATTACTCCAGTTTACAAGGTCATCCAGATCTTCTTGTATGATATTCCAGTCTGCTTTCATATTGGCAATACCTCCTAACTTTGTGTCATCCACAAAGTTTATTAGCGCGCGCACACTTTTTGTGCCAAAGTCAGTAATAAAAATGTTAAATAAAATTGGTCCCAAGACTGATCCGTGAAGAACTCCACTAGTAGCTTCCCTCCAGCCTGACAGTTCACCTTTCATTATGACCCGCCATAGTCTTCCCTTTAACCAGTTCCTTATCCACCTTTCAATTCTCTTATTAATCGTCATCTTCTCCAATTTAACTAATAATTTCCCATTTGGAACTGTATCAAATGCCTTACTGAAATCCAGGTAGATTAAATCTACTGCATTTCCTTTGTCTAAAAAATCCATTATCTTCTCAAAGAAGGAGATCAGATTGGTCCAGCATGATCTACCTTTTGTAAAACCATGTTGTATTTTATCCGAATTACCATTCATCTCTCTGTCTTAACTACTTTCTCTTTCAAAATTTGTTCCAAGACCTTGCATACAATTGAGGTCAAACTAATCTTATGGCAATTTGCTTTGCTGATGGTTGGCACCATTTCCAGTACAGATCAATACCTAGGGTGTTTATTTAGGTCTTGGAGGTTCTACTAGCACTCTCAGACAGGAAACAGTTCATATCTGTATCTTCTTTGATGACCTTCTGCTCTGGGCCCCATCCAGATGCAAGGCCCAGTGTCACCCTACCAGCAGTACAAGTACCAGGGAAGCATAGCTTTGAGATAAACTGGGAGAACCATTAGTTCATAGCTATTTAAAGTTATTCATGTGGGGTGCAGTTTGTCACAAAGTATTCATTTCTAAGGAGTGAAAGCAGAAGTTAACAAAGTCCATGTAGTGAGTTCAGTATTCCCTCAGAATGCACAATCCAGTCCCTCCCATGTCTTCTGTACATATATGCCACAGGGGCTAAATTCCACATAGTGCCTTTCTAGATTTTTTTTCTCCTATTGTGTCCCCTGGACTTATCATCACTTCCAACCAAGATCAAGGTCCTTTCAGAAGTGTCCATATCACATCAGCGGTAGATGATGAATAACAGATGCTGGAAGGATCTCCAAATCTCAGAACTAGACAAAACAAAGGTAACATATGCCAGTTTAGGGGGTGGTGGAGCACCTTCAGCATAGGAATAGTCCAAGGCACATGGTCTAACAAAGAGAAGATGTTATGTTAACTGCCTAAAACTGCAAGCCATCCTGCAAGACCTGAAGATGTTCTTATATTCAATGTCAGACATCCACATATGTGCCATGGTGTAATTGAGCATGGAGATGGAAGCCAGGTCACTTGCTATGCAAGGAGAGGGCCAGATACTATTGGTGGGCAAGGAGAATAACCTGGGCAATGTACATCAAAGGGAAAAACAACCCAACCGTAGATTGTCAAAGCAGGCAAAGTATGGACCTTGTGAGCAGGAGCCTACGTTGAGGAGTGCTTTGATGCAGATCCAGAGTTTGTATGTATTCCTGCTGTACCTGCTTCTGCCCTGGACTGCGCAGAAAGTCAGAAAGGAGAGGACTTTCATAATTCTGGTGGCATCATGGTGACTGCAGAGACCCTGAATTTTGGACCCAGTAAACACAACAACAGAACCACTGTTGTGTGTGCCACATAAAAAGGATCTTCTGGCTGCCCCAAGGACCCCTTCGTGCAACCTGACTGCAGCAGACTAGCCAGCTGCCTGCCCTTTGACAGGGAGCAACTAAAGGAGATGGGCTATTTGGCCAGGTAACCTCTACTCTTTACATTTCCAGATAAGCTCTATCAATTGAGTAAATATATTGTCTTGGTAAAATTTTAAATGCTGGTTTAGAGAGCAGAGTTACACCAAGATCAGCAAAAATACATCATGTACAGTGCTAGAGTTCCTTCAGGACAATTTCACTGTGGGTTTAAATGCACTGAAATTGAAGATATGCACATCAGCGCTACTCAATGTGCTGGGAGTGTCAGAGGGAAGAATGTGTATATATGCAGGCATTGAATTTGTTCAAGAAGCCTTACTCATACATCTTCAACAACTACACAGGGGGACTCCACCTTGGGACATCAGATTGGTGTTCAGTATCATTGTGGTACGTCCTTTAGAACTTCTGAGGGAAGTTTCTCTTTATTACCTTTCTGTCAAGTGGGGTTTTTATAGCAGTTATGTCAACAGTCTATAACCAGACAAATATCGGAATTAGGAACTCTGCCCATAGAACACAACTTCAGCATTTTTCTTACAGACAAAATAGTTCTTGGGATCATCCTGGAATTTCTCCTTAAAGTCAACTCCATGTCCCATAAATCACAGGATGTAGCACTGCTGTTCTTGTGTCCCAAGCCATCATGCCCATCAGAAAAGCTATGGCATACCTTGGATGCTTGTATACCATTAAAAAAAAACGAAAAACATTTCAAGATAAAACTAGCTAGTTCAGGAAATATATCTCAGTATTTGTGCTCCATCATCTAACTGTAAGGAACAAAAAGGTCAGTCTTTGATCTCTAGATAGCCAGATGGTGTGTATTGGTCACGTATATGTCAAAGATCTTATCTGCATCTATATTCAGGCCACACTTCCTGAGAGTAGTAGTGGACTCTTGGGTACACACATACACTCAAGAAGAAATCTGCCAATCTCCATGCATTCCTTCATAAAGTTCTTCAAAGTTACAATATGCCAGTGTCATCCTGTGCTGTTCTCGGGATGATGGTGTGGCATGTTGTAGAGCAGCAGTCAATCAGGAAACCTTGGAATCTGGGAAATATATGAACCTTATTATTCGAAGAAAGTAAATTTTGGAATAAGCATTTATGATTTTTCCACTTCTATATCTGTATGCTAGATATGCTGTCTGACTCTTCTTTCCGTATGTTGTGGTCTTGCTTTGCAAGATTGGATTTGGTTTTTTTTAATATCAATAATGTAAGTAGATACTACCATATGCCTACTCTGCTTGATGCATCAACCTTGATAAAAAGGAAACATGCTTGAGCTACATGGTTAGACACCATGTTGGAAAAAATCTTTTATAGACGTTTGACATAAGTTATAAAGCTTGTGCTGTTAAAGTAGTTGGTGTCTTTGTGATAGCATGGAGGAATGTGAACTCTCAAGTACCTTTCTAGAAGTAAATGAAACATCGACTGCTCCACGTTTGTCTACTAAAAGCAACTTGCATTCTATAATTTAAATCTTTTAGCTTAATTTTCTTGTCTTACTTATACACCTCTACCCCGATATAACGCTGTCCTCGGGAGCCAAAAAATCTTACCGCGTTATAGATGAAACCGCGGTATATCAAACTTGCTTCGATCCGCCAGAGCGCGCAGCCCCGTCCCCCCAGAGTGCTGCTTTACCGCGTTATAGCCGAATTCGTGTTATATCAGGTCACGTTATATCGGGGTAGAGGTGTATATGTAACTACTGCATTGTCCGTTCATTTTCAGAATCTATCAATAAATAGCCAGAAGATATAAAGCACTGAAAGGGGAATTATTAGTTTGCTCATTGTTGGTTTTTTTAAATTATATTTGTGGGTCAGGCCTTAAATCTCCAATTTAAAATGGATAGATATTTTGACATATCAGTTTGTATTTTAAGCATTATTTTTTTTCTCACTCTAGCTTCAGGCATACATGAGAATAAAAGAAAAATTTGTAAAAAGTCAATGGTTTCAGTAGTTCCAGTTTAATGTATTTATGATGGTGGTAATTTTCGCTGTCAACTGGAAACCATTCAGGAAAAGGCTAATAGTGCGTTGAGAGGATAATTTAATCTCTGCTTCATATGCTCCTTGGAACTGACCCATATGCAAGAAACAAAATCCCTTTTCCCTTTTTTGACAGTTGTATGATGAAACTCATTTCCCATCTATTTTATGCTATTACAGTCAATCCTGCCAGAGGAAATTACTCTCAAAATTTAGTAATTGTTTACGCTATTTGTGGATTAGATGCTGTAAAAATCCTAAATACCAATTTCCCAATGGAGCTATGGATGAGCAGCAGTTTCAAAGGCCAGTGTGGTGTATTTTTGTTTTTTTTGTTTTATTTGTTGGATTGTTTACTTTATAATCTTTAATGTTAGCAGAAATAGCTCAATTTTTTTTAGCTATTATGACTAGTGACATTCGTTTTTAAGTGTGGTAGGTAAGCTGTACATTTAGCCGTGGTAAGGCATCCAATACCTGACAGTAAAGAGAGGTTTTCATGGATTTGACTATGGCCATGGCTACGCTACGAGCTAGGGGTGTGATTCCCAGCTCCTGTAGATATACTCCTGCTATCTCTCATTTCCGCTTGCACATTAAAAAGAGTAGGGTAGCTACCGTAGGCTGGGGCATGGCAGTGCCACCACTGTTGCTGCCTGTGGTACTGTGGCTTCACTGCTATTTTTAATGTGCTAGCTCAGATGAAAGTTAGCACAAGTATGTCTGTGCAAGCTGGGAATCATACCCCTAGCTCGTAGTGTAGACAAAGCCTATGTGAAGGGTATTTTATAGTGTGGAGGGTGGCAATAACTTAGCTAAAAGCAAAACCCACTCCAAAGTCACAAATGACTTGTTTGAACTTGGTGATGGAGGAACCTTCAGCTGATCATCCCTGTGGTCGTCATTAGGCATCGTGTCCGTCCAGCTTTCTCATGTTGTGTGCTGTGTTTGATACCTAATGAAATGGGAATTGACAGAGCATGGTAAATTATTTTACAACACACAAGTCTGTTGTGTGCCTCCACCTCTGCTTATATGAGTTATGGTCACCAGAATTTAACAAATACCTATTTTTTAAAATTGAAAGATATTGAGTTTGTTAATTCTTTGAAGTTGAATCTATGGGAGAATGTGTGCTGTATTGTACCTCTAATAATCTGATTTACACACAAGCCTGCACACTAATCTTAGAGTTTTACTCTTTATAGCCTTTTGAATAGCCTTCTGGAGCTAATTGTCTTTGCTTCTCACCGGCTTTAGTCTGGGTGTGATTCTGAAAGTTGATCACTGTAGATATGTAGAAATCTCAACTAATATAATTAATAGGCTTCTGCAGTGAATTCTAAATATAGTCTGTTCTCAATATGTCTGTTTATTACATTTAATACCTTGAAGATATTGCAAATAATTACCCATGATATGTTGGTGGCACAGATACATTTTACTGTACTGTTAGATAAGAACAGCCATACTGGGTCAGACCAATGGGCCATCTAGCCCAGTTTCCTTGTCTTCTGCCAGTGACCAGTGCCAACTGTGTCAGAGAGAATGAACAGAGCAATTTCAAGTGATCCATCCTCTATCATCCAGTCCCAGCTTTTGGCAGTTGGAGGTGTAGGGACACCTGGAGCATGGGATTGCATCCCTTACCATGTTGGCGAATAGACATGGATGGACCTATCCTCTATGATTTACCTAATTCTTATTTTAACTCAGTTATACTTTTGGCCTTCAGAACATCCCATGGCAATGAGTTCCACAGGTTGACTGTGCGTTGTGTGAAGAAGTACTTCCTTGTGTTTGTTTTAAATTCAGTGCCTATTAATTTGATTGGGTGAACCCTAGTTCTTATGTTATGTGAAGGGAGAAATAACACGTAAACTTTTTCTCCATACCACTTATGATTTTGTAGACCTCTACTATATCTCTCCTTAGCCATCTCTTTTCTAAGCTGAATAGTCCCAGTCTTTTTAATCTCTCCTCGAATGGAATCTATTCTATACCCCTCATTGTTTTTGTTGCCCTTCTCTGTACATTTTCCAGTTCTAATATATATTTTTTGAGGTGAGATGACCGGAACTGCACTCAGTATTCAAGGTGTGGGCGTACCATGGATTTACTGTGCTGGTGAGGCGCTGTCTCTACAGGCATTACAACTGAATTTTAACAGCCCTGTTGCGGTTGTCCTTAAACTTTGTTGTAAGGCCTACCTAAGACAGGGCTTCAATCTACGCTTGGCATATGGCAGTTGAGGATGCAGAGCTTTGTTTTACTGCCCTTAAGTCTCCCACTGGATCTTAGTCATGGGGTGGGGTCTTACTTCAGCAAGGGATGACATGGGTAACAAGGAGGCAGAAAACATGGAAGAGAACAGGTCTTCCAAACGTGGTTGTTTTCCCCTTTCTCATTTTACAAGTTCATGCCGTCAGTGGTTCTGAGGGGTGTGTATGTATATAATAAACATAATTATAGGCAGCATAACATTTTATGTACACATGGACTTTCACGGGTGTGTTCATGCAATTTCTACTAGTTGATCAGATGAAAGTAATTTGATAAAACATTTTGGCCTGTAATCAGTTTCAGTGACGTTACCAGTACCCAGTAAAATAAACAGAGTGCAGACTCTAGTATGTGTAAAAGGAGTTGGTCAGAATTTATACCACCTTAATCCTTCTCTGGTTTGATTAGAATATATATATATATATTTTTATTTTATCAACTTTTTGGAATAACTCTTTGATTCTGAGTGGAATTGTCAAATTAAATTACATTTCAGTCATTATTAATATTTTATATAATATCTTTTCTTAAATATGGATGATCACCAAAGAGGCATACTGTATAATTTGAGTTTTATGCACCAATGTAGCTGCACTAATGCAGAGCTCTAGTGCAGAGGCACTGCACTGGAGCAAAAAGTGCATTGCATGCATGCAGCATTACCCTAAGTTTGAAAATTAAAGAGCTGTGGTATATGTTTGGCACAGCAGGATTTAGATAAATCAGAATTAGCAGATAAAATAAGAATAATTGCCTTCAAATACCAATGGCATTGAGAGGTTTGAGTGACTTCATATGAAGAGAATACAACCATAGCAATTGTATGAAATACCAAAATTCATAAGAATTAAATCCTTCAGTTTTCAATGCAATTTAGTTGTGATCTTCTATTTTGTACTATGATATATCTGCATTATTACTGCATCTAAAATAATGCATGTACACTTTCCACCCTCTCTCTCTCTGAAATCTCCTTTCCTCCTTCCAACTCCCACCTCTCCCAAAAATTAAAGCATCTTTGTTCCAAGAAAGGGGGTAGCAAGGTGGATAAAAATTGATTATTTTGAAAAAATTGATTTTTTTTATTTAAATTGGATTTTTCTGATTTTATTTAAATTATATTTTTTTCTTTTTAAAAATAAACCTGTTTAAAATGAAATCTGAATTTAATATAAAGCATGTTGCAACCTAAACTTATTCTAATCTCTTTAAACATTTTAAAATAAATATGTAGAATCCATGAGCCTCTATCTAAAACCTTGAGATAAAGGCTGCTTTTCTATATAAAGACAGAATCAGGGGAAAACATCTAACTTTTGAGTTTGAGCTTTATAAATATGGCACTCTAGATCATGTACTGTATTAAGGGCTTGTTTTGTTTAATAAAAATACATTTTATATACTCTTTTATGTGTTTAATTAACTTCCAATTACTATCCTAATGCAGCTTGACACAAATCATGAGCAAAAAATTAATTCTCTAGTAAGTAAGCAATATATTACTGAAATTGTACAATTAATAAGAATCTGAAAATATTAAGCTATATAATTGCTAAAATAAATGTATATAGTTATAGTGTACCTCGTAGGTAGCAAAAAGTTGTACCAAGTCTTGTGTAAAGGCTCTAGTTAGTTGCAAAGTAACATGTTTTAATGGTTATATCAACCAACGAGAATGCACCTTTCTTTAGAATATGACTGAAATAGAAATGGAAAAGATTATTAAAATCAGTTATTTAAATTTAGGCTTTCCACTTGGTGATTTAAATCATGAATTAAATTGCTGATTTAAATGGTCTTGATTTAAATCTCCACCCTGGGGGGTAGAGTGTTTGAACTGATAGACTTGCTGAACCTTGATGTGTGTTGTGTACTTCCTGCTTCAGAAAAAGACAAGGGGTAGTTAATGTTATAACTTTTTTTTTAAGTGGAACTATTTCATTGTACAATAAAGCAAAAGGCAGCAAGAAGATGTAAAGCAGCCTCACACCACTTCTGTATAAGTAGTCAGTTAGCCTGGAGGGAGTCTCAGCACTGGTAAAAAGCCCTGCCTGTTGATGACATTTCACAGGCATACTCAAAAATCATGCCAAGAATGAGAATAGTGGCTAGTTTGAGGGGGACAACCCTGTAATCCGTCTCAGCTCTGTGTATCTAGGATTCTCATTCTCTCTCTCTTTCTCAGATGCACTATGAAGGGGACATGTGACTTTTGGCCATATTGGCAGGTTTGTCCAAGCCTAGACCCCACTGATTAACAGATGTAAGGGAAAGAGCATTGTGGGATTGCAGCAGTTGCTTTTGAACAACAATGTCCTTTTTGTAAGAATCTGATGCTTTTTAAAAGATGCAACATGACATCATTACCGTTGATCCAAGAAACATTCCTTCAATAATACTGAGTGTGCTGTGGTTATTAGCTCCCTTCCCCCATTCCTTTCTCTTGCCTCTCTGACTTATGGTTTTTGTCTATTGTTCAGCTCTAGGCTGTAAATGCGAAACAGTTGTCTTTTAATGTCATGTTCTTTTTAGGGCTGGGATCAAATGTAATATTGTTGACCTTTTTGCTTTTCTATCACATCTGTTATAAATGAAGTACATTTCAGGTGTCTACTAAATTGCAGCTAATTCTTGTTCTCTCCCGTGTGAAACCTTAAGAGATAAAAATAGTCCTGCCTCAGTGCTGGGGACTGGACTAGATGACCTTTCAAGGTCCCTTCCAGTCCTACATTTCTGTGATTATAGATAAGATGTAGGCATGACAATCCTGTACATTTGACTCCATCTAATTGAGCTACATTATATATATAATTAGCACAGGAATCATATGTTTTAATATAAATGAACAGATAAATTAATAGGTTGACATCAGTGTCACTGTAATGGCACCTGCATAAATACATACTTAAAACACATTAATAATTATATTTCTACATCAGTTTATAATTCCATTTAATTTCTTATACCCAATCCATCACTGTGGTATCTGCATGTGTAATTGTTCCTTAGGTGCTGAGAATGGGCCATCATGGAAACACATTTATGGTTATATTACAGATGTTTAAAATCCTGGCTGTTTGGAGGTACATTATGGAAATCCTGGATTTTGCTTGATTTTCTTGCATCCTATCTCCCAAATACCTCTTAGCCAGACAAGCTGGAGAGTCATGCAGCATTGATAGCTAGGTATGTCTTGGCTGTGCTCACACACAATAGTGCAGGGGTAGGCAACCTATGGCACACGTGCCGAAGGCGGCACGCGAGCTGATTTTCAGTGGCACTCACACTGCCCGGGTCCTGGCCACCGGTCCGGGGTACTCTGCATTTTAATTTAATTTTTAATTAAGCTTCTTAAACGTTTTAAAAACCTTATTTACTTTACATACAACAATAGTTTAGTTCTATATTATAGACTTATAGAAAGAGACCTTCTAAAAACGTCAATGTATGACTGGCACGCGAAACCTTAAATCAGAGTGAATAAATGAAGACTCGGCACACCACTTCTGAAAGGTTGCCGACCCCTGCAATAGTGCTTTCCATGGTGTGGTTCTGGCAGTTGCTTGAAACTAACAAGGATCATGTTGTCTTTGTCAGTTTCACATACTGCAGGTGCCTAGAGGAAAATACTACTATGCATAAGCACTCTAAGGAGCATTATTTTTTTCTATAATTTCTGTCGGAGTCGCTTCCAGGGGGAGGGGCGGAACCAATGATTCAACAGAGATCTGGAGACTTGAAGAGAGGTGGGGGTATAGAGACCAGAAAAGGAGACAATTGGGCAGGAATAATGACCTTTAAACATAACACTTAAACTCAGATTTACGGTCCTTGTCTGCTATGAAGTTAAAAACCTTCTGTAGGTTTAACATACAAAATGTAAAGTGTGGAAGTGTAAACCTTGACTAGACAGAACAAAAAGATTTGGAGAAGAAAGTGGATAGTATGTTAGCTATTTGCCAGTGATATAGTTGTTTTGGTTGGTAACATTTTATGGAGGATTGTGAGAAACTCCCAATGCCAAGGCCTTGTCCTCACTAGGCGAAAATGTGAGTTTTTAACATGTTAGCAAAAATCCTAGAGTAGACAAGGCAAGTTGTTGTTGTTTTAACTTGTGTTAGCTGGTCCAGGTAAACCCTAACCCTATCTACAATAGGATTTTAACACATTAAAAGGACAGCTTTTTTCCTAGTGTAGACATGGTCCAAAATGGCCTATAAATTTTGGATAAATGTAAGGCAAAGCACCCTTAAAACACAAAACACTTAGAATCATAGAATATCAGGGTTGGAAGGGACCTCAGGAGGTATCTAGTCCAACCCCCTGCTCAAAGCAGGACCTAATCCCAACTAAATCATCCCAGCCAGGGCTTTGTCAAGCCTGACCTTAAAAACCTCTAAGGAAAGAGATTCCACCACCTCCCTAGGTAACCCATTCCAGTGCTTCACCACCCTCCAAGTGAAAAAGTGTTTCCTAATATCCAATCTAAACCTCCCCCACTGCAACTTGAGACCATTACTCCTTGTTCTGTCATCTGGTACCACTCTGAACAGTCTAGATCCATCCTCTTTGGAACCCCCTTTCAGGTAGTTGAAAGCAGCTATCAAATCCCCCCTCATTCTTCTCTTCTGCAGACTAAACAATCCCAGTTCCCTCAGCCTCTCCTCATAACTCATGTGCTCCAGCCCCCTAATCATTTTTGTTGCCCTCCGCTGGACTCTTTCCAATTTTTTCACATCCTTCTTGTAGTGTGGGGCCCAAAACTGGACACAGTACTCCAGGTGAGGCCTCACCAATGTCGAATAGAGGGGAATGATCACGTACCTCGATCTGCTGGCAATGCCCCTACTTATACAGCCCAAAATGCCGTTAGCCTTCTTGGCAACAAGGGCACACTGTTGACTCATATCCAGCTTCTCGTCCACCGTAACCCCTAGGTCCTTTTCTGCAGAACTGCTGCCTAGCTACTCGGTCACTAGTCTGTAACAGTGCATGGGATTCTTCCGTCCTAAGTGCAGGACTCTGCACTTGTCCTTGTTGAACCTCATCAGGTTTCTTTTGGCCCAATCCTCTAATTTGTCTAGGTCCCTCTGTATCCTATCCCTACCCTCCAGCGTATCTACCACTCCTCCCAGTTTAGTGTCATCTGCAAATTTGCTGAGAGTGCAGTCCACGCCATCCTCCAGATCATTAATGAAGATATTGAACAAAACCGGCCCCAGGACCGACCCTTGGGGCACTCCGCTTGAAACCGGCTGCCAACTAGACATGGAGCCGTTGATCACTACCCGTTGAGCCCGACGATCTAGCCAGCTTTCTATCCACCTTATAGTCCATTCATCCAGCCCATACTTCTTTAACTTGCCGGCAAGAATACTGTGGGAGACCGTATCAAAAGCTTTGCTAAAGTCAAGGAATAACACATCCACTGCTTTCCCCTCATCCACAGACCCAGTTATCTCCTCATAGAAGGCAATTAGGTTAGTCAGGCATGACTTGCCCTTGGTGAATCCATGCTGACTGTTCCTGATCACTTTCCTCTCCTCTAAGTGCTTCAGAATTGATTCCTTGAGGACCTGCTCCATGATTTTTCCAGGGACTGAGGTGAGGCTGACTGGCCTGTAGTTCCCCGGATCCTCCTTCTTCCCTTTTTTAAAGATGGGCACTACATTAGCCTTTTTCCAGTCATCCGGGACCTCCCCCGATCGCCATGAGTTTTCAAAGATAATGGCCAATGGCTCTGCAATCACATCCGCCAACTCCTTTAGCACCCTCGGATGCAGCGCATCCGGCCCCATGGACTTGTGCTCGTCCAGTTTTTCTAAATAGTCCCGAACCACTTCTTTCTCCACAGAGGACTGGTCACCTTCTCCCCATACTGTGCTGCCCAGTGCAGCAGTCTGGGAGCTGACCTTGTTCGTGAAGACAGAGGCAAAAAAAGCATTGAGTACATTAGCTTTTTCCACATCCTCGGTCACTAGGTTGCCTCTCTCATTCAGTAAGGGGCTTCACACATGCTAATGGCTTCTGAACTTTCAGGTTCTTCTGTGAAAAGCTATTGGAGATGGCTTAATGCAAATGGCTTTGTTATGTGCTTATAGCAGTTAGAGGAAACCTCAATGCTTGAGTTTGTCTGAAGGGACAGACAGACACATGTTACTCTTTCTGATTTTGGTCACCATCCCTCTAAGATGTGGGTAGTGATAGAAAATATCAAGAGCAGGCATATAAAATAGAGGTCTTGAATTTATATATCAGAAGAGACTGAAAAGTCTGAGGGTATGGGCTTGTCTACACTGCACCGCTGTAGAGCTTCAGTGAAGATGCTACCTACGCCGATGGGAGGCTTAGGTAATTCATCTCCCCGAGAGGCGGCAGCTAGGTTGACAGGAGAGTTCTCCCGTTGACGTAGCGCTGTCTACACTGGGGGTTAGGTCGGGTTAGGTGCATTATTCAGGTGTGTGGATTTTTCACACCCCTGCACGACCTAGTTATACCGACCGAATTCTCCTTTTGACCTACCACCTCTTGGGGGTTATCTAGGCTGATGGGAGAGCCCCTCCCGTGGGGGTAGGTAGCACTAGCATGGTGCAGCTGCAGCATTTCAAGGGCAGACAAGCCCTTATATAACTATGAAAGGAGAAGGGTTAAAGGTGATTTGATGGAAGTATTGAAAATCAGTGACAGTTGATCAGTGCCTCCTTTTTAGCCTGTGGTCTAATCAAAGAAGAAGGTAATACTGAATTAAATTAAGCTAAAGGGCAGTAAGTTTAGAACCAAGGAAGGAACTGTTCCTTAACACACACTATAGTTAAGCAGGAGAATTCACTATTGCCAGAGGTCATTGAGACACATACTGTTGGGTGGATTTTTAAAAAGGAGCAGATAATTGTATAACCATTAACATCTGTATCTCTGCAAATGAAAGATCACATGGGGAATTAAGCCTTCATAAGCTGGTCAATTTTTGTAGGCCTGGAAGGAATTTTTTCCCATTAGATCCCTGCATGATTGGCTAAGTGGATTGTAGGTGGGTTTTCATTTTTTGTGTGCCTTCCATAGAGGGATAAGTTGCAGGCCTCTGTTGAAGGCAGGATACCAGACTTGCATAGCAGTTGGACTGATTGGTATAGCAACTCCTGTGTTAACAGCATCACTCGTTATGAGTGGGATGCTTGGTCTACAAGAAATTTGGACTCTGCTTATCTGTAGACTTCAGTAATGAGTTGCTTTGCTCTGGCTCTGAGATTCGTAATCAGTGATAAGTTGTAATGTTTTTCTTACAGTAATCCATGCTGAAGAGGCCCCATTCATACAGATGAACAAAGGGTTGAGGCAGCACTTTCAACCCAGATAGTCAGTCGGCTAACTGCCCAGCAGGATGCCATCAACCAGCCGGGCGGGCAGCCTGAAGGACCCAGAAATTGCAGAGCTCTTCTTCAAAGAAGATCCAGAAAAACTCTTCACAGATCTCCGAGAGATTGGCCATGGAAGCTTTGGAGCAGTTTATTTTGTAAGTAATTTGAACAGACAGTAACTTGTGAATATTAGCTGGCTAATTTTTAACTCTGGATATTGCCTTTTTACTACTTATTGAGGAAAATTAACTAGTCTGAAACATTGAGGTTTTTATGGTAGGCTCTTTGGGTGAGGGAGGATGGTTATGTGTTTGTACAGTGTCTAGCACGATGGGGCCTCAATCCCTCACTTGAGTCCCTAGGTGTTACCACCATGTTAATAATAAGAAAAGCTGGGTCAGGGTCCATGACTGGTGCTCTTATGCATGACAGTAATACAAACAATAATAAGTCGTCAGGGATCTAGTTGCACATTAAAATTGCAGGGCCTAGCAGCAGCAAAGTTTGCAATTGCAAGGCAAAGTACTTGAAAAGAGACAGCTTCCATCATAAATCAAAGAGTGTTTTGCATCAGCAAGTAATCAAGTCTGTGTCGTAAAATGAACTACAGCTACTCTGGCTTGGTTAGCCAATTAAACTCCTGCTTACCTTTCTGGCAGTGTTAACTGCCTTAAAAACTATCTGTCTGCAGCTGAAAAGCCCAGACCCAATCTCTCCATTCCCCAGACCCCACATACTAATCACCTCACTAACAGGGAACATGTTCACCTGAGGCTCAGTCTTGGGCATGCTCAGTAGTGCACCTCTTCTTGGTCTCACCTGGCTAACATCATCAAGGCCCACATTTCTGCCACTCTTCATGACTGGCAGCTCAGTTCTATTGCTCTGCTCAGCTCCTCTTCATTTCAGCCCCTCCCTTCTGACTGGCAGTGCAGTTCTGTTGCACCATACAGTTCCTTCTCACTCCCTGCCCCTGAGAGCAGCTCAGTTTTCTTTCTCCACCCACCACTCAGCCCCTCCACAGCCATTTTTTCTCTCACTGTGTCACTTGGTCTGCCCCAGCGTCCCCTGCTGTCCTTGTCCAACAGACAGGAATCCCAATACTTGTCCATATAACATTTCTACTTGACCTGAGCTTTTGGAGAACAGGATTTTCCCCCGCCTGTTCTCTGCTTCCATAGCACAGCTGAGACATGGGATCTCTCTTAGCCTCTTACAGCTACTTCATTTGCAACTTACTGTCTGTTAACCAAAGTGCATAGTGTGAGACCTTCATTCAAAAGCCATTTTCTGGTGCAAACCTTTTCTCATTTATAATAGGTGTGGCCAGACCTGTCAATTTTCTTACAGAGAGCTGTTTGTGTCAGTATTTTATGAGCTTCCTATTCATTGTTAATAATTGCAACAGACTATGTTGGGAACCTTCCAGCACAAATTTAATGGAGCACAGATGAACTAATTAGGAAAAGCTTCTTAATTTTGTTCCTTGCTTAAAATTATGAGCAGCCACTGTCTGGGAACAGATCGGTGTGAGCAAATGTTTTATAATGAAGTAAATGCCACAGGTGAACATTGCTTAATATCATTACATTCACTGCAGAGAAAACTGGAAATAGATTTCACATCGACTCACTTCTTCCCTCTGCCCACTCTTTGATACAGTTTCTAAATGTTTCCAACCTTGCTACATATTATTATGGCACATAAGTGTTGTAGGGGATAGTTAACCAAAACGAGCACGTCGTTAGAGGTCACCTGCATGCTATATGCTAGGGATGCTCTCAAACAGCACGAAAAGGGGAGCATTCATCACATCAGTATCTCTGTGAACTCCATGTTTCTTTTCAAGTTAAAAATCATTTTAGGGTTGAATGCCCTTTACCAGGACACCCTTCAAGAAACATGACAAGTGCTGCCATGAATTTAAATGGTGGAGAACCCACACCCCCAACCTTTTCAACCCTTCTCTTCTCTACATGCTGTCTGACTAAACATTATTGTCAGAAAGTTCATTAACAAAGAGGGATTTCTACCTTACTGTGTTCAGATTGTGCTTCTGATGCACTGCAGGTAGGAGATTAAGCAGTCTTCCTAAAGGACAAAAGGTAAGCTTTGCATGATGCTGCTCAAATGTTTGTGTATCATGTGTCTTTTGTTAATAAAGGAGTGTGCCCCGTAGAAGATATGTGTGGTATGTTACTATATATTGTCATTTTGCATTTTAAGCTTCAACACACAAACTAGACATCTGATTACAGTATCTTTTTTGCTCTTGAAAATCTCTTGTAAGAAATTTTATATCTGAAGCTATTTTATAGATAGACATTATATTACCCAAAAAGATGGATCTGGTGGGTGGGGAGGAATTTGTTAAGGTAAAGATTATGTATATGAAGAGTTAGATTGGGAGGGCATGAATGTCTCATTTCTGATCTTCTTGCAAAACCAGTAATTCCTTACTAAAATAAAAATTACCTTGTATTCCATCAGCAATATTCAATTCTTGGATAATACACTATTAAAGTGTTCTCTAGTTAAGTTAAATGTAGTTAAAACTTCAAAGGAGCATTGCCAAAGCTGCTGTACTTAAAGTATCAGCTTTGTTATGCTTTTTGCTTGTATCATTGGTCTAGCTACTCCATTCTTGGAAACTTTGATACCTTACCTTCTCTTGAGGACTGAACACAATATGCATGTACATACATGCCTGAAATCTCAAACAAGCCCTGGGTTGTATGATCACCTAATAAATTGGGTGGCATCATAACAACAATGCAGCCCTTGTTTTGGATGTCATGGATTTTTCCAGGCTAGGGAAGACACTTCAAATAAACTAGGTGCCTTTAACTCTGTGGCTTGTCACCCTTCATGGCTCGTTTCTTTCCGTATTCAGATTCTGGCAGTTATTGACTGCTGATGCTAACTTATGATCAATAATATTTGTGTGTTTGAGGTGGGTGTTATTTTTGGGGAGGGTTGGTTGTTTTTTAGTAAAGAAACTTTTTTTTCACCATCTACTTTCGTTGTGTACAGCTTGGCCTGGGAATATTGTTAATAAAACACCTCTAAGGAACTGTTTAGGAACTGGAAAAAGCCATACATCCCCAAAATCTTGCCCTTTGAATTGTATTTTAATTCTGTTTTCCTTGTCTTTATTATACCTCTTACTCCACCCCTTCACCCACATGTCCAAAACCAGGTCTAGATTTCACTCAAACTCATACTCTTTTGATCATCTTCTGTAATAACTTATTCTATAGGTCTACTTTCTATCCTGCTCTCCAAATTTTAGAACATTGTATAAAGTTTAACTACAATTCCTTTCATTATTTTCATGAACTCTGTTGGCTCACCTCAGGGTATTATCACCCCAGTAATCACAAGGCTACCTATTAAATTTTTGTTTTTAGTATCATCTTTGCTGCCCTAATTCATCATCCTTTTCAGTGCAAGAATAGCCTTTCTTTTATAGAGTAACCAATGCTATGTAGAGTACTCCAGAGCGGGCAAGGAGGTGGGTATACCGACTCTTTTGTTATGTCTTCATTCCTTCTGCTGCTATAATCTGGTATCTTGTTTGCCCTTTTTTTATTGTAGCTGTTCACCGATTTGATTATTTCAGTGATTCCCTCCTCCCTCGCCCAAATAAACCTCAAATCCTTTGTGATAAGGGTGCTAGGTGATTGTTCTATTCAACAAATATTCCCAAGATTTTCTTTTCTCCCAGTCTAATTGTTCTACCTTGAATATTTGTCATCTGTTGGGCCAATTGTCCAAATAATCCAAATATTATAGATGTTTTTTGGAGTATGTGGGGCAAGGGAAGTATTTTTATGGTAGGTTCAGGGTGGTATTTTAAGCACTCTGTTAACCCTTCAGTATCCCTTGCCACATAAAACCTGTGCAGTGTTGTTAATAATTATTTTCTTAATTGTTTATTGAAGGTTTAAGGGTAGTAATTATCCAAGCAGTATAGGAATATGGATAAACAGAAAGATAGTAGCACAACAACAGAATTGCAGCTGGTATGGAAACAAATAAGAATATCATCAGATGAGTGTAGCAGGATGTATTCAAGAGTGTAAAGTATAAAACTGAAGCAAGTTTAAAAAACAAAACATATTTTAATTTTGCTTCCTTGGGATGGAGTCTGGCCTTGTGGTGAAGGTTTGGGAGACTGTAGCCCTGGGTTCCCTTCCTTGCTGTGGTGCTGATTCTGTGATCTTGGGCAAGTCAGCTCCCGACCCCCTTTGTAAATGAGGATACTTCTGTCCCTCACAAGTCTGTTGCGAGACTAAGTTGATATTTATCTAGTGCATTGGGCTCCTTTGATGGAACCACAATATAAGTTTGTTGTTATATTCCAAGGTCCCAACCCCAGAGATTTTGTAGATTAGGGGTGAAATCCTGACCCTGTGGAAGTCCATAGGAGTTTCACTATTGACTTCAGTAGGGGCAGAATTATACCTTCAGTGCCTGCATCAGGTGCACAGGAAGCAGCCATGGCTGATGTTTGTTATTGATAATTGGGCTGCCAAAGACTGTTGCAGATGTTCATTTTATTGTGATGAGCAAAGGGAATTTTCTTAAGAAGGATGGAGATCCAGAGGGTTCTAGATTTTTTCCTGGCCAGAGTGGTGGTGTTCTTCTAGTAGATCAGTGCTAGATGTTTGGCTTCCAGGGCACTCTTGAAGAGCCACCTATCCCCGCTTATTCAAAAGATCAGGTATGCTGGTATTTTCTAATAGCAAAGCAGGTTCATCCCTGTCAGTGTTGGTACCTGTAGTTCATCCTTTCAAATAATGAATCCAAATAGGGGATACAAGGGCCCTCTGAAACAATGTGTATTAATGTTGCCCTGTTAAAATCCACACCTCCAGCAATTCAGTAGTCCTGTGGATAAAAATCTCAGGAAGATAGAGAAAATTTCATGAGCAGAATTATTTCTCAATTGAATATTTTTCACAGTTTTTTCATGAGGTGATAACAGCTCTTTTAAATCTTACTTCTTATTTCTGCCTTTTATTTCAGCAGAAACACAGAGCATGTTGTTGCTGTATTTTGGATTGGCAAGCAGTCCTCACTTAAGATCTGCTTTGTGCTTAATAAATTACAGCCCTAGTTAATACTAAAGGGCATGGTTGTGGCAGAGGAGACAGTTGGGTCGATGAACAATTTCCTCTGCCTAGAGAAGATCTAGGAGTTACAATGTTTAAATTTTATTGGTAAAAAAAATAATTTTTGCATTTTTAATAGTTACCTTAAATAAACAGATTGTAATGTAGACTCGACACTGAAATGCAGCATCCTCAGTTACAAAAAGAAAATGGTTAAAGCTAGTCAGAAGTTCATCATTGAGATAAGAGGGTTTCAGAATTCACTGTCAACAATGAATGGCAAAGTATCAGAATATGGCTGAGAAACCCCTTTACAAACTCTGGAGTCCTGAATGTAATGAAAGTTCTGGAAGCCTGTGTTTGATAGAATGCAACACTGAGTGATAAGGTCAGATTTGCTAATTTTGCAACCTGAAATTTAATTTGAGTATTCTTTTATTAACTGTAGCTTGAGATTGCAGCAGGTAGGGTAATTTAGCTTTCTTCATACTTTCACCTCCTACATTATTGGAGATCCTTCATTGTAAGGCTGCATTGAAATTATTAGTAGAGTTAGTATTTTAGTAGTAGCGTCATTGAAATTCATGACATACACCATTTTTTTTGGCTTTGGTCAAGTCAAACACACATGGGAGATAGGCCCTGAGGAGTTCCCCACCTCCTTAACCATGTATGGAACTTTCAGCAGAGGATTGGATGGGATTTTGTTTTGCTAAAAAACACGATGCTCTCCTTTTTGCTTTGAGGCTGAGTGTGCTGTTCCTTGAGTGTTTCAGGGCCTCTGCTAAAATGTAATGAAAATAAAAATTAAAACAATAGCTTTACTTCAGAACACATACATTGGGTTCCCACTGACAGCATTATCATATTGTCCACTCCCTATATTGTCATCTTGTCTTAAATTAGATTGTAAATTGTCTGAGAGCAGAAAATCAGTCTGTAGCAGGGGTAGGCAACCTATGGCACATGTGCCAAAGGCGGCACACGAGCTGATTTTCAGTGGCACTCACACTGCCCTGGTCCTGGCCACCAGTCCGGGGGGCTCTGCATTTTAATTTTAAATGAAGCTTCTTAAACATTTTAAAAACCTTATTTACTTTACATACGACAATAGTTTAGTTATATATTATAGACTTCTAGAAAGAGACCTTCTAAAAACGTTAAAATGTATTACTGGCACGCGAAACCTTAAATCAGAGTGAATAATGAAGACTCGGCACACCACTTCTGAAAGGTTGCCGACCCCTGGTCTGTAGCATTAAGAGCCATTAACATTTATTGTGCTATACTCATCCTAGCGGTATTTAAGAGATTAGTTGAAGCAATCTCAGCACTGTTAGCAATTATCTTTGAGAACTCATGGAGGACTGCTGAATTCCCAGAGAAGGAGAGGGCATACATGGCACCTCTCTTTAAAAGGGGAACAAAGAGGACCGGGGAATCATAGACAGTCAACCTAACTTCAATATCTGGAAAGATACTGGAACAAATTATTAATCAATTTGTAATCACCTAGAAGATAATAGAATTATAAGTAATAGCCAACATGGATTTGTCAAGAACAAATCATGCCAAACCAACACAATTTCCTTCTTTGGCAGGTTTACCGACCTAGTGGATAGGGAGTGGGGAAGGTGTAGATGTGATGTATGTTGATTGTATAGTAAGGATTTTGACATAGTTCCACATGACATTCTTATAAACAAACTAGGAAAATGTCATCTAGATGAAATTACTATAAGAGGGGGTGCCAAACTGGTTTAAAAAAATGATTACAAAGATGAGTTATTTCAACGGTTTGCTGTCAGACTGAGAGGATGTATTTAGTGAGGTCCTGCATGGGTTTGTCCTGGGTCTGGTGCTTTTCGCCATTTTCATTAATAACTTGGATAATGGAGTGGAGAGCATGCTTATGACATATGAAGTTGACACCAAGATGAGAAGGATTTGCTAGCACTTTAGAGAAAAAGATTAGAATTCAAAAAGACCTTGACAAATTGGAGTATTGACCTGAAATCAACAAGGTGAAATTCATTAAAGATAAGAGCAAAGTATGAAGCTTAGGAAGGAAAAATCAAACACACAAAAACTAAATGGGGAATTGCTGGCTAGACAGTAGTACTGCTGAAAAGGATCTGGGAGTTATAGTGGATCACAAATTGAATGAGTCAACAAGGTGATGCAATTGTGAAAAAGGCTAATATCATTTTGGGGTGTATTAACAGGAATGTCACATGCAATACACAGGAAGTAATTGTCCTGCTCTACTCAGCACTGGTGATGCCTCGGCTGGAGTACTTTATCCAATTGTGGATGCCACACTTTAGGAAAGATGTGGACAAATTGGAGAGATTCCAGAGGAGAGCATCAAAAATGATCAAAGGTTTAGAAACCCAGACCTTTGAGGAAAGGTTAAAAAAACCTGGGGATTGTTTAGTCTTGAGAAAAGATGATGAGGGGGAGGACCTGATAAGTCTTCAAATGTGTTAAGGGCTATTTTAAAAAGGATTGTGATCAATTTGTTCTCCACATCCACTGAAGGTAGGACAAGGCTCAATGGGCTTAATCTGCAGCAAGGGAGATTCAGGTTAGATATTAGGAAACACTTTTAACTATAAGGATTGTTAAATTCTAGAATAGGCTTCCAAGAGAAGTTGTGGAATCCCCATCATTGGAGGTTTTTAAGAACAGGTTGGCAAACCTGTCAAGGATGGTCTAGGTTTACTTGGGCCTCCCTCAGCATGGGGGGCTGGACTACATAGCCTCTTGAGGTTCCCTCCAAGCCTACTTTTCTATGATTTTATAAGTTGTAAATAATGCCGGACAAGAAATTCAAGAATCAGAATTTGAAAATAAATGTATGTCTCTTTATGGCAAACACCTTCATTTATGTGATCTACTTTGTATCACACTCAACATTTATCCTCTCCCAGCAGCATCAGAAAGGTGGTGTCCAGTGTTTGCAGCTGATGTCAGAAACATCTGAGTAATTTTGGCCATATGATATTGCAGTATATGTTCCCTTCTGTTTGGAGTGGAATGGGAGAGTGGGCCTTGATTTCACTTGTTCAGATTACTTACGGCAGGGCCGTGGGGAAGGGCAGAGGTTGGTTTAGAGAAGATCTATTCTGCTTCTTAAAATCAGAAAAAACATATTTACAGAGATGCTCTTTAGTGTAGAAGCAACTTACAGAGAGCTGATGGATGCTGACAATAGATGGCATGAGTTGAGAATCACATCCCACAAATAGGAGTGTGATTTTTTTATTTTATTTTTTAAATTCAGTTTCTGAATATATCCAACATTCATCACCCCTAGTGGAATGTATTATTTTAACTTTCTATATCCAGGCTAACTATTAAATGGATAAGGCCTTTTCAGTACTTCTATTCCAATGAGAAATCATTCTGTTTTTTGTATTTTCTTTCTGATATGAGATATTAATGCTTCATGTTTTAATGTTACAGGCACGTGATGTGCGCACCAATGAAGTGGTGGCCATCAAGAAAATGTCATATAGTGGGAAGCAATCCAATGAGGTATGTGGAATATCTTGTATATTAAACCCAGATTGCTGTGATATTAACTGACGTGAATTAATCCAGGATGTCCCGAGGGAGAATCTTTATATAATAGTTAAGATGAATCGGGGCATTGTGTAAACAGAATAAGTTTCTTTGAGCATTTTCAACATGCTTCTGACTAGTCCGCTCCTGGCATGTTATGCAGCATTTATTTCACCCAGTCAGGAAGAGCCATGTTTTATGGAACTGCATAATATGTAAGCAAAATGGTAAAATAAAAAATAGTTCGTATCAAGATCGACAGCATTCAGACTTAATAGGAAGCTGAGTTGCCTTTTTAGCCTTAAATGTTCCATTCTGAATTCCATTTAAAAAAAACCACCCTGTTGCTTGCTAGATAAAGGCTTGCTAGGAATGATAGCAATGAATACAATAGAGACATGGACTCAGAAGGATGCCTTCCTGTAAAATGTAATAATAGCAGATCAAGCAAGAATTTATCCTTTTCCTAAACAGACTCTGCTGAACAATATCATTTTGAGGATCTTGAAAGAAAGAATGAAAGAGAGAGAGAAAATAATAGGAAATATGATAAAGCAGCATAACTGTGGGGAGATTCTCCAGGCTGTGGATAAGGTAGACTTTTAAGAGCCATCAATAAGGTTAAACATTAAATATTTTAATGGCAGTCCCCAGATTTTTTTTCTTTTTCTAGAACACTCTAGCAGAGATCATTAGCTTGTACTTTGTGATTTTGAAGCTCCAATTTGGAAGCTTGAAAAGCCAGGGCTTGGAGTTGAATAGCTTGGTTGGATAGTGAAATCTACTAGGTTATGGAATAGTCTCGTAGAAGTGGTACAGGTGCTGTTGCCCAACACAGTCAGAAGAAGATTTTTCCCTATGCTATGTTCTCCTGTGCTGTAAGCAGTCCTGTACTGGCAAAGGGATAGATTAGCTGACCTGACCTGACAGCGCCTAACCTTTTGGTTTCCATGAACACAGACCTAGATTTGCCACCTGTACTTTGAAGAATTGAAATTCATTTAATTCTTTGGCAGTTTCTGATACCTGTCTCTCCTAACCAGCCTCGAATCCGAGTTTCATAGCTAAACTTCCTATGTTTCTTATTTTTATTCTGTTACTGCACTAACTTGTTTAACTGTGTACTGATGAAAGTATAATTTGTACCTACTTCTTGTCCTACTGTTTTTAATTACAATGAACTATAAATATTCTGTTCACATGAATGAAGTGAACTGTTCATGCTTCAGAAATAGGTTCTGATTGTCTTCAATGGATGTGTATCTTTATTTTGAAGAAAAAAGTCAGTTAAAACATTTTCTATTTTGCTTTTAAAAAAATTATTTGAAGGAAGGTTTGCTCAGATTGTAATCTAGCCTATATACTGCAAATCTCTTCAAGGCACTACAGTATCAGATATGCATTCCTTTGTTTTTAATGGGATTATCTCATTGGCTCTGGCAGAGACCATCTAAAACAGGGGCATGCCTTGTTCCAAAACTAAATGGAGGGGCCTTTGAAGTATGTAGTGCTGTGCTCTTGGATTTGTTACTAGGGCTTGTCTATGTGGGAAGGTTATAATGGTATAACCTAAAGTGTGAATTTAAACCAATATAGTTATACCAGTATAACTTTCCATGTGGACATTCTTATGTGTGCTTCATTTTGTTTTTTAAATGTAGCTTATGTTACTTGAGAAGAGGTTTAAGTTAAACCAAAAAGGCCAATCTTATACTGCAATAAGTGTGTCCATATGGGGTTTCTAATGATATAACTCTACAAGTATAACTGGTAAAACTTCCATGTGTAGACAGACACTTGCTTAGTCAATAACCTGCCTGGATTGACCCTGTTTTTGTTGCCTCTGGAAGCATAGAACTGACCAGCTGAATACTAGTTGATGTACAGTAAAAGCTCTGTTATCCGGTCTTGTACCAACTGGAAAGCTCTCTAAACCGGCATTTCTAATCTTCATAGAAAGTCCGGTTTATAGTCCAGTTGGCACAGGGTTGGCAGGCTGCTTACCTGGCTCCGCGTGGCTCCCCGGAAGCGGCAACATGTCTCTGGTGCTCCTAGGCAGAGGAACGGCCACGAGGGGTTCGGAGTATGGGCTCTGGGGTGGAGTTTGAGTGCGGGAGGGGGTTGGGGCGCGGGAGGGGTTTCGGGGTGCTGGATCCAAGGGGCGCTCACCTCAGGCGGCTCCCCACAAGCAGCGACCTGTCCCGGCTGCTCCTAGGCGGAGGCGCGGCCAGGTGGCTCTGCGCGCTGCTTCCGCCCGCAGGTCCCATTGGCTGTGGTTCCTGGCCAGTGGGAGCTGTGGAGCCAGCACTCGGGGCGAGGCAGGATGGGATGCTGCTTTTATACCTTAGATTTATCAGTAATGTCAACTCTGGCCTTCTTTAATTATATCAGAGGACTTCTCAGGGGTCCCGAATGTCTATTGAAGCCCTCGCTCCTTAGCTGAAGGGACAGAGTGGTTGAAACATTAAATATGTCCCTCTCTGAAGAGTGTGTTAAGCAGGAATGTGTAAGTAAGTGTTTACAAATGCTAACAAAACAAATTGTAATTAATCTGATTAAAAACCAGTAGCGGAAGGACTGTTGCATGGATGTAATTCATAAAGTCCTGTGTATAAAAAAAGCCAGAATGGCTGAGAACTTAACAATTGGACATTAACAGACCATAAATCCCAGTGATGATTGAACCTGGTGATATTCTAAACAAAAAGAGCTCTCAGCCTGACTTGTAGCTGTTTCCATTGCTTCTCGCTGATTCGACAGACACTCTAGGTTTCAGAGTGACATTTGGGTGTTTTGTGTGCGCTGATTGCGCTGTTTTCTGTACAGGGGGATTGTGCAGGTATATGCTGCTGTGAGGTGCTGTGTGTATTGAGGGGGTTTATTGTGTGTCGCACAGGTGTAGCATTTGGGCCAAGTAATCCACCATCTGTGCGGTCGATCTCATACAACCAATGAAATTGTTGCATATAACTTACCTGTAGACTAAGGGTGGTGATTGGTTGTTACCTCTGAGATCACAACGGTCTAGTATTCTTGGCATGATGTTGTGAGCTTGGTGAAACCTTGTTCTGGGTTGAGTTAAAATCCCATTGAGATAAAATGTGAACTCACCCTCATAACTAAGTGTAAACCCCTACCTCAGACAAATGGGGGAGAGGGTTCGCATGCTCGGGAGCTTTTGGTTGAGTATTGTCTTGGGTAGGGGTATGCATGTGTGAGAACAGACAACCGAGAGAGAGGCAAGAAAGCCACGCAGGAGCCTTAAGTACAGTGTGACCCTGGAACAAGCTAGAGCGAGCTTTTGGAACATGTGTTTCCTGAGAGGCTTGGTGGCTGTAAGCTAAGAAATCGCTCCAATCATTCCTGGTTCCTTCTGCATTCAGAGAGATTGGACTTTGTACGTTCCTTGTAAATAAACAAAGGGACACCAATGGCATAGAGACTTGCTGTAATGTGGCTGTACATTGCATGGGTATAACTGGTTAATTCAAAATGGCTGAGAACTTAATTGGATGGTAACAGACTGCTAAATCCACTGATGATTGAACCTGGTGATATGCTGAGCAAAAAGAGCTCTCAGCCATGCTTGTAGCTGGTTCCATCGCTTCATGCTGACTCAACAGGCTCCAAAGTGACACACAGAGTAACAATCCTGGATTCTGATTAGGTAGATCCTATCTCACTCCCCTTTCAGTTGTTCAGGATTCAGTCTCCTTTAGTCTCTGTTTCTATGTCTGTCTTTTATGGCCCTCACTTGTGTAGTATTTGACCACGCTTGTTGATGTTTAATTAGTTCCCCCTTCACCATAAGGTTTTCAGAGTAGACAAAATCTGACTCTTTGATGTGAAAAGCAAGCAAACACATTTTTTTGACAAAACTTTCAAACTACCTTTAATCCATTATGTCAGAACAAAAAAGAGAAGGAGCCCTTTTTTCCCCCCCTTTGCCGGTCACCTTTACTTTCTAAATTAAATACAATGGTTCTTCTTTTCAATTTGAACTTTACATGAATATAGGGTGACAGTTGGACAACTCTGTGCATAGGTGATAAGATGGAACTGTTGGCATGAGGTGTAAAAGTACAAAGTCATCGTGTAAATAGAAGGCTTGAAAAATGTATTTTTCTGGTCTTAGGTATTCTCTCCATTCACGTTTTGAAGGACTCTTTCTGAAGGACTCTTTGGATTTTGCATTGCTGGATTTTGTTAAACTGTATTTGTATTGTAGGCCTTGTTTATACAATTCTATCTTGCATGGGTCCTAGAAAAGGTATTGGACCTGAGGGCTGATAAGACCCAAGAAATCAGAGAAATACTGTCTGATTTTAATATGAGGGAGATTTTTCTGCTTCTGATTAACATCAGAGCTGTTATTTGTTTATAATTTATTTGTGTCAATGTTAAAGGGACACTATGACCTTGAAATCTAGTCAGTTAAAAAACTGAGTTAAGTATCTTCAGGTGCTAAACTCATCCCTCGGTGTCCTTGCCCAGTTTTATTTTTCAGTCACATTTTCCTAATTTTTTAATGCTTTTCTCCCCCGAAACCACATGTGCAGGGCAAACAAAAGGGGGGCTGGCTGACCGACTCTCCACGGGAAACAGTGAAACTGACTATGCACAAAGTGCTGTCAAACGCAGAAAGTGGGGGGAAAAACTGAGATTTTCCCCCCAATCCTAAAGTTACAGTAATGTGAGGTGCAAAGTGGGTGAGGAAGTAATATCTTTTATTGGCCCAGCTTCAGTGAGTGAGTGAGAGAGAAACTTTCAACCTTACACAGAGCTCTTCCAAGAAGAAGAGGAGCTCTATGTAAGCTTGAAAGTTTCTTCTCTCGCTAGTAGAAGTTGGTCCAATAAAAGAGATTTCCTCACCCACCTTCTCTCTCATATCCTGGGACCAACACAGCTACAACAACACTGCATACAGTAATGTGAAGTGTTACTTTTAACAATATCAGATAGACAATTTGAAGACTGAAAGTAATCTTTACATTGGCAGCATCCCTTTAAGAATATATTGTCATAGAACGTAACTCTGTTTTATATGGGTTTTTTTTTGCTTGTTGAAAACTATTCACTTATAAGTAAGGTAATTTAAACTGCTATATGTAAAGATTGAAAGTGATAAAGGAGAAATGATATCGAGAACATAGTCAAACAGTTGGTGAGTGGCAAATTAAGGTTGACCTGAAGTAATGTACTTACTAACAGGGCTGGGTCTTTACACCTCCCCGACTGGCTTTAAAGCAGCTGGCAGTGACAGAAGGTGATGGCAGCAATCCTGACCTCCTTCAGCCTGTTGTGTGTGTTTGACTGGCTGGGAAAACTGTGTTCTCTAAGAAGGGACAACTTCACTTTTGGAATATGAAGTGTGGACTCTGCAGGAGAGCTCAGATATCAAATGTTGTGGTATTGTGTTCTGCACATACGTGTGTATAAAATATTACGTTAATTGAGAGATCTTTGCCATAAAATCTAATTCCTTTAAATTTTTATTCTCTAGATAAATAAAATTGTAAAATGTGATACTTCCTTGTTGCAAAGTTGAGCAGTATAAGTCATGGTGCACCTCTACCCCGATATAACGCGATCCGATATAACACGAATTCGGATATAACGCAGTAAAGCAGTGCTCTGGGGGGGCGGGGCTGCGCACTCCGGCGGATCAAAGCAAGTTTGATATAACACGGTTTCACCTATAACGCAGTAAGATTTTTTGGCTCCCGAGGACAGCGTTCTATCGGGGTAGAGGTGCATTAATATAACTTTTTTTGAATTCCAAACTTCAAATATTTTGAGGAGGATGCAGGTCTTCCCCCACCCCCATCCTCCGTTTTGTCTTGGTTGGGTCACTTTTTCTCTTTTCCCCCCCCTTCTTTTAAGTAACAATTTTGTAAAGTTTCTTTCTATTCTTTTTCTTTTCCACAGAAATGGCAGGATATTATTAAGGAAGTCAAGTTCCTACAAAGAATAAAACATCCTAACAGTATAGAATACAAAGGCTGCTATTTGCGTGAGCATACAGCATGGGTAAGCCACTCTCCACTCTGCACTTCTCTTGTTTTGGTTGAGGGCAAATTTAAGTAAACACATGTCTCCAGCTGGCTGAAGGGGAAGGCACCTGAAATCTCTGTCTCCTACAGAGAGTGATAAGGAAAAGGTGCAGCCCCCAAGATGCTTAGAAATATGCAGTCAGGCTCAGTGGATTCTGTGAGCCATGTAAGGCAAGTCCAGAGACCCTGAAAACTTTCTCCTCCCTTCCTGAAGGGGTATATTGATATTCATGCCCAGAATTCATTTCATTGCTGGGTTGTTAAATAAAAAACAAGTACTTGGCCACTTGATTCTTGCTTGGAGGAGAGGAAGAATGCATTGCACTGGAATGGGTTACCTAGGGAGGTGGTGGAATCTCCTTCCTTAGAGGTTTTTAAGGTCAGGCTTGACAAAGCCCTGGCTGGGATGATTTAGTTGGGATTAGGTCCTGCTTTGAGCAGGGGGTTGGACTAGATACCTCCTGAGGTCCCTTCCAACGCTGATATTCTATGATTCTGTGATTTCATTAATTTTCACTGCATTGGAAAAAATATGGCAATTTTATTTACCGTCTAACAGTATATCTGGTGTCCCAGTGAGCTATTATCTGTGGTTCAGTGTTTTACAGTTTGACACTGTTCCATATATAACTGATTCATTCTTTTAAATGGATAGTCAGATTATAAAATTGTATTTTTAAAATCACTTGTTTTATCACAGATTTTTTTTAAATTCTCCCCATTTGGACAGTCTAATTTACTTTTACTCATTTTATGCTATTTGTTTATTTTGCCTTTTCATTTTTACACTCTTTGGATGACATAAGGCTGAATAATCAATTTCACTTTCTGGCTCTTATGCACAATACTAGTAGTCCCCCAACTGTGGGGAAAACCCCCCTAGCAGTGCAGTGGGGCCCCAGAAAAGCCCCCACGGGGGGTGGAGAGGGAGCGCTACCCAGTCCTGCACTTCTCCCAGCTCCACTCTGGCCCCAGCTTCAGGTCTAGCCCCAACCTCGGCCACAGCTCTGCTCCTGGCCGTGGCCCCTGGCTCTCACCTTGGCCCCGCTCCCAACCATGGCTCCCAGGGGGGCACGGACCAGGTAAGGGGGGGCACGGACAAAAATGTTTAGGGACCACTGCGCTAGACTAGTGCTTCAGTGTTTGGGTTGCAAACATTATAGAGGAGTGTGTGCATATACAGTCAAAAAGCCTTTCTTCATTTGAATTGCTCATTGCATATATATTTATCTACATACAGGAAGAAGTTGCACATCACACAGTTCATTGATAAAATTGCAATAGTTTAATATAATTTAATACACAATTGTTTTGTAATATTGATGTGTAAATACAATTCATAAAACAATATCCGTAGTACTATAAGACCTATACAATATTTGTTTTAAGTTTTTGAGAAATCTGATTATAACAAAATTAATCTAAATACAAATAAATGGTTAGCCGTAAATAATATGATAAACTTATTGAATATAATTTGAGCATCCCTAGTAAGTAATTATGTACTCTATTTATCTCTTTTGTATGTAATTTGCTGTGGGCACTATTCTGCCCCCTTTACTCTGTGTGATTCTTTACTAAAAGAGTAATTCTGTTCATTTCAATGGGAATTGTTCCTATAGTAAGGTACTGCTCAACATTAGTAAGGGTGGTAGAATAGGGCCCTATGTTAGGAATAATATTAGATTATTGTATCATCATATTTGGAAGCTGGTATTCTCCAGTTAGGCCTAGTCTACACCAGGAAAAGTTTGCGGGTGTAGCTAAGATGCTATACCAGCAAATCCACCTAGTGTAGATGCAGTTTATACTGACAGAGCTTTTGGTGGGAGAGCTTATACCAGTGTCCTGAGCAAAATAATCTATACCAGCAGAAGCACTTTTATACTGCTATAACTGATCTACACTAGGGCTTTTTCTGGCATAGCATGTCTTTAATCACACCCCTATTCAACATTGCTAAACTGGCAAAAGTTTCTACTGTAAACCTCACACCATTCTACTACTGCTTTTATGTTCTAAGGATACATCACTGAACATTACCCTTGCCTTGTATACAGTATGTAATTCCCTTTTCTTCTCTTTTCCTTATCAAAGATGTATAGTATAACTAAGTTTGAGGGGAATTTAAATTCACTGGAATTTAAACAAAAATATGGAAACACAGCTGTTGGGATTGTTTTGTAAAATCTGTTTTTCCAATACCTAAATTATCTTGGGCTTAGGCTTATTTTTCTGAAGGTTTGTGAGATGATGGTAGTTTCAGCCAGAACACAAGGCAAATTCCTGTTGTAAGATTCATAGTACGTGAATGAATGCTGGATCACTAACTATTCACAAGCCGATAAAATCTAGTCACCATGTATTTATCTCTAGGTATTCTGTAATACATTATTTTGATTTCTCCCCACATAGCTTGTTATGGAATATTGTTTAGGATCGGCATCAGACTTACTAGAAGGTATGTCTCAAAGATTTCTTTGATTGAAACTGAGAAATTTATAATCCAATAGATTATGAATCAGAGTTGTTCTACAATGTTCAGTTGTTTAATTATTTTGGGAGTGGGGAATGAAAAATTGCAATAGCTCAAAATTTTACATATCTGCAGTATTTTTCTGTAGTGCATAGCTTTCCTAGGCAAACAGTTTGTCTTCTCTTACTATCTTTAAATAAGTCTTCAACCATCTGTTTGTATTCCTTGAACTTGAGATTCTCCTTTTATGCAGCTTCAGAGCTTAATTTTGCAAACCCTTGCTGTCAGGCATAATGCTTCATGCCAGGGGTAGTCCCATTGACTACAGTGTCACTTCACCCAGTAGCAAGGGTTTGCTAAATGAAGCATTTTGTTAGTTACCTTCACTTCCTGTCAAACTGTTTGAGATGAGCTACAGAGTAGTTCATTTGGCCTCTGGAAGAGTTCTGGGAGAAAAGATTTGTTGTAATTTTTTTGTTGAGGTTCATTAATGTTAAATTAAATGTTCATCTCAAATACCATTGGTAAAATGGTCGAAAGGCTGACAAGAATTTAGATGTGAATTTAGCAGTGTGGCCTTTTTTTGATAGAATGAGTAGCTGCAGTGTTCTAGTTAGAGGATTACATGTGATTCCAGATTATATAGTATATTACCAACTACTAAACCGGGTGTGCGCTTCTCATAGGCCTTGTAAAACTAGAACTTATAGTTTTCTAGGTCTGTGTTTACATTTTTGAAAGTATTCACTGAACACTGTAAACTGCATTGTTTTCTTTAATAATGAATTTCAAATGTACTCTTTCCTTAAGTTCATAAAAAGCCATTGCAAGAAGTGGAAATAGCAGCAATTACCCATGGTGCTCTCCAGGGACTAGCATACTTGCATTCTCACAATATGATCCATAGGTAAGTACTTACAGAGTTACTGTGTCACACACTTTCAGGTAATTTATCTTGTTGATTGCAGCCTGATCACCCCAATGATGGAAATGACATTTAAGATTTGTAAGTAGAGATTTTTTTTTTTTTTTTGCAGTGTCCATATTTCTAGAATTAGTAATTCACAATAATTCTAAAATGCCAGGAAAATCCCCTTATCTTTTATATCTGGTTTACTATAGTAGTGACTTGAATTTGCTGTGCTTTTCCCATTTGATATGGTAGAATTCAGTGGTGATGCTCATCCCTTGAAGCACAGAACACCAAGGCTGACTAAGCACATAGTTTAGCTTAATAGCTTTTTGGCAGCGTCAGTGTGAAAGTTGCTTGGTATTTTTTTCCCATAAAGAAAAGTAATAACCCTCTTAAAAACTAGCTTTATGTAATACACACACAAAAATGGCAATAAAGGAAGTCAAACAGTCTAAATAATTTTTTACAAGATTCCTGTCACATTTTGGTAGGAATAAAATGAGTTAGTTTTTGGAACTATTAAATTTTTTTGTAGAATATCTAAAAAGGGGAGGTAGCCATCTCTTACGGTTTTGATGGATTGCAGTCATGGCATTTAAATAATTCTTGGTGCTGTTAGAAGTCACTGAAATCTAAAGTTGATTTTTCAAGACACTAAACTAGATTCCAAGATCAGGCATACTATTAAGGCTATGACCCCTCCTTATTGAAACTCTCGGACAGGGGTCAGTGTGTTCTATAACTTGAACCTGTGAATGATGGCACACTCCATTGTGGCTGTCTTAGGGATGCTTTCCTTGCTTAGGGATGTAATAGTAATGTTTGTATTCCATAACCAGAGATATCAAGGCAGGAAACATCCTGCTGACAGAGCCAGGCCAGGTGAAGCTTGCTGACTTTGGATCTGCTTCCATAGCATCTCCTGCCAATTCATTTGTGGGGACGCCATATTGGTAAGGAACGTTTTTTTTACACACCTGTGGCTTCAAGAAGTAACATTTTTTGGTAGGCTGTCTAATTTGTTTGGGCCTTACTAAAATCCACGTTTGAGACAGTACATTTCTGTTGAAATCAAAATGTACATTGCAAATATAACATTAAGTCCTATGAAAAGTTTGATTTGTTCAGATTTTAAGGAAAGGACAGTTCAGTGCTCTCCTATGTGTGTATAATACTTTTATTTACTTTTCATAAATTGTATATATTTTGCTATTATATTTACCCTGACTGTAAGTAGCTATAGTGATGCTCCTGAAGCAAATATTCAACCAATACCATGATTTGAAACATCAAACGTTCTGATGGGATCTGGCTGTTCAAATTACTAAAGAGGGTTTTTTCATAGAAAAGGCCAGTTTGATTGAACAGAAATCTTTGCAGACATCTTGTATGGTTTGATCTTCTACATCCAATCTGTGGTGTATATACAGCTTCACTCGAAGTTGCCTTGTTTTGTTACTCCTTTGGACGCATGTGGCACTGGCCACTGTCAGAAATCAGTATACTGGGCTAGATGGACCATTGGTCTGACTCAGTGTGGCTGTTTTTTATGTTCATGTGGTAGTTGCATCACCAGTATTGGTTAGCCAACTAGACTATTGGAGATGTGGGTGGAGCAGGATTGTAATGCTCATAAATGTGAAGAGCTGGGTATAGGGCAAGAATGCATTGTGTAGGCTTTGCCAGTTGTATTGCATTCTGGAGTTCACCAAGTTGGGATCCAAATTCAGACTGAAGTGACCCAGGCATATGCGTGATATCCTGTGCAATGTTTCTTTCCATCTTAATAGTTCAAATGCGTCAATTTGTCACATGGTCAATTATGGAGTATTGGAATGCTTATGGAGTATTGGAATGATTGTGTAGAATTTTATGAGAATTTAATTTTATGTTTTAGGATGGCCCCAGAAGTAATTTTAGCCATGGATGAAGGGCAGTATGATGGCAAAGTAGATGTTTGGTCTCTTGGAATAACATGTATTGAGCTAGGTAAGCCATCTTCCTTTAAAAGTACTAGACTACTGACAGATTTTCCTCTGTGTCCAACTTGTGGTGTTAATGCTGTAGAGTATATTTAATTTCTACTAAAAAGAATGTTTCAACTTCATTCTGTGAGTCTGAATTGTTTAACCCTGGAGTGTATTGATCTGAGTTACCATGCACGAGACCTGTGCTTGCTTCCTTGTTCTGATGGCTTTAGGACATGGTCTTTAGAGTGAAGTGGTAAGTGCTTTATCAAAAATCAAGAGTAAGTTTCCAGTTTCGTGTTAATTGAACTGGCGTTTTCATTACACAAAAGAAGAGATTTTTATAGACAAGGAAAACAGCAAACCCTCTAGCACTTACGGCGTCTACGCTCTGTGTGGGGTCAGTTAACCTTTGAATGAAAAAGCATGATCCACATAGAGAAAAATGTACAAAAATAGATCTTAAAGTCACCAAAATCACATATGGCTTTAAAACTGAAAAGCATAATGTTAACTTCAATATTTGTATACAGAGTAAAGTTTCCTTGAGGAGTCCTATGTTCATGAAGCTTGGTTTAAACCAGGGGTGGGCAAACTTTTTGGCCTGAGGGCCACATCTGAGAATAGAAATTGTATGGCGGGCCATGAATGCTCACAAAATTGGGGTTGGGGTGCAGGAGGGGGTGAGGGCTCTGGTTGGGGGTGCGGGCTCTGCGGTGGGGCCAGAAATGAGGAGTTCAAGATGTGGGATGGGGCTCTGGGATGGGGCGGTGGAGTGGGGTGTGTGTTGGGGGGTGAGGGCTCCAGCTGGGGGTGCAGGCTCTTGGGTGGGGCTGGGGATGAGGAGTTTGGGGTGTAGGAGGGTGCTCTGGGCTGGGACTGAGGGGTTCGGAGGGCGGGATGGGGATCAGGGCTGGGGCGGGGGGTTGGCGTGCAGGAAGGGCTGCAGGCTTCGGCTGGGGGTGCAGGCTCTAGGGTGGGGCTGGGGATGAGGGGGTTGGGGTGCAGGAGGGTGCTCTGGGCTGGGATTGAAGGGTTCGGAGGGCGGGAGGGGGATCAGGGCAGGGGATTGGGGCATGGGGAGAGGCTCAGGGGTACAGGCTCCGGGCGATGCTTACCTCAAGCAGCTCCCGGAAGCAGCAGCGTGTCCCTTCTCCGGCTCCTACGTGGAGGCGCGGCCAGGTGGCTCTGCATGCTGCCCCGTCCACAGGCACTGCCCCTGCAGCTCCCATTGGCTGCAGTTCCAATGGGAGCTGCGGGGACAGTGGTTGGGGCAGGGGCAGTGTGCAGAGCGGAGCCCCCTGGCTGCCCCTACGGGTAGGAGCGGAGGGGGGCCATGCCACTGCTTCCGAGAGCCACGTGGAGCAGCCCCCGACCCTGAGCCCCGGCTGGAGCGCCGGAACGGGCAAGCCCCAGACCCTGCTCCCCAGCAGGAGCTCAAGGGCCGGATTAAAATGGTTGGTGGGCCGGATCCGGCCTGTAGGCCGTAGTTTGCCCACCCCTGGGTTAAACAGACCACTTCATAGCTATATTCAGGGTGTGTTGTCACACATGAATAAATTTGTCTGGAAGATCTCTTAAGGAGGATTTGGAACAATTCAGTCTTGAAGTATTAACACCCTCACCCAGGAAATAAATCATGGCACTGCAGTTAAGTTGGGCTACTTAAAGCAGCATGTCTGCTTAAAAGGGTTACAGGTGCGTGACAATTTCTTTCACCCTAATGTATAATATTTTCATGATAAAGATCCAACTTAATAATAGCACTTCGATACCAATGCCCCCTAAGGTAGCAAAGTTATTCCTTCCTGCATCCCAGCGTAACTGGGGCTGTATTAACTGCCGTCTCATATCTTATTGTTTGTTCTAAAATGTCATTGATTGAATGAACAGTCTGATTGGCTGGTGAACATTCTCAGAAATACCCTAATCCATGTGAACCACACAGTTTAGCTAAAATTGCTGTCTAACATTCCAGGCTGTCAACTTCATTTTCTTCCAGTGCATAAAAGAGACTCCTTCAGAGTAAAGATTTTTGTTGCCAATATGAAGCAGCTTTAAGGGGCGGGGCTGTCATGACATAATCATGCTCTGACTGGGCTAGAAAGGTTTGGCTGGATCCAGTGTCCCAAGAATGCAGTTTGCTCATGGTGACCACACCCCTTTTGTGCCTTACTGCATACTGATTTTCTGCATTATGAAGTGTGCTTGCTTTTTTGTATGTTTTTTGGCTTGAAGGGGGGCATCATCCCTCAGTTTCATAGTTCTGGTGAACTGGTGGGGCATGAGGCTATTTTACTAAATCCCAAAACATGGAAGAGTGTCCATTGACATCCATCGTATATATTATTGTGAAGTTCTTGGTGGGAGGTAGAGAGGAGAATGTGTGTATGCCAAAGCACCAGTAGTACATAAAAAGCTGAAAATAGGAATTGAATCCTATGTTAAAAAAAATTCTTCACTTGCATTTTCCCCTGGGTATTAATGTCATCATTTGAACGGTTTCCTTGGAATGTTTGCAGTGAGCTTCAGTTTTATAGTTTTACCCAGTAAACATTCTGATGAACCTTCTATTCTGTTGTTTTGGTGAGATCATCTCCTTCCTTATTAAAATTTCATACTGTGTTGGTCCTATGAGACTACACAAGCTTGCAAGAGAAAGGAGAGCCAGAGAATCTACCCTCAAAATAGTGAAGAATTTGCTTGTTATTGACTGAACATATATACTGTATGTTCAGTCAGTGAAGTATGGTTGTGACAGCTTCAGTAACCAGCTTTGTCCACATCGCTACCATCCTATTGGATTTTGAGTACTTTTAGGTTTTAAAATAATTATATAACAAACTGGCCAGAGCCCATATTGTGGCTGTGCAGCCACTGAGTTTGGATCTTATTGCTGATTTATTTATATTTTGGTAATTTAGAGTGAGTACTCCACCATGACGACCCACAGAATTTGAAAGCTTGACAAGACAAGACATTTGATCTTCAAAGAGCTTTCATCTTCTGCAGGGGTAAAACCAATGGTAGGAGCACATGGCAGCACATCTTGTTGCAGGGTTAGGGTTGGTTTGGGGTTCCATGTTCAGGCACTAGTGGTCCTACTGTTGTGTTTTTATAAGCAATGGGAATAAATTAAGGGGAAAACTGTGAGACTATTTCCCTATATAAAAATTATTTTCTTTTATGTATAGCGGAAAGGAAGCCTCCTTTGTTTAATATGAACGCAATGAGTGCCTTATATCACATAGCGCAGAATGAATCCCCTACACTACAGTCTAATGAATGGTGAGTATTACTGAGAGAGAAGCGTTGTAGGGACTTGCTATAAATGGAGTGCTTTGTCATGCTGAGTTCTTGAAATGGCTGGATTCCTGTTGGGAAGATGTGAGCTGAAAGGCTGATAAGTAGGTGCACTATACATTTTATGTGCACAAAATTCACCACTGAATAAGTGAATATTTTAGAGACTAGGAATGCAGCAAGTCCAGAAACGGAACAGACTTGCTGTAAGAACATAAAATCCCATGGTAAGGCATGTGTCAGTAAACATTGGAAACCCAGAGGTTAGCAGCAAATGATTAGTTTTATATTATTAAAAACAAAGTTTATGAAACCCAAATCTTGGGTTGTGGAACCACTACCTCACTGAAGAAAACCATTGATTATGTATTTGCCGTTGTTACATAGAGTTTGCAAACACACATAAAATAGTCACATTTTGTGCCTCCTGGTCCTGAAAATTTTCTTTTGAATCAGCATACAGATGAATCAATTTTAAAAGTAAAAAAGTTGGTAATAATTGTCACGCTGTCTGCAGTGGCTCATGACCATGAGTGCCTACCCCAGGGCAGACACCTCAAACTGGTGGTATGTTCTAGATTTAGATTTCATCAAGTCAGTAACAAATGTGAACTCCTGCATCACTATAACAGTCTTACCATGGAGTCACAGACAGTCCCCTTTGATTCTCCAGTCTATCTTGCCACCCAGACAAACTGGACTTAGTGATAAAAGATCACATACACCAAAAATCACACCACATTTGGGTTGCTTCCAGGCACAGGAGACCAGTCGCCTACCCCAGATCAATTAGTATCCTAGATATTACACCAGAGATCACGCCTGTAGCCGATCCTGTAATAAACTATCTTAAATGATTACCAACTAGGAAAAAAGAATGAGAACCCTTTACAGGTTAAAGCAGGCAAACATATACACAAATGAGGTACCGTCTAAGGTACCATCCTAAGAGTGATAGTTGTAGTGGTCTGTCAATTCAAAGCCTCTTTCAGGGCAGACTCAGCAGGCAACCCTGGGAATCTCTGGCTTCAGTTTAGAGTCTCTGGCCCTTCAGAGTTTAAACAGCAAAAAGGATGGAAAATTTTCCAGTGGGTTCGTTTTATTTCCTTCATTCAGCTTCAAAGCCCACAGGACAAGCTTCCTTGCAGGGTAGCATTTCCTAGGTGGGACAGGGCCATTAACTAATCCTTTGTATTGCAGTGATCCTTGATGGCACATCTGATTTTGATAGTCGTCATGGATAGGCAGGGCGGGAGATGATTCCCAAGCCTGAGTTCACAAGTTCTGAGCAAACATTTTCAAAGTTATACAACAAAACTTACATATTTTCTTACAGCATGGAGTACAGATATTACAAGCGAGACTAATGCATGCGGCAATTTACAAGCACTTCATAGAAACAAAACACATTCTTAATAAATACCTATTTTGAGCAAAACTAACGTATAGGTGACCTAGTCTTGTATCCAGCTACAAGGCTGTCAGTTCTTTCAGGAAAGATGTGGACAAATTGGAGAAAGTCCAGAGAAGAGCAACAAAAGTGATTGTCTAGAAAACATGAGCTATGAAGGAAGATTGAAAAAACTGGGTTTGTTTAGTCTGGAGAAGAGAAGACTGAGGGGGGACATGAGAACAGTTTTCAAGTACATAAAAGGTTGTTACAAGGAGGAGGGAGCAGAATTGTTGTTCTTAACCTCTGAGGACAGGACAAGAAGCAATGGGCTTAAATTGCAGCCAGGGAGGTTTAGGTTGGACATTAGGAAAAACTTCCCAACTGTCAGGGTGGTTAAGCACTGGAATAAATTGCCTAGGGAGGTTGTGAAATTTCCATCTTTGGAGTTTTTTAAGAGCAGGTTAGACAAACACCTGTCAGGGATGGTCTAGATCAGAGGTCGGCAACCTTTCAGAAGTGCTGTGCCGAGTCTTCATTTCTTCACTCTAATTTAAGGTTTCGCGTGCCAGTAATACATTTTAACATTTTTAGAAGGTCTCTTTCTATAAGTCTATAACAAATAACTAAACTATTGTTGTATGTAAAGTAAATAAGGTTTTTAAAATGTTTAAGAAGCTTCATTTAAAATTAAATTAAAATGCAGAGCCCCCTGGACTGGTGGCCAGGACACGGGCAGTGTGAGTGCCACTGAAAATCAGCTCATGTGCCGCCTTCGGCACGCGTGCCATAGGTTGCCTACCCCTGGTCTAGATCAGTGCTCTCCAACCTTTTTATGCACAAGATCAATTTTGAATTTAAGTACAATCCAGAATCTACCCCGCCCCTTCCCCGAGGCCCCGCCCTGCTCACTCCATTCCCCCTCTCTCCATTGCTTGCTCTCCCCCACCCTCACTCACTTTCACCGGGCTGGGGTAGGGGGTTAGGGTGCAGGAGCGCGTACGGGGTGCTGGCTCCGGGAGGGGGCTCAGGGCTGGGGCAGGGGTGCGGGAGAGGTGTGGGCTCCTGCCAGGTGGCACTTACCTTGGGCAGCTCCCGGTCAGCGGTGCAGTGGGGCTAAGTAAGGCAGGCTCCCCCGGCCCCATGCCGCTCTTGGAAGCGGCCATCGCGGCCCCTTTGGGGGGGCACGTGGCTCTGCACACTGCCCCTCTCTGCAGGCACCACCCCCGCAGATCCCATTGGCCACTGTTTCCCGTTCCCGGCCAATGGGAGCTGCGGGGGCAGTGCTTGCAGACAGGAGCAGCACACGGAGACCCCTGCTCCTTCTCCCTCGGGCCTCCTGGCTGCTTCCAGGAGTGGCGTGAGGCCAGGGCAGGAAGAGAGCCTGCCTTAGCCCCACTGCGCCATCGGACTTTTAGCGGCCGGAGATCACAATCGTCTGGCAGAGGCTCCAGGATCTACCAGTCTATCGCAATCTACAGGTTGGTGACCACTGGTCTAGATAATACTTGGTCCTGCCTTAAGTGCAGGGGACTGGACTAGATGGCCTCTCGAGGACCCTTCCAGTCCTACGATTCTTAGCTGATGACTGTGGCCTGCCAGCATCGCAGTAATGTTGTTTGCTAAGCTGCAGTCCTGATGTTTGGATTGTAATGCAGTGTCCTGCGCTTTTACAACTTTTTTTTTACCTCACAGATGTTCTGATTAGGTGCCCACACACGATATTTGCAGAAAAGGTTCTGCTCATTTTATAGATTTTTCTGACCAAAAAATTCAAGAATTTAATTTGCTAGAAAACTTTAGTAGAAGAAAAAATCAAGTAATTACCTGGGTTTTTGGGGGGAGAGGGAGAAAAAGAAAATCTCGGAAGTTCTATAATCTCCATGTCAGTAGTAACGTCTGTCGGAAAGTCTGTGTCTTTAAATGAGGAAGGGGCAGAACGTAGAGGCTCAGCATCCAGAGAGATGTGTATTCATGAAAAATTCACCTACTCCTGTACGGCCACGCTGCCAATGGATTCCAGAATATTTTGGAAGACATGTCTGAGACATATTAGGTATTCTGCTAATGCAGTGTGCTGGGGGTTAAATTCACCCTGGGCAGAGGGCAGGCACAAGGCCTATGTGCTAGTTGAATCTGATAGTTAAATTTGTCCCATCAAAACGAAAGTGTTTTTACAGTGTGGAAATTTACCCCATTAATGATGGCATTCAGAATCATGTGGGCCTTTAGATAACAGGTACAAAATTTCCTTTGCTCTTGAATTGCACAGTATTCTTGCATCCTGACTCTGAGCCAGTTTGGCAGCTGAGGTTAAAGGATCTACATAGGAGCCAGGGAGTCTGGCTTGACTTAGATATGTTGTGTCAAGTGTTGAGGGTTTGTTTGTTTGTTTGTTTGTTTTTTGGGTGGGGGGGAGCAGAGGGGTTGTTTTTGCTACAGATGGTTCCTTAATGAGATGTTTAAAATGAAGAAGTCAGCAGTTAACTCAGTTAACATTTTTTCTCTCTTGCAATAGGTCTGATTATTTTCGAAACTTCGTAGATTCTTGCCTCCAGAAAATTCCTCAAGACAGGCCTACATCAGAGGAGCTTCTGAAGGTTGGCTTTCTTGTCCTGTCTTTTTTTTTCTTCAGATGGTGTTAGAAAGAAAGGATTGTATGAAGTATAATGCTCTGCAGCACTTTTTCTTTCTCACCTGCTGCTCTTCTAGACCAAGGTTAAACAATGCTTTGTCTGTTATCCCTAATACCCTCAAGCTAAAGAACTAACCAACTTTTTGGACTGCACTCTTTCTTGTAAGCATTCCTAACTTTACTACTCAGTGTCTGAAGCAGGTAGCTAGATGATTCAGCAATCCAGCTGTATCTTCATAGTTACTAATGGAATATTCAGCAAGTGCCATAGGCTGACCACCAAATCTTAGCGTTTCAGTTCTGGAAACTCTGTGTGCCCCTTTGGTTGCTATGCTTAATCCTGACAGAGCTATCATGCATTGGTTAGCAAAATATCTTTCTTTACTTCTCATCCTGTGCTATATACACTCCTGCAGGCTTTTACATTATTCCAGCACTTATGTGCTTTATACATAGATTTGAAATGTACCCTCCAGTATGATCAAGTGGATTTTTCTCCCACATATTGCTTTTCTTGACACTGATGCATGTCACTTGTTTGCAGAGTTCCTCCTGTTATGTTGCCTGGCTTCTTCTCCTTCTCCCCTTTCCCATGTGCTGTATATATTTATTTTTCTTTTCTCTAGCGGTGAAACACAGTAAGTGTCTTTTAATGGTTTCAACGAGCTGATGCATGCCTAAGTGAATATACTTAATTTGACAATCTACTAGTAGGTATTGATATGGCCTTACACAAATGTGACTTCTGTGGACTCCCTTGACAGTATCGAGTGGCATTCAGGATTTTGTTTTGGTTAATTTTTCATTCTCCTTGTAAAAGCTATGGCATTGATTTTTCGTCTTTTACTGTAATGATGCTTTCTTTTAAATACTTATGTTCCATGTTCTTGCACTATCAGCACATGACTGCTGACAGCACAGGTTTAGACGGTCACCTTTTTGTATGTTTTAATGCTTAAGTGATCATGAGGCTTTTCCGTTCTTTACATTTGCTAGGATTTTCCATTCAAAAAGTAAACATAATTCTCCACTGACAGGCTTAGTGGGAGTATAGCGTGCCAGGTCAGAATTCTAAAGTTCAGTTTTATTTTCAACAATACACTTTTTAATTAAAGAGAATTGTGTTGAAAAATAAATGTTTGTGAATGTTATGAATATGTTCCTTCCCTATCTAAGTAGCAAACAGCTGTATGCCAATTAATAGGGACATGTAGGAAATATGACAAATGTTGGAAATTGCAGTACTGCTTTCCAAAATAACAGAATGAAACTACTAGTATTGTTAGTGCTGACTCACATTTATATAGCACACAGTTCATCCAGAAGGCTGGTAAAACACCTTCAAACACACACAGATTAGTTTCCATTCACCTTCTGGCAAAATGCCATCGGTGCAGTGCAGCAAGTGAGGGATTGGGGGTGGGGACAGGTACTTGTACCTGGTGTTGTGGACTCTGTTTAAGGGTCCTAGACACCATTTGACCTTCCTCTCTCCATGGGATAATAAAAGAGCTAATTTAGATTCAACTGAGAATCTTGTTACATCATTGGAGATTTTTAAGAGTAGGTTGGACAAACATGTGTCAGGGATGGTCTAGATAATACTTAGTCCTGCCATGAGTGCAGGGGACGGGACTAGATGACCTCTCGAGGTCCCTTCCAGTCCTGTGATTCTAAGTCTTTCTAATAATTTGAGCAGCACAGCACAGCAGTTATAGAACTGAAAGTGAGAGGGAACCATAAATGTTCAAAACCTCCATTTTATGTCTCATCCGAAAGAGCCATCTGCTGAGTATAGGTAAGTTACTGATTTAGGCCTTGTCTAGAATAGGAAAAAGGCTGTTTTAAAAAATAAAGTTAGTTAAGATGTTAAATGCCACTTAGCAACCAGTAGAGTAGAGTAGAGACAGAGCTTAACACCTTTAATAAACATGTTAGCTGGCTGTGATTGACTGACCAGCTAATGTGTTTTAAAGGTGTTACCACTCAGAGAAGACAGGGTTTAAGTGCTATTTAAAATCAAACATCCTTTTCCTTAGTCTAGGCAAGATCTCTGAAGGAAGAGTTTCACTGAACTGAGTTGCAGCCCCTACTTTCCTGCAACATCTCTATAGTCCATGGATGTCTCCCATCAAAGTACTGACCAGGCTCAACCTCATCTAGGTTCTGAAATCTGATAAGACCCCAGCCTGAGCTAGTATGGCTGTAGGCTACATTCTTCTTCTGCCTATTTAGGGAGGAGGAAGAAATACGACCAAAATTCATGAAGGTAGTTTCCGGCAAAGTATATGCACTGGAGATATGAAATATTAGTCACCTGTGTGTGTGTGTTCTGCAGCACATGTTTGTTCTTCGGGAGCGGCCTGAAACAGTGTTAATAGACCTGATTCAGAGAACAAAGGATGCAGTGAGAGAACTGGACAATCTGCAGTATCGCAAAATGAAGAAACTCCTTTTCCAGGAGGCACACAATGGGCCTGCAGTAGAAGCACAGGAAGAGGAGGAGGTAAGAAGAGCTAAGAGAGACGATGGATCTCTCAACATGGAGATATTGATAATGATCATTAGGATTTAGAATAAACTCATTAAGATGAATGGAGGCTGTTCCTGTCACTCAGAGTTATTACTTCAGGTTGGCTGCAGCCTCTGGCCTTGTCCACCCTTGTTTCTAGCCAGCCAGAACAGGGCAAACTCCTAATGTAGGAAAGGAAAGCCAGGACTTGCACCTATACTTGAAACCAGGGTGCAAATCCTGGCATTTCTGCCTTCTTGAGGGGTTTGTGCTGGTGCACCTTCACTGATCCCTGAAATAAGGGCTAATCGCAACCTAAGCAAGGCCACTGGCAGTCGTCATTGCATCAGTTACATCTGGTTCACGTTTTGAAGGTTTTTTCATCTAACCATAAAGGGTAGAAACACACACTTCAAAAATAAATAAATACAAAATTACAGCCTAGATTCTGGAGCACATGGTAAAAGCCACAAGCCAGAGCCAAAGCCCAATTCTCTCCTTGTGAAAAAGGGACATGAGTACATTGTAAAAGTGCTGGCATCACTCTTAGGGGAAGATAATACTGCTGTCAAAACAGTTACAGGGGACACAGTATTGCTTATTCACTGTCAAGTTTAACTTCTTAGCGTGCTCCCTTCTGAAAAGAATGTGACAGTAGCCAGGTTAATTTTGCAGCAGATCTTTTCTCTCCCCACCATTCCAGCAGAAGAAACATTTAGTAGCACATGTCTGAAGAGTGGGCAGCTGCAGTGACTTGGCAGGTGGATGCCGATATAAAGGCGTCTCATTAGCATATTGTTTGGCAAGATCGATAACTTTACAGTAGTGATGGACTGTTTTATTTTAAAGATGGTAACCAACTATTTTTCCTCCCCTTAGGATCAAGACCATGGCGTTGGCAGGACAGGAACAGTGAACAGTGTCGGAAGTAATCAGTCCATTCCCAGTATGTCCATCAGTGCCAGTAGCCAAAGCAGTAGTGTTAACAGTCTTCCAGATGCCTCAGATGACAAGAGTGAGCTAGACATGATGGAAGGGGACCACACCGTGATGTCAAATAGCTCTGTCATCCACTTAAAGCCCGTGAGTATCAGCTTTCTAGCCAGACCAGCTTGAATGATACTGTGATTTCACTTGGTATGAATGGTGTAGTGTGTGCAGGTTTGGGTTGCTATTAGAAGAGGCATAAATCATTGCTTCCTATCTTGCAACATAATAGTGCAGATTTTAAAATTTTGTACCGAAAGATTAATGTGCATTAAAAAGAAGTCCTCGTCAGAAGGCTGATGTAAAACTTTTTTAAAAGCCTGTTTTATTAAATTGTCTGCATACCAATTTTGTGTTAGTTAAATTGTTTTGAAACCAGTTTGGGATTGCCCATTGGGAATTGGTTTATTTAGTGAATGCCCTGGGCTTATCGAGTGCTGTTTTACAGGGCAAAAGTCTTCCTCCTTTTTACTTCTTCGTTAGTAAGTTCTCAAATACTAGACCTGCAGCAGTGGCAGAGAACTGTTCCTGAAGTACCCAGCTTCCCATTACTTGACTGAATTTTTAATTAATGAACCAAGTTACACAGGAAAAGAATTGCAGCATTCTGAGCATGGCATGCTGTGAAACCACTTCCCTTGCTTACTTTGGAATGATGAAGGATCAGCAACAGAGTCTCCCTTTGAACCATTCTGCTCTTACTACACAGGGGTCATGACACACTTTTCAGACTCGTATGTTTTCATAGTTCATGGTGGGAGTGGCTGTAATTTTTTCTTTAATAAGATATGGAACAAGGATATATGCTTTTCCTCAGGCAGTTAATTAGCATATAACATAGTTAATTACCAATTGCCTGATGATGAATCAGAGATTCAAAACATAAACGTATAGAATATGACATGGCAAATCAAAAGTTTGTTTTCCTTTGAGTGTTTCTACAGTTAGTGAAATTAACCTCATTATCTGGCATGATTGTGAAGAAGGAGGTTGTCTGTCTGGTTGGGGTTAAAGATATTATCTGCTATGTAGAGTGCTGGTTGGAAGTAGCCTGTTGAACATCTCAATAATCTGTTTTCCTTTATTATTTTTTCCACTCTCACTGTTGAGCAAGTTGCTTTCCTCTTAGCTGTAACATTATGAAATGAAATTTCAGCATCCTAAGTTCCAGGGTCAAGGTTTCTGTTTTCTATTCTATATTTTCAGCTGTCTTATTGTCAGCAGTTGCCTTTCAGGACTAGTGCATCTGATGCACTTTTGCTTCTATTTTCTTAAGGATGTCTTTGAAGCACACTCAGATGACAATCTGAGTAACATGGATTCTCCTTATTCTCTCGACTGTTAATATTTCTCCCACTTTTAAGGAGGAAGAAAATTACAGAGAAGAGTCTGATTCTAGAACAAGGACATCAGAACCACAGTCTCCACCCCAAGTATCTCGCCACAAGTCACATTACCGCAACCGAGAGCACTTCGCTACTATACGCACAGCATCACTGGTAGGTTTAGATTTTTCTGTTGCTTAAATTGTAGAAGCAGGATGAATTTAGAGGTTTAGCTATAACGTTACTTGCAGCTTTTAGGATTTCATCAGAATGTGAAGTGTCATCATGCACTCAAAAATGTTATCACAAAAATAGTTAGAGCTAACTTACTAATATAAATATAACCCCTAGGACAAATATTTTTTATATAGCTTATGTATTTTCAAAAACAATGCCTAGTAGTACATAGGGAATCTGCAGCATCAAATGGTTTCTAGTTTCATGCCACAAAACCAAGTATTCGCATCTAAATTTTACACCCTAGTTTCTGTACACTGTATGCATGTATAGGTTAGTCAGCTGAACCTGTTCTCCTCAATACAAAAGATTGGCAGTCCAGTATGGTGTTTCCATTATTGCATTGCTGTGAAGCCATGCCGTAGATCAGGGGGGTTCACAATAAAATGTTTAGTGGCTTCAGAGTGGCGCCACCAATTCTTGCTGGTGGCCACTCTGACAAATTTTCCTAAAATACTTAATTAACTTTAGGAAAAACAAATAAATATGCATATATACATCTCCAAATCATTGTAATTTATTTATGTAGGTTTTTTTTCCCCCCCTCCAGATTCTATAATAAAAATAATGTACAATTGTATTTTAGTGTAACTGGCCCCTGCTGCCTTCCCTGGCCCAGCACAGATCCCCATGGCCCCCACTGCCTCCCTGGGCTCCTCACTGCCCCCCTGAGCCCCACTGCTTCCTTCCCCTCCTCCCCGCAATGCCATGAGCTCCCTTCTGCGGCCTCACACCCCAGGCTTTTGACCATGGTGCCTGGTAAGGCTGGCCCTGCTGAAGCCCAGAGCCCCACGACTGGAGACGGTGGAATGGGGGGGTTGGGGGAGGGGTGTCCTGAAGCCTGGAGTCAAGTATCAGAGGGGGAGCCGTGTTAGTCTGGATCTGTAAAAGCAGCAAAGAATCCTGTGGCACCTTATAGACTAACAGACGTTTCGCAGCATGAGCTTTCGTGGGTGAATACCCACTTCTTCGGATGCAAGTGGGTATTCACCCACGAAAGCTCATGCTGCAAAACGTCTGTTAGTCTATAAGGTGCCACAGGATTCTTTGCTGCTTCTACTGAAGCCTGGAGTGGCTGAAGCCCATCCCTGGAGTCCCACGGCTGAAGATGAGGGAGGGGGCTGAAGGTCCCCCACCCCCGCAACTCCATGGCGCTGCAGGGAGGGGCCACTGCTTTGCCCCCTCCCCTGTTTCTGCCCAGGAGGCTGTCATGGCTGCAGGAAAAACCCCTGGTGGCCGCATTTGAGAAACNATCCCTGGAGTCCCACGGCTGAAGATGAGGGAGGGGGCTGAAGGTCCCCCACCCCCGCAACCCCATGGCGCTGCAGGGAGGGGCCACTGCTTTGCCCCCTCCCTTGTTTCTGCCCAGGAGGCTGTCATGGCTGCAGGAAAACCCCCTGGTGGCCGCATTTGAGAAATNTACCTTCGAATTCCGTCCACACTAACCCTACTTCGAACCAGCAAGTTCGAATTTAGCGCTACTCCCCTCGTCGGAGAGGAGTACAGAAACCGATTTTAAGAGCCCTTTAAGTCGAATTAAATGGCCTCGTTGTGTGGACGGGTGCAAGGTTAATTCGGTATAACGCTGCTAAATTCGAACTAACATCGTAGTGTAGACCAGGCCTAAGAGAAGCCCATTAGGCACCTGTCTGATCCTTTTGTGTGTTTCAGTAGAAAAAGAAGGCTGTCTCTCTTAGCTAAATCAGTTTTTAGCTGTCTGTTGCCCCTGGAACTTGTGCTCTTCTTCCCAACAAACTTATACATCATTATTGAATCCTTTGATTGTGTAAATTGAAGAATGCTGAAAAACAGATTAAGATGCATTAACTTTTTATCCTGCTATGGTTGTCTTACTAGGTGACAAGGCAAATGCAGGAACATGAACAAGACTCTGAGCTCCGAGAACAGATGTCTGGCTACAAACGCATGAGACGGCAGCACCAGAAACAGCTGATGGCACTGGAGAACAAACTGAAGGCAGAGATGGATGAGCATCGCCTCAGGTTGGACAAAGATCTTGAAACACAGCGCAACAACTTTGCTGCAGAAATGGAAAAGCTAATTAAAAAACACCAAGCGGCCATGGAGAAGGAGGTAGGAGATTAAGATTTAGAGACTGGTCTATGTTTGTTAATTACATTGAATTGTCCACTTCTCCTCACTGAAGAAGAGATGACATTGTAGTCTCTTACATGTCTGTTTTCAGGAGCCAAGCAAATTGATAATTAGAAAAAGGCTAATACATCACCTCCTTACACTAAGGGGTTTATGTAACTAGAGGAAAGGTATGTCCTGCATCACAGTGCATTGTACTAAATGTTAGCATACTGAGCCCAGAAAGAATTACAGTAAGGATTTTCCTTTCTATTGTCCTGTATCCTTTGTCTTCTTGATTTTATGTATGTTTTAAAAGTGAATTAAGTGCATTCTTCAGAAATGACCAGTAATCTTAGTAGTAGAATAGCACTCTTGCCTTGTATGACTCCTGTTGGGAGTTATAATTCAGATAAAATGATCCTACACAGAAATGTGTCAGTTGTGCTTAGAATGTTCATACTTTTATTTGTGTATGAATATACTTATTTGTTAACCAATCATGATGGACTAGTGCCACCAAAGAAGATGGTTGGTGACAATTCTTTAGGTGTTCTTAACGGTCACTGGGTGGAACTATTCCATTCTATATTGATCTTTATACTATAGTGTACGTCTACACTGCAAAAATAACAAAAGCCAGGGCATCAAATCTCTCAGCCTGCGTCTACAGACTCAGGCTTGTGCTATGGCACTAAAAATAGCAGTGTAGACATTCCTCCTGGGGATCTGAGACCCACTCCCTTTGCTAGCCTGCAGAACCCAAGCTCCAGCCCAAGCAAGAATGTCAACATACTCCTTTTAGTGTCCTGGCGTGAGACCGAGTCTGCAGACCCAGGCTCTGAGACGCAGGCTCTGAGAGCTTTTTCTTTTTTAAACAGTGTAGTTGTACCCTGAGTGTGTGTCTACAGTTTTCCCGGTCATGAGGGAGTTGACTTTATTACTAGGTTAAAAATAAGCTAGAGCTTAGGTCTAAGTAATAAAGCACTGAGCAAAGACTGTCAATGGGTGTATTCATGGGGGGAAACTGAGAAATGAGAGAGAGCAGATTTTGCACAGTCTTGATTCTCTTTGAAAGGCACGGTGAGTATATGTTAAAGGTACAAAGCAATAGCAATTCGCATGGGGTCTGAAATGGAAGTGGAGATCTGTTAAACTGATTGAGTCGCAGAAATTCATTGGGTTTTGTCTTCTGGTGTAGGCTAAAGTGATGGCCAATGAAGAAAAGAAATTTCAACAACATATTCAAGCCCAGCAAAAGAAAGAACTGAACAGCTTCTTGGAGTCCCAGAAGAGAGAATACAAGCTCCGTAAAGAACAGCTCAAAGAGGTAACCCATTTCTTATGAGAACAAGAAAGTACTAATTGTACTAATACAATTGTATTTATATGATAAATTGTACTAATACACTGAACTCCTAGAATTAAGAGATGCCAATATGCTGCAAAGTAATTTTAATCTGATCATGGCAAATTCTGTATTGTGATTCCAGTCAGACACTTTTTACTGAAGATGTCATTTGTAATGTTTGTCATTGATCTTAAAACAGAAGTGTGTGTTTTCATGTTGGCATCCACATAGCTGTCTACTGAAATACAGGTTTTTCCATTCTTTAATTCTGTTTCCCAGTTCAGCACCAGCAAGGTGCTTACAAACTTAAGAACGCTAGGGAATGAGAGAGTAGTTTAGGAAAGAGAGTTCTCACTGTTAGGATGTAAAGCAGCATACTATGGAATATATCTTGTAGCTGCATCTCTTGTAAATAGAGGACCATTCATTAGTGACATTTTTCATCACTGGGTTATCGATACCTCTATTGGATAAGCAGGAATGTAGAGCAGTGAAGGTGAACTCTCGAAGTTTTGCTAAAAAATAACTTCTATAAGATAGTAAAAGGAGTGGGAGAAGCTATTTAGTGTAAATAACCACTGTATTATTTTGAAAATCATGATCTTCATCAGATCCAGAGGGAAATATAGGTGCAGACTTCCTGGTTCCTTTTACAGACTGACTGACATCACACCACCATAGAGTTTTTGAAAGAGCCATTTAATTCTAAACTATTAACTCCTGTGATTCAACTTTGGAACTAGCAGTTAACAAATCCAGAAGCAAATAACCCCAAACATAGATATTTCCTGGGAGGGAGAAGCCTGGGAAGTAGTAGGGCTGAGAGACCTGTAAAGCTGTGATGGGTTGGAATCTTTCTCTGATCATACAATAGATAGTATTTAAAGGGCAATGCCCTATGATGTATTGACTCTCCTTGATAAAATACAGCGGCGTTCTGTGTGGTATTAACTCTTTTATATGTGGGGACTAGGCTAATAATTATACTGGTCCATCTAGTATGTATTACTTCTTAAATTATAGGGAGAGCTTGTGTAAACAGACTAATTCCTGACTTTGTCAAAGTCGTTTTTGAATTGAAGGGTGTCTCAAATTGTATATCAAATTTAGCATCCAAGTTTGAAAACATGGCCAATCATCGCTCCTATTTACTGTTGTATACTGTTTCTTTGTAAATTATGGGTCCTTGATAACTGGGTCCTGTCTTGGGGACTTAAATGTATTATAAATATCTCCATGTAATGGCCCCAAAGCACTTAAGCATGTTCTTAAGTGCTTTGCAAGATCAGGGCCTATATAAACAATATTGGTAAATGACATAGGATGAATTTGTCCTGGTCCCATTGTCATCCCAGCTGTGATATGTCAGTGGCTAGGTCATATACTTGTATGTATGCATAAATCTTAGACCATTGCATTGGCCGTTGGAATGAGATGGAAAGGTTTTTTACTCTGGAGAGGCCAATAGAAGTGCCTCATAAATTGGAATTGACACGAATACAAGTAGCATTACATCATCAGTGGTAGAATATATTATTCTCAAGCTTTTGTATCCTTTCACACTTGTCTAAAGGAAACTCAAAGGCAAACCAATGTTTTGAAGTTAACTTAAAATGACAGACTCAAGAAAATGTACAGTTAAAGCAGCCAAAATTCAACTTGTCCCCTGGAATGGCCATAGATATGCAATATCATGCACTTTGCGGAGAGTTCTGCAATATCTGGGCACGAGAGGACGAAGTAACACAGCCTAATTGAAATGTAGTTGATTATGCAGGTCAGCACAGTTGCTCAGTGTCAAAGAGCTTAACATGATTATTCTGAAATTAATGATCCTGGTCTTGTCAGGAGCTGAATGAAAACCAGAGCACTCCAAAGAAGGAGAAGCAGGAGTGGCTCTCCAAACAGAAGGAGAACATTCAGCATTTCCAGGCAGAGGAGGAGGCCAACTTGCTGCGGCGCCAGAGACAGTATTTGGAGCTGGAGTGCCGCCGCTTTAAGAGAAGAATGCTTCTCGGGCGCCATAACCTGGAACAGGACTTAGTTCGGGAGGTGAGAGGGCAGGGGAGGAGTAAAAACCCATGAACCATGTTAGTCCCAAATACACCATATAGGACACCTGCTGTGTAGCCAAAACCCTGTGCTTGGTATAGGATGTGGTGTTGCCTGATCTAGGGTGACTTTTGTAATAGATTAGTTTAAATGGGCGCATTGTGATGAAAACCAACATGCCTGCAGGCAGTGTGGGGACCCCGCAGCTCCCCATTTTGTGAGGATATTTTTAGTAAACGTCATGGACAGGTCACGGGCTTCCATAAATTTTTCTATATTGCCCGTGACCTGTCCGTGACGTTTACTAAAAATATCCTTGACAGAATCTTAGACTTAACTATGGTAAATTGGAATTGTTTAGCAGCCATGACACACAGAAGCAATGTGAAGTGATTTATTTTTTGATCACCTTTCCTAATATTTTATACCTGATACCTACCACAAGTAAGTTGCAGAAAAACCCTGGTGTGCTATCTAAATTGCTTTGGGTGTGCTTTGGTAGAACCATTGAAATGCACTGCAGTGAACGTGATCCCAATTAAGCTAGGTACACAAATAACTCGTGCCAATTAATTCTCGCTCTGTGGCTCAGGAGTTAAATAAAAGGCAGACGCAGAAGGATCTGGAGCACGCCATGTTGCTGCGACAGCATGAGTCTATGCAAGAACTGGAGTTCCGCCACCTCAATACCATCCAGAAGATGCGTTGCGAGCTGATCAGGCTTCAGCACCAAACTGAGCTCACAAACCAGCTGGAATACAACAAGCGACGAGAGCGTGAGCTGAGGCGTAAGCATGTCATGGAAGTTCGACAGCAGCCTAAGAGTCTGAAGGTATTGCGTAATATTGGAGCGTGGTCGAGATGGGGAGGGAGAGTAAACAGGCCATGTTTTGTGCTCCCAGGCACAGTGCAGTGCAGGGCTGGTCTACCCAACTATGTCACGGGATCAAGCACCAGCACGGTTCCAGTTTGTGGTGCACGGGAGTCCTTAAGGTCCTTAACCATGTTCTGTAACTGGGCTAAAGCTCTTTGCACCACACCGCCAGCCTCTCCTTTAAGGCCTTTCATGAAGCTCAGTTATTCAAGGAGGTTTATAACTACATAGAACATGTCTTTATTTTATTAAAAAAGCAACTCTTCACAATGCCTGCATTACTTACCCAAGCAACCAGATGATCTTGCTGTCTTCACTTTCATCCTTCCCCCACCGCCCCATTGTTTCCCATAATCATCTATTGTTCTTCCCTTAATTAAGATTGTAAAATTTTCAAGAAAGGCACGCTGGGCCAGACCCTTAACAGCTGTGCATTGGCATAGTTTGATTGACTTCATTTGAGCAGCACCATTTTATAGCAGCTGAGGCTCTGGTCCTGTCTGGTTTTGTTCTGTTCAGGGCTGTGCATATATGTTGAGCTACGTAAATAATGGGACATGGCTATGGTCCCCGTTACACCATGTGTATTGGCAGTACCTGGATCCCAGTATTGGGTTGTAATTGTGTTGCAGGCAGGCCCCTACTACACCATTCCCTCACTTCTTTAAAAAGATGCCGTTCAGCAGCTGCAATTTGGCTTCCATTTTAAAATGGTAAATTCTATTAGAAGTTGGATTTTAAATATTTTTATCCTTGCAGCCATCCCTCTCCCTACCCCCGCCCAAAATAATCCACCCTTCTATCATGAAGTAATCATTTTTAAAGCCTAATTTTGCTGCTGCACATGGAAATAAAATGAACAAGCTCTCCAGCTAACAGACTATGGATATGCTCCCCTTAGTAGTGTCAGTGGACAAGCAAATGCAAATAAAAATTATTAACCAATGCAATATCAGAGGGGAAAATAATCTAATGCTAACCCGTCTCACGTTCTGTCCTGTGTTTACACTGGTGTCTGAGCAGAACCGTCGTGCCTCTGGAGTGGAGGCTCTTAGTGTTTCCATTATAAGCCCTTCTCTTCATCCATAGAAGTCCCGTTGTCTGATGTGAGGTGCTTAGCGAACGGGATATAAGGCCCTTTGCATCGCTGCCTGGTCCTGTGCAGAGGGAGACCCCTTCGCTCCACCCAGGAGTTCAGCTGTGCCCAGAACAGAATGTGCCATGTGCCATACGGAGCATGGGGTTCCTTTGTTGCTCTAGGTCTCTGGGAGTCGTGATTTGCCCATCTGACTCAGTTCACACCAACTGTAGGTTGTTTTCTTGACAGAAATTGTCTGGAAAATAACCAGCTTCGAAATAGTACTTCTGCAGTGAAAAGAAATGATTTGTCAATCTCATAATAGTATTAAATAGTTAAAAACTGACTGCTGATCACAAGGGACCATCTGATCACTGTGTTCAAAATCTCCAAGGATATAGTACAGAAATAGCTGATGACTTCACAAAGAAGCAGTACTGCATTATGAGCTGAATAAAACTGAAGCAGCTGCATTAGGTTGATCCTTCTAAAGTTAACATGAATGAATTCTGCCTCCCCAAGGTGATGTGGTACAAGCACAAGCAGACAATGTGTCCATATTCATTCCCTCCTTGAAATTGGCCCCTGGTTGGCAGTTACAGCAGAGAAGTCAAGGGACCTGAGTGGGTCATGGAAACTGAACTCCCTTACAGGTCATCCCTGCAGGGCAGGCTCAAGCATGCTGGTGGGGCGTGTGGGAAGCTTACACGGCTGCCTGTGCTCTACCTGTTCTGTGATTAATGAAGGACTTCAGAGTCCGGAGCAGTCAGTCTAGCACCAAATCTGTGTACACAGAACACTAATCGTGAAGACCATTGGAATAACAATACTGCTTGAAGTCCAATACTTGCTTTATTGGAACTGTTCACTAGAATTCACTCTCTCCCTCACTTGTGAGCAGTGCATGCATGTGTTTTATTGACTCCAGTTGTTATCTAGATTCTCTCTTCAGCAATGTTTTCCTTTAGTAAAGGGTCCACTCCTTTTATACTGGGAGTAAGGTTTTCACAATCAGATGCCTATTGCAGTCCTTGGCTGCTCCTGCAGGATTGGTAGCTAGAAGTAATCCTTCAATGAAAAGTGCTCTGTTCTCATTATTCTGAGTGTCTTACTTGTTACCCTCTTTCTGGTAATTCACAATGCAAGGCCAACGTGATCTTGTCATAAACCTGACTGGAAACCTTACCCTTCCCTTCTGTTTCCTGTTAAAGCCTTTGCATTGGAAAGCTGTAAACAAAGTCTGGTGTCCAAGAGAAACTTCACAGAAAGTGAGGAGAAATGCATTGTTACTCCCTGGCTGTGACCAAGTCTTTGATAGAAATGCATGGCCTACAAGCACTTCCCTTCAGGGCAAGGGGTGGGGAGAGCAGCCGTAAGGGCTTTCCTGCAGGGAAATGGCTTTTGGTTAATTTAGAAAGGGTAAAAATCCTGTCTTCCCCTCTGCGATACATGTATCAGCGGACTAGAAACAGAATGCATGCAGGCATTCTGCACCAGGGAATCAGGGTGTTCTTTGGAAACCAGAGGCTTTTCTTGTGGCTAGAGCCTCCTAGGCAGTAACTTCGGGGTGGGGGCGGGGTTGCAAGCAGTGACCCCTCCCCGAGGGCCACGAGCAGTAGTTGGGTCCTACCCCCTCCGGAACCACAAATGCCAGAGGAGCAGGCAGCCAGTGAGTTCCCCACTTTCCCGGGGGCGGTGAGGCTTGGGCTTCGGGCTTCTGCAGCAGCAGAAAAAGAAACAACAACAACAAAAGACAAGAATGTGCACAGCACCTTATTTGTGTTTCTATTCTGTTTAGAACCAGCAAAGAATAGAAACAACTGTACATTATTTTTATTATTGAGTTTGCAAAAAACCTCTACATAAATAAATTATGGACATGGATCTGTGCATATTTATTTGTTTTTCCTGAAGTTAATTAAGTATTTTAGGAAAAATTGTCAAAGCAGCCACCAGCAAGAGTTGGTGGCCGCACTCTGAGGCCACCAAAAATGTTGTTGTGAGACCCCCTTCAGGCAGTAAGGTATTAAGGAAATATAGAACAGGGTTTGAGCTATTTTATGCTCCCACAGGGCCCTTCTAGGTAGCCATAAATGCTGTGCTTTATCTGCCTCTAAGGCAGCTGAACCAATTCCAGCACCACTTAGTAGAGTGGCTGACAGTCAGAGGTGCTAGTAAAAGCAGCTGTCTTCCCTATCCAGGTGCCAGGGCTTCTCCATGGAACGGGGCAGGGATCCATTCCCACACCTAGGTGCCTGCTACAGCACTTTTAAACATCAAAACCATGGAGGGACTGACTGTGTAGCCCAGAGTCAGTGCTCCGCGTTGCCACTGCTGAAACCTCTGATTTTGTTCCCAGTCTTTCTGCTCTTCTCCAGTCTGGCAGGGGCTGGGAGTGTCTCTAGGTTTAATCTTCCTTCCTTGGAGTGAACGCCACATGTAGCTTAGCTGTGACATCTCAGAGGCTGTCCCTGCTGTTCCTTGTTTGGCTAAAGAGAATTCAGTCCTCAGCTGGAAGGGTGGTGACCATAGTAATAATTGTATAGCGCCTGCCAGCCCAGGATCTCAAAGCACTTTACAGGTCCCTTGTGAGGAAGGTAAGGATGAATCAGATGCGGACACTGAAACACAGAAAATTAATTTACCCAAAGTTACACAGCAAGTCAGTAGCAAATCCAGGTACTTAACCCAATCTAATGACTCCTAATCTTTTGTTTTAAGTACTAACTGACACTTCTTGACAACACACACAGCTTTGGGTGCAAAAGGAGAGCATAGGAAGGACCTCAGGTCTCCAGCAGGTGCCTGGAGGGCAGGTACTTGTGTAGTTGAGTGTTTATTAGATTAGGCATGATACTACTACATACGATGACCCCCTCTTCCAGATATAAAATTTGAGTCCCCTGCTAACCAAGTAATGTCACCAAACCAGTACTGGTCAAAATTTTCCTTGGTAAGATAATGCTTTACTGCAAACCCTTATGAAAGTCAGGTCCTAGCATCAAAGGTTAAAATACAAATTTCCTTCATCGAATCCTAAACCAAAAAAGATCTCTTTTTCTGTACACAAAATATTGCTAATTTGCTTTTTTCACAACAATAAATCCAGGCATAGCCATGTGTAAGTAAGGCTAATAACTCTGACGCCTATCATGCAAGAAGTCTTCTTGAAAAGCAACACCCAGGACTGAATCCAGTCCAGTGGCAAATGGGTCCCTTTGTGTAGTGACAGCTGTATGTAGTCTGGAGCTTTGGTAGAAAAGTGTCATCTGTATTCTAATTGTTTTGCACACCAACAAAACGTAACTAGCCAAATGTCAAAGCAGCTGCAGCAGCATGATCTTTGTCTCTTGTGTGCTCATCACTTTACTCTTCACACTTTTTATATTCATATACATTTGTGGGATTTGTGAACTCCTACCCTTGAATATGGAATGAAATATCACTGAATATCTTGCTTCCATCTTTGACATATATTGGGGTTTTTTCCTCCTCCTCTCTAGTCTAAAGAACTACAAATAAAGAAGCAGTTTCAGGACACATGCAAGATCCAAACCAGACAGTACAAAGCACTGCGAAACCACCTGCTGGAGACCACACCAAAGAGTGAACACAAAGCTGTCCTGAAACGGCTCAAAGAAGAGCAGACCCGGAAACTGGCCATCCTAGCTGAGCAGTATGATCACAGCATCAATGAAATGCTCTCAACACAAGCGGTGAGTTGCCTCTGAGACCTAGTATACATATCATAGAATCATAGAATATCAGGGTTGGAAGGGACCTCAGGAGGTATCTAGTCTAACCCCCTGCTCAAAGGGGGACTAATCCCCAGACAGATTTTTACCCCAGTTCCCTAAATGGCCACCTCAAGGATTGAACTCACAACCCTGGTTTAGCAGGCCAATGCTCAAACCACTGAGCTATCCCTCCCCCCCAACATGTCAGTTTGCATTTTGACCTGTAGTCACCCTGACAGCAGGGTTGTTTTCTTCCTTTGCCACACATGCAGCACCCAGATTTAGATCCCAGACTTAGTTCTTCCTCTCATACTGCAGAAGCAGCCTTCAAATCCGGAGGAAATACTCACTACCCACTTCAGTCAGTGCTGAGTTACCATGACAGAGGTGCATAGTAAGTGTTTCCTTTTAATCTGAGGGCTGCGTTTGCACCAAGCCTGCATCTTTGAATTCAGCTGCTTCTTAGGAGCCCCAATATGCTACTTCAAACTGGCCTTTTAGTCGGTTAAACGCTTCTAGATATAAACCTGAAATGATAGTGACACTAATGTTGAAAACTTTGTAAATGCCATTTTAACGAATGACCACACTATATGCATAATACTTTGGGTCCCTGCTGTAACTGCATTAGAATCTCCTTTGCATATCCTTAGTGCAGTGGCTCCTAACCTTCCTCGTTTGGAGGCCCCGGTGAGATGGATCAGCAGATGGTGCACTCCCAGCTGATCATACCTGCTTGCTCTAGGGCTCAGCACAATGGCCACTGTATCTCCTTTTCCTGTTCATTCTCCTCTTGAACGTATTTTTCTCTATTTGCCTTTGAGCGCCCTCTTCTCTCATCCCAACCCTATCAGACTCTTATGCTGCTTGCTTTTGGGAAGGATATGCTGATGGCTTCATAGGCTGGGCCCAAGGTATCTTCCTCCTGGGGCTGAGTCCTGGGGAGCGGAGAATAGAAGTTTGGACAAGTAAGTTGCTACCTGAGCCTGCAGCCCTGGACATTGCTTCCTGTGTTGGGGAGCAGGAAGGAAAGCAAGAAGCTGCCCACTGCTTTGAGAGCACATTTGCAAGGGAGCTGTTGTGAATCCGGGCTCATGCAGCTTTTCCTGCCCTCTCTGCTCTGCACAAGAATGGCACTCCCATGTGTAGGCATGGCGAGAGTTGTGTGACTGGTTTCAGGCTGTTACGCTGTGCTGCTAGTTACTGTTCTGCATTGGCCGGGATATGCGCTAGGAGCCCTTTCCCATCTCTAACTAGGATTCTGTGCAACCCTCTAGTAAATCTGCGTTGGAAATTTGGCATTCCATTAATCCACTTGTATGCAACACAGGAGAACTTTTCTTTCTCTAAGCTTCCCTCTGGCAAAAGCGAGAGCTGTAGATGTTCGTACCATTTAGCCAGCCTTCAGCTCGCCCTGTGGAGACCGCTTGGTAGTGTAGCTTGCAGCAGCATTGCCATCTTACTGCCCCCAGTGTTTGTCCCTGTGTGTTCCCTGTTCGCTGAAAGTGGATACAATAGAAAGCAATTGTATTGCTAAGAAAACAAATGTTTTCCCCCCGTCCAGTGTGTCACGAGTGGCTATCCCACAGTGAAACATCTCTATTGTCTTCCTCCTCACAGCTGCGTTTGGATGAGGCACAGGAAGCGGAGTGCCAGGTTTTGAAGATGCAGCTGCAGCAGGAACTGGAGCTGCTGAATGCGTATCAGAGTAAAATCAAGATGCAGGCTGAGGCCCAGCATGATCGGGAGCTGCGTGAACTGGAACAGAGGGTGTCCCTTCGCAGGGCCCTCCTGGAGCAGAAGGTAAGGGCAGCTGAGGGGCCTCAGGAGCAGCAGTCAGCGTTTGACTCTGAAAAGCTAACGTTAACAGGACAATGCGATAATACTGGATTTGACCCTTCCCTGGGTTCTCTCACTTGGGAGGCAAAATGGCATCATACTAGTCACTGGCGGAGTTCCTCTTGCCCCATCACTGATAGCGATAGGGAGAATGGGGTCCTGGTCTGCCCAGGGTGACAGTGCTATGGCACATTGTAGGGCTGAGGTGCAGTGTGCCTGGACCTGGGGTGGTGAAAGGGGAGCCCTTTGTATTGAACTCCATGACCACCACCTCCTGGCTGGACTGCAGGGCTGCATCAAGTTCTAAGTGATGGAGGGAAGGCTGCTGTGATGGTGAGTCTTTAGGTAGAAGGGGAAAAGCAATGTTCTCTCCATTGTCCCTCGGCAGTGGATTCTCTCTCCAAGTTCAGGAGAGGGAAGATGTAACACAGCAAAGTAGAGTTCTTCGAGTGCTTGCTCATATCGATTCCAATTAGGTGTGCGCACGCCGCATGCACGATCGTCGGAGAATTTTTACCCTAGCAACACCCCAGTGGGTCGGCTGTGGAGCAAGCCGAGCACGGTGTGAAGCCCGGAGCCTTGGGCATGAGCCCCGGCAGCACACCGGGAGGAAGGGGGGAGAGGGACCTATAAAACTAATCTATAACTAAATCTACTACTATGAACTACTACTATATACACTAAATCTATAACTATATGACTAACTAATTAATTGGGAAGTAAGCTAGGGAGAGTGGAGGACAGCTATGCTGCGCTCCACAGTTCCAACGACCGTCACGGGCGGTAAGAAGGAACTGAGGGGGCGCTGGGTCGGCTGGGGTATATATCCAGCGCCATGAAGGCGCCACTCCAGGGGGCTCCACAGCCGACCCACCGGGGTGTTGCTAGGGTAAAAATTCTCCGACGATCGTGCATGCGGCGCGCGCACACCTAATTGGAATGGATATGAGCAACACATCTCGAAGAACAACAGTTACAAAGGTGAGTAACTGTTTTTTTCTATAAGTTTCTCTGGTATCAGGAATAATGACCTTGAAGTAGAAGGGGTAGAGTGCACCAGCACAGATTTGTGATGCGGTGCGGCCCTGAACAGAAATGTTTGTTGTATGCAGCTTCACTCCATTAAAAGTCTATGAAGACCCAGCTGTGATACCTCCGTACAATGACTTTAATCAAAGTTAGACAGCCATTGAGAAGAAACATGATAGTCAAATCATAGTTAAAAAGTCCAGAGATCTGACCCTAATCTCATTACAAGTTGGAGCAGCCAGACACAAAAACAGAGAATCCACTGAGCTCCAGAGCTTGGTATAGAATTGCTTACCCATACCAAGCATGCCTCCCTGTGCTACACCAAATCTGTGTTGTGAAACTGTGTGTCGTGGCAGGATACTAAGCATGTCACAGCAAAGGGGAAATATACTCTTGGCCTTCATCCTGCAGAATTTCCCCTGTTGACTTACCCCCGTGGGGTGTGAGACATCATAACTTTGATGCTGACCAACAAGGAATAAATTTGTGGCCTAGAAGTAAGTTATGCTTGCTTCTCCCAGAGCTTAACCAATGTATGTTCAGCCAGCAAAGACCACTCCTCTGCCTTCTGCTGCTTCATCTAATGGGCAGTGGGATAACTAGTCTAAGAAAGCTGCATCTTCTGCTTACCCATGGCTCTTTTGCAGGTTACTGAATCTTCACAAGTGGCTAAGTCTGTGAAAACTAAGTTACTACGTAGGATTTTCTGTGTAATATATGCCTCTAAACTTCAGTGTTACGTTTATTTTATTCCCATTAAAATGTCAGTTTCAAAAACTAAGAGTTTACAACACAGCAATAATCTTAGAACCTGCTTTAGAATAAATGTTGTATTGTAACTACTGCTACCTGGTGACGCACTCTGAGATGTGTCGTTTGGAAGCGGGTGTAATAGTCTATTGCTAGTCCCTTGGTTTTGTGGGTGCAGTTTGGATGTGTTCTGATGTTGCATTGCGCATAACCAAGAGAAATTCTGGCATCAAGTTACATTAGAGGCTGAAATTAGGCCAGTGATTTAAAGGAGCACAGGTTAGCCAAAAATAAATTCAATGCAAATTATTCGTCATAGGCCTGATCCAAAGCCTACTTGAGTGGAAGGTCCCTGTGAATCGGCTTTTGGCCTCAATTATGATGAGAGGAAGTTTAACACATCTCCATTCAGGGAAGAAAAAGCTAAGATCTTGGGGTCTTTTTGCTTTGGCTTCTGTTGTCGGAACGGTTCTCAGGGCCAAGAGACCCTGCAGTATTTTTTTTTAACTGATGTGCCTCTTTACAGTGATGTGTTCAGACTTTAATGTCACTTACCACCTTTAAAGTAGGGTCGTAGCAACAAAATTAAGTGGTTCAAACAGCAAGAGCCTGTATGCCACAGACGTGCGCAATGCGTGTAATTAACAGCTAGCAGAGAAACTCAAAGCTTGAGCTAACAATGAGGCTGCATTTCTTGGAGTTGCTGCTGATTAGTGGCCACCTAGGGAAAAAAATGGGGACCCATGTGGAATAAATGGGAATGTGCTGTTTCTCATAGGATTGTCCTTTCAGTTGTTGTGGGCTCTTTTGATGCACAACGATGTGATAGGATGTGTCCACATGCAGGCTAACTGAAGCTTTGACTTACAACTGGAGACAAGTGTCGATTTTAAAATGCCTGTGTATTTTTATTGGTTGTCTCTAGCAAAGTACATAGAGCTTTGGCCCCTTCCCAGCATAACGCTATTTGTTGTATGATGGTGCCCCTCACGCTAGGAATTGAGCAGTGTAGGTGGCTTGGATGAAGGCAAAGGCATATACATTGCCAGACTCCTCAGTTGGCATTTTCCAAAATGGTGTAAGTTTCCTTGTGCGTCAGTAATGAACTTTGCCTGTACACGAGAGACAGTCTGCAGAGTGTACGTTCTAAAGATTTAGATGTATAATATGCTTCCCATGCTGCTTCAAGTACCTCACCCAACAAGACCCTCTGAATCTCTAACTCATCTCTAGGTGATGTAGCTTTAACACAACGAAATGTACAAGTCCACACCTGCAACTGAATTGTATCTAAGTTCTGTTTATTAACTTTCAACCTTCATGATGGCGTCACCTGCAGTGTTACACGTATCTGTTACGTTGTATTTAAGGCAATGTTACCTCTGAAATAGAAATAGACTTTACATTGATTGTAATAGTTTGGGCAGGGTCTGGGAAGCCTTGCTAAGCACAAATGCAAACAATTGTGAGTAAATAGATTTATTAAGGATCCTGAATATCCGTGTTTCACAAAACAGGGTCGTTCTTCCCTGGCATTTGCTGTCAGCCAGCCACTCCGTGGCTTTTAGGCAGAGTGAGCAGGCTGCCTCCCTAGCTTTTACCTGGCCTAAGCCTTACACAGGGAGCTAGACTCTTTACCTCCGCAGGGCTCGCACTGCTTCTCAAAGCAGCAAGAAATCATCAAGTGAGGGAAGGCAGCATCTCAAACCCCAAATAGTGGAGGTGATGACTCATGCTGGAGCAGATTGTTTCCTGAATTCTAGATTAAACTATTGTACATATTCCCTGATTAAATGCCCTGAGAATGCTTACAAGCAAATGAGTGTTAATATCCAGCATTTGGAAGCACTGGGACCTCTTTGAGGTGAGAGAGATTGTCCCATGTCGGAGTGGTGTTGCTGAAAAAAGTGGAGATGTCAGCACGCAAACAAAGTTCAAGCAGAATCTGTTGCTGTTTTTTTCCTTCCCTTCATTCTTTGTGACCAAGCCCAATAATGGCTCTTCGGTGGCACGGAGAAATAATGGAGCAATTCTTTGGTCTGAGTGTTTAACGCCAGGAATTTCAGCAAGACGAGATAATAAATCGCAGGCCAAAATTCACCCTTGCGCAGGGGACCATCAGGAGGCCTGTGCACCATATTCCCTGTGCCTAAATAGCTGATGTTGATGCCTTGCACAAGGGCCATTAAAAAATGATTTGGGATGTTCTTACTGAAGAGAGACGGTGTCGTATCAAGAGCTGGAGACACTCCCAACTCAGTTGGTCATTTGCAAATCAGCCAGCTAATAATCTGCCCAGAATGCAGATATCTCCACCTCCGTTACTGTTTTGTTTTTGAAGAGGGAAGAAGCCCCATTGATCACATGTAAGAGAGAGCAGCAGGGTAATGAGACATTAGAAACCAATTTAGGAAAGGAGTAAGGTCAACGTGATGAACATAAGCCAAAACCATTTGGAAGACCGGCTATGAAGGGGAAACCAGGCAGCTCTGTTAGTAAATTGCCATTCTGGAGGAGAGTTGTGGTCACTAGGTTCAGCTGACAGCAGTTCAGACCAGTTGATGTTGCATTGACAGGTGACTGATGACCATACAGTCATTCTGCTCGAAGCACCTTGTCCCTAGGTCAGGGTGTGTCAGCAGATTTCGCTGCTGCAACTTAGATTTGAAATATGAGCTTCTGAAGACATAGCTGCAATTTTGGATTTGAATCCCAAAAGCCCCAATGGTAATGTGTGAAACACCAGGAAATAGGATGAGGTAACTCCGCAAGCCTGGGTTTCAGCCCTGCTGTCCAGCCCCTCTTACTTTTCTGTGCACAGGTCCACGTGTCCGAGAAACCCCGGATTGTTGTTTTGCATTCATAATGGAGAGTGTGCATCTGGCCTGTGCAGCTGATCTAGTCTTTGGTTGAACAGCAAGGCCACGGATACTATAAACTCACCATTGCAATGAACCCGGTTGCACTTGCTGTCTCTCTAAAGGTGTGCTGCTGCTACAGACTCCCTTTTCTCTTTCCTTCCCTCAGATTGAGGAGGAGATGCTGGCATTGCAGAATGAGCGCACCGAACGGATACGAAGCCTGCTGGAGCGTCAAGCCCGCGAGATCGAAGCCTTTGATTCAGAAAGCATGAGGCTAGGTTTCAGTAACATGGTTCTGTCTAATCTCTCCCCCGAGGCGTTCAGCCACAGCTACCCGGGAGCTTCTGGCTGGTCCCACAATCCTACTGGGGGTGCGGGACCTCATTGGGGTCATCCCATGGGTGGCCCACCACAAGCTTGGGGCCATCCAATGCAAGGTGGACCCCAGCCATGGGGTCACCCCTCAGGGCCCATGCAAGGGGTACCTCGAGGTAGTGCTATAGGGGTCCGCAATAGCCCCCAGGCTCTGAGGCGGACTGCTTCTGGGGGACGGACGGAGCAGGGCATGAGCAGGAGCACAAGTGTTACTTCACAAATATCCAATGGTTCACACATGTCTTATACATAACTTAAACAAGAACTGAGGGTGGCAATTCCACTGGAGCTGTCTGCCAACAGAAACTGCCTACAGATACGTCCCAGCAGCCTCCTCAGTGTGGGACTGCAGTGTGATGCTGGGTGAACATGGAGTATTGTATTCATTTTGTAAAGCACTCTGTTTTGTGTTTACTAACTGGGATGTCATAGTATTTGGCTTCAGGGTTTGGTTTTTTTAATGTTTATGTTTTGGGGGGGACTGGGGAGGGGATCTAAGACATATATGCAACTAGTCAGAGAAGTTGCCCGTCGGATATGGCATTAAAGCTGCACAAGGGCCTCAGACTGCTTTCATCACCCCATCCCTACAGAGTGGTAGGAAGAGTTCAAACCTTCGCTAATGTCCAAAAACCTTAACAGCCACCTGAGCAGACCAAGGGGGCTGAAATAAGTCACTCTCTGGCGCAGGAGCAGCTGTATTTTCTGCCCATTGTTTATCATGAAATTGGCCACGTTTCTAGGTGTAGCCTCAGGAGGAGAGGGGTTAAAGGAACTGTAGGTGAGGTAGAGGGGCAAGAGGAAAGGCTTTGCCTGCTGAGATGAGAGGGATCGACACAGACCCTTGCCACCCAAGCACACGCTCTCTATTGCACTGAGAGGTGAGCCTTCTCCAAGGGCATAGGGCAGCTTCCTGGGCACCACATTGGTAGATGTGTGTGCAGTGGGAGGGCTGGAAATGTTTAAAATCCAGCCTAGCACCTTTGCACTCCCCTGGCTGTGCTGGTGGCAGGGGTGTCGTGCTTTGGAGGAGGTTGGGAAGAGCATAAATAATGCACTTGTATGACTAATACTGTGACATCTCACCTTAGCTAAGCATCAGAATAATTCTTGGAGCCCTAAATAGTTCTTTTGCTCTGTTCTTCAGAAACCTTGGACTTCTAGCCAATCAATCTGAAATGCCAGAGGTATTTTGAAAGTTGCCATAGTCACAAAATGCCATTGATCGGGGTTTTCATTACTATACTACATACACCAATTTATTATCTTTTGGCTTGTTGCAATTTCCTGTTTACATGTCGAGTGTAGCCAACTGTTTAAATGTTTAGTTGCCATAGTGTACCAGGGGGAGCTGAGCCAATGACTGTACCAGCTGCTGACTAACCTACATCACCACTGTAGATCTTGCTGCATGTAAGGCTCCTTTATATTATTTTGGTTGCTGCAGTACTTTACAGGCCATTGAGACTTTGATCATTTGGCAGCATGTCACACCACATGTAGGAAGCACTATTTCCAGACAGCTCTTATCAGAGCTGCTGTACTACTGAAAGGGAGCAAAAGAGGTTGGGAAATAAATTTAAAAAAATTAAATTAAAAAGGTCAGGGAGTCTGAAAATAAATGGAATGACTTTTGTGGCTACGTCTCGACCCTTAATGCTGGAAGTGGGAGGTGTCGTGAAAGCCTAGTCCCAATGGTGGGGAGTTCTGGGCAGGTCAGCACCATGAGATTCAGATGAGAGCAGGGTAGATTAAGCTTGGTTTGAGGTAAAGATTTTCTTCCTGGGGACTGACCAGCCAGAGTTCTTTGTAAATGACTTTCCTTGCACACTAATCATCTTGAAGAAAACACTAGCTGCTAACTCTAGGATTTGCCTTTAACATGTTTATAGGGCTCAAAAGCAAGGTTTTCCGAATGTGTTTGTCATGTGACATATTTATATAGAAATACTCCAGTGTCTCGCTGCTGTTCAGTTTTCTCAACAGTGTGACATTCTTTTGTTAACTAAATTAAAATCCACTCCAGATCCTTAACTCTTAGCCGGTGTCTGGTGAATCCAGACTTCAGGATTTCCAGTGTCTCGGTAGATCCTATCCCTCGGAACAAAGATGGACGCTATACCAAAAGACGTTTGATTAACTCTTTGGCAGGGCCTGGTAGTATTAACAGTGAACGCAGAAGTTTGGGATGAGGCGGTGGAGCCACTGGGGAATATTCCCATTGGTTACCCTGTAGGACAGGTATGTTTGGGACAAAGATGAACTCTCTGACCCCCTATTCCCCCTGAAACACATCTCTGTGTGGGATGGATGTTTTCTCTTCTAGCTGTTCTTTTGCATTAAAACATTCAAATGAAATTAAGGAAAATCACCTTCATTTTCCTGTCTTTAAGAAAGAAAAAAAAATCAAAAGCCAAAAACCTCTATTGGATCTTACCACCTTGGTGTGGAGGGTGTACCCAGAGCATGGTGCTAATATGCAATGTTTAGGAGTTCTCACATCCTCAGAATCCCAGACAGCAGCAGTGATGGGCACTGTACTTCAAAATTCAGGGGTTTCATTCTTTTGCTTCTGTTATGGTTTGAATTTGGCCAAAGTCTCTGGCTTAAATTGAGCTACTTCAAGAAGAGTTCCCTCAAACCTCTATTTGTGTAATGTAAAGCATGACTAAATGCTGGACCCAAATGATGTCTATCCCATATTGGCTTTTTTGTATCCAAAAGAATTGTGTAGTAACCATTTTTACATGTATATCATGTGCAGACCTGGACTATTCCAATGAGTTAATATTTTAATTAAAATAGTTTGCAAAAACTGATTCAGATCAACCTTGTCTAAATGTGTGTGTCTCTGTGTGTACACGTGGGGAACAGAAGCTACCTTCCGAGTGAGTTTGATCTCAAGAGATGTCTCCCAATTACTCAGTTGTTGTAATCTGTGGGAATCGCTTCATATTGTGTAGTGGAGGTATACGAGGAGATAAATTAGTGTATATATAATGTATATGTTATAGATATCATATATATCACATAAATATCTTTGTGAGATATATGTATAAATATCAAATCAAAATAGTCCAGAGACGCAAACACTTTCTGAATCAGTTTGCAAACTCCATTTTTAAAAATTAAAACTACTCCACATTGTCCTGTACCCATCCACCCCCTCACGCCGCCACCGCGCTGTACTGTACCCACCCCCTCACACCGCCGCCGTGCTGCTCTGTACCCCCCGCCCCCTCACACCGCCGTCGTGCTGTTCTGTACCCACCCCCTCACACCGCCGCGCTGTACTCTACCCACCCCCTCACACCGCCGCGCTGTACTCTACCCACCCCCTCACACCGCTGCGCTGTACCCCCGCCCCCTCACACCGCCGCCGTGCTGCACTGTACCCTCATGACAACGCTGCACTGTACCCCCCACCCCCTCATGCCGCTGCCATGCTGCTCTGTACCCACCCACCCCCTCACACCGCCGCGCTGTACTGTACCCACCCACCCCCTCACGCCACCGTCGTGCTGTTCTGTACCCACCCCCTCACACGCCGCGCTGTACTGTACCCACCCGCCCCCTCACGCCGCCGCCGTGCTGTTCTGTACCCACCCCCTCACACCGCCGCGCTGTACTGTACCCATCCCCTCACACCGCCGCGCTGTACTGTACCCACCCGCCCCCTCACGACGACGCCACGCTGTACTGTACCCACCCGCCCCCTCATGCTGCTGCGCTGCACTGTACCCTCACTCACACCACCGTCGCGCTGTACTACACCCACCCACTCACGCCATCCCACTGTATTGTACCACCCGCCCCCTCAGGCCGCCATCGCGCTGTACTGTACCCACCCCCTCACTCACGCCCCAACCAGGGCTTTAAAAATACTGTAACCTGTACATTGTGAAAACTACTCTGTGTCTCAGCAAGATGCTAGTTTTCCATCTTCTATGTGAGGATTAACACTGGGAAAATGGCTCTGTGAATATTACTTTACAATTTTTATGACAGTATTTTAAAATACTGTTGCCAGCTTGACACCTACAGTATATTATTCTGTGTGTTTGGTTTTTTCCCCTTTGCACAGTCCTTAAACTCTGACTAAAGTTTAGTCCAGAGGCGCAATAGCAGGAGAGTTGGCATTTTTCACCTCTTTAATCATATTACACTTCTTTTGGTTTTGTTAATTAAAATCAGTGAAAGGGACCACGTGTGCTTTGTTTGTTGTGGTTTCTGGAAAACAGGGGCCACCTTCCCCGTTCCCATTGACTGTTGTGCACTTAATTCCTTGGACACAACACTGGAACTTTCACCTGCATTCAATCTAACCCTGTAAACTTCCAAGGGGTTGAAAAACAAACACGGTACTGTACTGTAACAAAACATTGAATGGAGAAGTCCCCGCGGACATTTCTTATCTACAAGTCCTGCCTTGGGGCAGACTAACTTTTATTAAGTAGAATGTTGCACGTTGTCAATAAAACCTGCACAGAGTACACGATGGTGGATACTGGAATAATACTGCTTATTATCACAAAGGGGAAAATGGCCTGTTGAACTCAAAACCTTGATCCTGTCCACTCTTCATTGGCGAAAATAAATTGTATTATACCAATATCTACTGTTACTCTGTTAAATACGCACATCTCTCTGGAGATCTATCTAATGGTATCCCATTTCTGTATATTTATATACTCTGTGTGTGTGTGTATGCGCACACACAACTCATGCTGTGCATTTCTGTCAGGGCACTTAGCATTCCCTTGGCTGATAAGCTGACAGGACAATTTGTGCAGCAGAGCTGTGTTAGGGGGAGGATGTGAGCAGACTGCACAAGGGTTGAATGGAGTGGGCAAGCCCTGGTTTAAATCCTGCCCTGTGTTGTGTGGGATGTTGGAGGGTTCTGTAGCTGCTGCAGGCATGTGAAAGGAGGGAAGAGCGCTCGTGAAGGGTACAGCAAAGTTAGAAGGCAGCGCAGAAAGCAAGTTTGCATAGCACTAGGGAAGCGGCGTGGGGAGCTACTGGTGCTGTTAGTGTGCTGTGGGGAAAGGCAGTGGTACGTAAGAGTGAAATGCTCTGCAGTCTGAGCTCAGAATCCCTAGGCATGGTTCATCTCAAAAGATCACAAACCACATATAGTCTTCATTCACTTTCTACATTTCTGGGGATCAGCTGCCACGAACTATAAACTCTGCTCTCTGCACCTTTGTTGTTGTTCCATGTGCATTAAGCTAAGGCCAAAACATAAGATAAAACTGAAGTTACTTCTTATTAGCTCCATTCTTTATCCTTCTCCCCACCCATTCCTTCCAGAGCATGGACTCGTGTCTCTAAGTCTGGTTCCCCACCACCAATGGACAGTGTGCTGGGAACAGAATCATTTTCATCCTTGATGCCAGTTCTGTGTGCCCACGTAATGCTGCAGGCTTCTGAGTGATGGGGTAACAGCTGGACAGAGTCAGCCCTTAGAACCGGATTTTCTAGGTCTGGAAACCTTCTTCAGGTTCCTGGCATCTCTCCTCCCCCCCCACCCTTGGATAGCAGTGAGGCGGCTGGCAGTTTGGGGAGAGGTGTCGGTTCCTGCATGTGTCAGGTCAGAGTTGTACATATGAAGGGCATCTCTTTGTTAGTGGTGCATGTTCCTGCAGTCTCAGACCTCGCTAGCTTAACAGCATGCCACGCATAAGGTGTCTCTTCTTCATGGCGGTGGTGTGTCCATACCAAAGGGAAGCCCCCAAACACCTGTTCCAGTTGGTTATAGTTACTCTCAGCAGTGTGGTTCCTTTGAAAGCAGGTTTGTAACCTTTCTTTTTCAGTGTCTCCAAGCTTTTGGCTTCCCTATCCTGTCAGCAGGAGTGTCTGTTCTTTTAAAACTGTCCATGCTCCTGGTTTAAAGACCATGGGACGGTTCCACCCCTGGACTCCGGTCAGATTGTGAGCCTAGAAGTGGGGTTTGTGTCCTTAAGAAAGGTTGGTGCCTGTAGCAAGAACTTGGGATTGATGTATGTCTTGCTGTGTTCGTTTGAGTTTGCACTGTCAGGATTCGTTTCCATGGGAGCCAGTGGAGAAATGTTTGCGAGACTGTGCTGAGGGGCGCAGGGGGCTGTCAGATCTGGGAAGAAGCCAGCTGACGTAGTGGTTTTATTAAAACATTGCCCCAAAAGAGAGAGAGACGCAGATAAGCCTGATTCCTGTTGTGTAACAGAACTCAACCAGTTGGGCTGGTCAGGGTCACTCACATGCCTGGGATACCCCGTTCCCAACCCTTGGCTGAATGCTGGAGGAAGAAAGCCTGGCTCAGCTAGAGAGGGCTGGGTAAGTAACGCAGCAACCAAGCAGCTGACCCAAGCTGTGGACCTCTCTGCCATCTAGCCATGTTCTGTAAATCCAGGGTTAGCCCCTCTGCAGCCACATGCTCAGCCTGGAAGTCTGCCAATGAGAGACGGGAGTTACCACCACCCAATGTGCACAAAATCAGGGGTATCTCCTGTCCCCTGACTTATCCCTCCCGGTACGGGTACCTCAGAACGTGCACCGTTCGCATTTTCACTGACAATCGCTTTAATAATTGTGAGTGAAAATATTGTAATTATCTGTAAATATGTAGTTAACACATTGACCTAGTTCCTGTATTTTGTAAGGTTTTGTACTAAAGTTTATAGATACAGTATGTGCCAACTAGGGAGGAGCTACTGTCGTAGCCAGTTGTAGTGCAGCCTGCATCTAACCCCTTTAGTTGCCCGTGTGACACTAAGGATTCGTGCTTAAATATCGTAAGGGCGGGGGTGGGGGGGATGATAAGGGAGAATAATGGCTTCATTTGCTGTCCAGGTGGAAATGCTTCTGGAACTAACAAAACATGATTGATCCATATCTTATATATTCACCATTTAAGTTGGGTCCCCTGTGTTTTAGATGTGTGTATGCAAAACCTCTGCCCTTTCGGTCTAAAGTCAAAGTGCGGGATGTGGACAGTGCAAAGAATAGAAGTGTTGGCTTGGAGCTTTTTCTGGGGTTGAAACTCACATAAACAAAGCCCAATTTCTCGCTATCCCTTTTATTGTATTTAAAGAATTGTACAGAAAATACATATTCTCTTCCCCCCCCCCCCCCCCCAAGGGTTTTGATGCCAGGATAATCTAAAGGGCATGTAAACCATTGGAGAAGAAATTAATTTTATGAAGCTCGTTGCCTGCTTTTAGTGCCAGTATAACACATTTCTATGGCAACTCTGAGCTCAGCAGAGTTTGGAAATGAGCACACAGTTGTTAATGAACTGAAGTATGTAATCGCTGCTTTTGCATGGCTTGGCATCAGTGTTAGACTAGGGCCACCTGAAAGCATTGGAGGCAAATTCTTGATTGGAAATGGTCATTTGCTTAAGTTTCACTTGACTAAATGCATTGCCGAGGCACGGTGTGTTCTCCTAGAAATTGCATGTGGTCAAGGAATGGAATATGCAGAGGTGGGGGACAGTTTTCTGCCATTGAGCAGGCTCTCCTTGCGGACTGGTGGGTGTACTCCCACTGCCCTGCAGGCAGATGCTTAGGTGGTTGAGATGTAGGCTACAGCTGGCTTGCATTGTAGTTTTTGTTTTCAACACCCATTACTAAATTAGAGAGTCTTTTCCCTTGGATTGCATATGAATGAAATAATCTGTCTCACCTCACTTGTCCCACCTTCACTGAGTATCTCATGGCGTAGGCAAATCTGCAACCCTGGAATAGCTCTGAGAGCTAGAGGTCTACAAGAAAAGAAAAATTACCACTAGGGAGACCAGTGATTGGAAGATGTTTAAGTTTCCCTGGAGGCTGTTGGGATGTGAACTCTTCAAGACACTGACAGGATCAAAGAGGGAAGGAAATGCAGAGATGGAGAGGCGTGGGTGGTGGGTGTGGTTCCTGGCAATCAAAACCACCTGCTTCCTTTCTTCAACCTTCCTTCTTCTCCTAACCCCTCTCAGCTCTCACCTGAGCTTGCTTGGAAGAGGGACACTTTATCTGACCAAACCAACTCAAATGAGGGGGGGGGGGGGTCTGAAGTAGATACATTAACACTAAAAATCAGATACAGCATTATACCGACTTGAAAATTGTAAATGCTGAAGACGTTTTTATTAACACTTGGGTTGCTAAAATTCCTATTTATGTTCTTCCATGGAAATCATAAACTCATTTAAAACTTAAGGCAAACAGTGATGAAAATGCCAGATTACCAGGAGGACATTAGCTGTCAGAACCCCCTTGGTTTAGTATACGAGAGGTAGCATACCATGCATTAAGAGGGGTAGGAGAAGGCTGTGTGAGGTGTGTATAGTGTATATTTTTAAAAATAGCTTATTGCTTGTATTGTGAAGACTTTAAAGACAAACTTGAGAATTCTAACATAACTATTAACAAATTTAACATAAGTTATCCCACTGGGTTCGGAGCGTCTTGAATGTATAATCTTTTTGTAACCCAGAATGATTTATTCTTCTACCAGTCAGCCAGACATCTTATTTATATGTTTAATTTTGTATATCACTTTCCCTTTTGTTTTCATGATTTCCAGCATGCTTCTGTTTGGTTGTTTGTTTGCACAAGTATTGTGTAAACTAAAAGAAATGTTAACTTGAACCTGGCATTTTTACTTTCTTGGATTTTCTTCCTCCACACTTTTTGGGGGAACCGAGGTGGGGGGTGTATTTTCCATTTGCAGCTTCCGGGTGAATGCCTGGTCTTTTGCCAGTCAGCTAAAAATGCTTCACTGTCAGTTGCTTTAAAAGAAAATAAAAATGTCACCTTATCAGTTCTAGATAACGCATGGGGAGGAGGGCAAGCGCACACCTGTAGCAGCACAAATCTGCCGTTGGTTGCGAAATGAAGGCAAAGCTTGGCTTTAACTAGCTGCAGAGCTACCCACGTGTTCTCGCCACAGCCCGGACACAGGCACAGTTGCCATGACCTGCGGTGGGAGCTCGGCTGGCATGAAGGCTGCAGCGTGTAGCCAGGTTCCCACATGGTAGTGGGAGTTAAAATACCCGTGTCCCTCTCGGCTTCCGCCTGTGGGGTCATTGTTACACCCCTTGCTGTGTGCCTGCTAACGTGAGTGGGAAGAGGGATGCTCACAGACACCAAGTAATGTGTTTACTTCTCCTCCCCCTCCCTCCCCGCTTCCCTAACAACCTTCAGCTCATGACCAACAACTCTTCCCCAAGGCCCCAGCCTCTGTCCTTGGCCAGTAGAGGCTCGTTCATTCTGGGGCGTTGGGGGTGGGGGTGTAACCATGGCTTTAACAAAGCAAGGCCAGGAGCCGGGCATCACTTTATCGTGGGTGGTGCTGCCCACGCCATTATACTGAACAGAGGCCTGAGTCTTCCAAGCCCAATTCCTACAGGGATGGATCACCAAGGGTTAAAACAGGGAAACTGGACTCCTTCCTGCTCATGTTTCTGTTAGCACCAGCTGGGATGGGTGAGTCTACAGGTGTGCATTTTCCTTTTGGTAGAAAATGCCACAAGCACTAACTGATAAGGCTTATTGTACAGTATATTGTCCGTATTCTGGTATCCTTCTGGTTCAACATACATTAGTGCTCATATATAACCTGTATTAATTGTATAGATTGTGCATTTAAAGCTGTTACCAAGTTGTCAGAAAATAAGAGAAGAGAAGGTTGTATGTAATATTTTGTTTGTAAGTATCCTTTGTAACAGAGCAAAGGAAATGTTAAAAACTCAACTGTAATAAAGTAATTTTAGTACATGGAGCGTCTGCTGCAGGTTTTGAAAGGTGGGATTTAGCCAGGACTCTGGAGCTAATGCCGCCTCCTGTGGAGAGCGCCCGAGGATCAGGGCGTGGGCTTCGCATCTCCCCTGAACGCTGTTCCTTCCGCAGCACAGCGCCCTCCCGTGGCAGGGGCACGATGGAGATTGCTTTGACCTGGGGGCGCTTTCCCACCCCAGCACGCTCAGGCTGGCCGCTGGGAAGTGCATGAGCTAGTGGAGTTTCATAGGCACAGGGGGAGGCTCAGTTAGCCGTGCCCAGCCCTGAGAGTGCGCAGCCTGGGCCATTTCCAATGTGGTGGGAACACACCAGCCATGTGGGCTTTCAACAGTCTGCTTCTGTGGGGAGGGGATGACGGCCTGTGTGTGCAGGGCCTGCCATGCTGGTGTGAGCGTGCAAGGGGAAGGCTGTTGGGTGCTGCTTGTCCTCTAACGGGGGTGACTGCACAGCGCTGCATGGCCCTTGTCAGCCTCTCCCAGGGACGCTATGGAGAGGTGCTAGACGCAGCACCTGCCTGGCGCTACCTGGTGTAGGACCTCTGCCAGCTGAAGATCTGGAGGTGGCAGGCAGCGGAGGAAGCCTCTCTCTTCTGCAGGACGCCCCTCCTGTACCGGTGCAGCCCCTTCAGCCTCTCCTCCGTGCGAAAGAACTCCGCCACGGCCGTGAAGTACTCCAGCGTCACCTCGTGGCTCCAGGAGCAGAGCCCCTCCCTCAGGAAGCCGCAGTGCCCGCCATGTGGTGTCAGCAGCAGGAAGAAGTAGGGGCTGCTGTGGAAGAGCTCCATGGGGAGGGTGGTGGCCGGAGGTCCCCGGACGGGGTCGTCAGCGCTGCAGATGCACAGGACCGGGACGGCTGCCTCATCCACCTCCCGGAGGGGGTCGTTGCGATCCCAGTAAGCGTCCCAGGTGACAGGGTGCCTCTTGGTCTGGCAGAAGAGGGTTTCCTCGAATTCCCGGAGCGAGCGGCTCCTGAGCAGCCTGCCTGTCTCCACAACCTCTGCCAGCGCGGTGGCATACCTAGGAGGGACAAAGGCAACAGGCAGGGGCACGCTCACATGGCGCGTCTGTCCCCTCATTCAGCACATCGCTGCCCCCTGCTGGATGCTATCAGATTTCTCAGGTGTTTCACGCTGGAGACGCGTGTGCAACGGCTGCCATAGCTGGCTAGTGGCACTGCCCTGCAGCGGTTCTGGGGTAAGGGCTCCTGAATCCCACCGCCGGGGCCTAGTCTGTTTGGCTTAGTGGGGGCCTGAAGCCTCAACATGGCAGGGGTGCTAGATACCATGGTGATGGGCACGTTACAAATGCTTGGCGAGGCCCTAGTGTTTGTGTGCATTCGCCCCTGCGTTTGACACACCCAGTTTGCATAAGGCCTTTGAACTCCTCTCTGCACCCTCCCTGGGCCCCACCCGGGGGAGCTGGGTCCAGGGTGCCCTGCTTCTCGCCCGTCCCACCCAAACCTACAGCCAGTTAGCGCCGTGGGTGCATGTGGCCATTGAATGCCTCTGCTTTTGCAGTCCCTGCCCGTTCAGATCAGAAGGGCCCCATGGCAGCTGTTGTTGGGGCAGGGGTGGCCTGGGGGATCTGTGGTCCAGCCCTTCCCTGCTGCAGGAAAGGAGGCGAGTTTCTCGCTCATTTGTCATTTTGGTCACTTGGGTTGGAAACCATAGCGACGAGGAGAATCCTAGCACCTGGCCTCCTGTCCATGGCTCTGGTTTCCATGACAGCAGGCTGAGGCTGCTGCAGCATTTCAGCGTGGGAGCTGGAGAGCGGGTGGGCCATGCTGTGCGTGAGGAACCCCGTGACCGCCCCAGGGTGAGTGTGGCACCCAATGCGCTACCCCTAAGGGCAGGGCATCCCTGGCTCCCACACGCAGAGCGCGGGGCGAGGGACTCCGTGCAGCCCAGAACAATAACAATCCAGTTCAGGAGCACGAGAGTCCCCCTGCCCCTGGGCTGGGCTCCTGAGCATGGCTTTCTCCCTCCCCAGGGCACCAGGGTGTGGTGTCTTCCCTTCCTTCCTTCCCCGAGAAAGGGGCCCCCTTTGGAGCTGTCCCAATGGCCTCTCTAGGCCCCCCCCCCCTCCCCGCCCCCAAGGTAGCACATGGGGCATTGGACTTCTCCATGTTCCTGGAATTGTCCATTGATGGTCCCCAGGCTGCATTGCAGCTGGGGCTCTCTCGCTAGCAGCCGGGGGCGGGGCACTCAGGGTAATGAGGTGCAGACAGGCAGCATCACCCCAATCAGGTGCCCCCATAGCAGACTGGCCAGGGGGAGCTGAGGTCCAGGGGGGTCCTGCTGCCATTCTGAAGTTGCTTGCCTTGACTCTTCTAGAAGGGAGGATTTTGAGATGGCGTGGCCGGTGTCTGCTCTTACCCAGCACATCCATGGCCTGCTCTACACACACACTGTCTCCCGGGATAACTCAGTTGTGGTGTCACTCTGGTTACAGCTCTGGTGTGGACACAGTTCTAGAGGGGTCAAGGTCTCTTACACCTGTATAGCTTATTCCCCTCCCCTACGGGACTAGCTGGTGCAAAGCACCTTTAGACCAGTCTCGCTGTGCCCCCGGGCGGGGGCCGTACCGTTGTACCGGAGCCGGTCCAGTCAGTGGTACACCAGCTGGGTGCCAGGAGCCCGCAGCGGGGCGTGGGGCTGGGCTGAGCAGTTACCCTAGGGCAGATCTATCTCCATGGAGAGCTGAGTGGTGGTTTCTGGGCGAGAGGTAAAACTTCAGCAGAGCTATTTCAAACTCGGGCAGCCTGGTGGGTATTGTCTTGGGACTCGCTGAGGCAGTGACCTTAGCTTCCCTCGCCCAGCCAGGCCGTTCCCTTGCTGCCCGGCTCCAGGGAGTTTTGACAGAAGCTTTTAAATTGGGTCTGGGGCATTTCTAATGTGCCTGTCGGTGTTGGAACAAGGTGCCGTTGCTTTTAACAATCCCCCCAACACACGCCTGTTGCTGGACACGGCTCCCATAGCCCCCACAAAGCATGTGGCACAGAGCGTGTAGCAGAGCTGTCAGCTGGCCCCGTGCAGGGCTGCACTCCGTGCTCAGAGCGAGCGTTCAGGAACTGTGGTGTTGAGCTGCTCTCATCTGTTGGGCCTCCCGCCTGCGCGCTCCCTGCTCTCTCCAGCTAACTGCACAGCCGCTGCATGTCTTATCCCCTCACCCCCGGGCTCCGCATCCATCCGCTCTGGCCAGGCCCGACTCAACGTGGTTGTGAAAGTGCAGGCTGGTGCCCATGCGCTGACCTGCCAGTGCCCCTCAATCCTGATCTGCAGCCCCTGGGATCCCCAAATCTACCCTGCTCTGCCCCCCCGCCACCCCTGCCCCACCACCCCAGCTCTGCCAAAGAACTTTGTTCCTGTTCCTGCCGCCCCCGGGGTGCCCGCAGAAGAAGTGCAGCCGAGAGCAGGGGAGGAGCTCGGGAAAGTACCCACCTGCAGAGGCCTTGTTTCTGGTGCAGCAGCAGACTCCACTCATACAGCCAGGGGCACCCGGTCTCCAACCACTCCTGGCACCTGAACACGGGCGAGATGCAAGCCGCTGCAGCCAGGTAGCTGGAGGAGCCGCACTCCCCCAGGTAGGAGAGGAGCAGGCCGGAGCCGGAGCCCTCGCTCACGGCGCAGAGCGAGGAACCCGGCTGCCGCACGCGGATGTACGTCACCACCTCCTTGAGGTCGCCTGGGTCCCCGAAGGCCTGCAGCTTCAGGCTGGCGAGCGGGCTGCCATTGTGTCCCCTGCGGTTGAAGATGACGGGCTTGTAGCCCTGCTCCAGGGCCAGCAGGCAGAGGTGCAGGACGCCCCTGGTGACCTTCCCGGAGGCATTGGGGAGGACAAGCAGCACCGGGGCAGTGCCAAAGGCAGTGGTCGCTCTACTCCTCTTGCTGGTGCCACGGGGCCCCATGACCCAGTCCAGGGCAACCAGGCCCCCATCGGCCAGCTGCAGGAGCTCCCGGGCCAGCTCGGGCTGGCGGGCAGGGGGGAAGAGGAGCTGGAACATGGTCTGGAGCTGAGGCCAGGTCCTCCACAGCCAGCGCCCGCTCTGCAGGGCAGCGCTCCGCCGCAGGCTCCTCAGCAGGCTCTGGGCCAGGGCGGAGGATTTGCAGATGAGCCTGCAGCGCCCTGCCCCGGGCCCCTCCTCCCCAATGACATTGTCCCCATCGTCTTCCTCGCCTGCACCCCCCGGCTCGCGGCTGGGGAGCAAGCTGCCCCAGCCTGGCCCCCAGAGCTCCGTGGCCAGGAGGCAGAGGGCTAAAGCCAAGGCCCAGGCCGCAAGGCTCCCTAGTGCCAGCATGAGGTGCCTCGCCCAGCTGGGGAAGAAGTGTCTCCCGGAGCCCCCTGCCTGGGCTCCGCATCGGCCCCCCTCGTTACTTAGCAAATAATGGATTTGTTTGAGGGCGAGTGTGCCGATTGGATGGGGGTTGTGCAAGCATTAACCCTTCCCCTGCCGGGCACTCTCACCATGGCCTTGGCTAGCTGCCTTGAGGATCCTCTCTCCAGCCGGGGGGCTGCCAGGCTGGGGGGGTCGAGGGGTGGCTGGGGAGGGGTGTCTTGGTGCACTGGCCTTTCCCTGTACCTGGAGCAGGTCTGCGGGGGTGGGAGGCACCAGACACTGGCGTCTGCACTCATCGGGACATCAGGACGGGAATAAGCTGCCCCATCCCTGGCTGATCTGTGGTGTGGGGCTGGTGCCTGCCCTCCAGGGCTTATGCACAGCTGGGGGAGCCCCGTTCTCCTTCTTGCCCCCGCGTGGTGCCACACTCCTCATGCAGAGAATGAGCAGCTCAGTTCCTGGGGTGGGCAAGCAGTGCAGACGCCTGGCCGTGCCGAGCTGCTGCTGGAGCCCTGGAGGTGCCAGGCGCCTGCCCGGAAACAGGGAATGGGGCTCACGCAGGAGTGACCACGTGAAGGGCTTTGACGTGGGCACACGGGAGTTCAGGTGAGATGAGCACATGGCTCTTCCGGCCTAAACCCACAGCCCGGCTGCAGGCGCGGAGCGGGCGTGCTGCCCCACGGCTCGGCTGCCGGCGCAAAGCAGAGGCACTGCCCCACAGCCCGGCTGCAGGCGCGGAGCGGGCGTGCTGCCCCACAGCCCGGCTGCAGGCGCGGGGCGGGCGTGCTGCCCCACGGCTCGGCTGCCGGCGCAAAGCAGAGGCACTGCCCCACGGCCCGGCTGCCGGCGCAAAGCAGAGGCACTGCCCCACAGCCCGGCTGCAGAGGGGAGGGTTGCTCAGGGAGAGGCCTAGGCTGCTGGGAATTTTCCATAGCAAAGCACTCTGTGTCTGTCTGTCCCCCCTCCCCGAGTGCCACAGAAATGGAGCCATTACCCCCTGCACCAGCGCTGCAGGCCCTCGACCCATGGCCACTCCCAGCGTTGTGGGTGTAGTTTACCCCGCTCCTGCTCCCTCTACCGCACACCCCACGGGAGGAGGGGTAGGCCCTTGTTCCTGGTGCACGTTAAGGCCCCGATCCGGCGCTGAGTGCCGGTGGGTGACTTTGTCGGCTCAGGCTGTGAACCTGCCCTTCGCCCCTTCCTCTTCTCCTGTCCTGGGGCGCTCTGCACCCAGACCCCGTCCCGCCCGCAGCCTCACACTGCGGCGCCTGGGGGGCCGCGCAGGAGGGAGGATTCTGTTTCTCCGGGGCAGGAAAGCCCCCGGGCACATGGGGCATGTGCAGCTGCTGGGGCAGGGGTGGGGAAGGTGAAAGGTTGCTGGGGGCGGGAGCTGCTAATCCTGCCACCAGTGCCAAGGCGACGGGCAAAGTCCTCTGCCCCCGGCCCCTCTCCCAGGCGCACGGGGCCAAAGTCCACACGCGGCAGCTCCAGGGGCCCCCAGGCTGGGTCTGCCCAGGGCAGGGCCTGTCGCCCACCGGCCATGGGGGCTGAGCCATGGGGCGGGCCTGCCTGGGAGAAGGGGGCTCCACACGGGGCCTCACGGCTTAGAACAGAACCGTGCCCACCCTGGGACCTGGGAGATCACAGGGGCTGCCCCGTACCCCCCAGCCCCCTACCCTGTACCCCCCAGCCCCCTACCGCCCCCACACCCCCACCCTGTACCCCCCAGCCCCCCACTGCCTCCTACCCTGTACCCCCCAGACCCCTACCGCCCCCAGCCCCCCACTGCCCCCTACCCTGTACCCCCCAGACCCCTACCGCCCCCAGCACCCCACTCTGTACCCCCCAGACCCCTACCGCCCCCAGCACCCCACTCTGTACCCCCCAGACCCCTACCGCCCCCAGCCCCCCACCC